>CM068734.1:67110229-67539402 GCA_035136125.1 Quercus rubra | reverse complement strand
TCATTTCGAAAGATTGAATGTGGAGTTAGCTAAAAAATTTCCCATCAGTTTGTAAAAACATTCTCTCTAATTAGTTTGGAAGAAAAATTGTCCTTTTATTATTAGTTATGAAAGACATGTTGTATAATGAAAAAAGCTACAACAGACCATAAGTCCAAAAGCTATAGCATTTTATGAAAAAAAAGAGCAAAAACTAATGTGGTACACTGAGCAGGATTTAGTGGAGCTGTCATCTAAGGCTAACAAGCAAAATGCTGGTCTGAATAATTCTTATCAAATTGCCTAGTTACAAAGGAAACATAACCATGTAATTAGTTTGGGAAGTGATTATAAGTTGACTTTTTGTTTATTTTATGTATTATATGCAAGTATCACATTAATTTTTGTCTAAGGTTTATTTCAATTTTTTATTTTTTATTTTTTTAATACTGCCACAAACTATTTTTCAATATTTTTTAAAAATGTTGATGTAGTCAACTTCTTATTTGTTTTTATTTAGGCCCACTATTAATATCACTTTTTCATTTACTAATAATTATTCACTATACTAGTAGTTTATTAAATTTTTTATAAAATAATCTGTATCTTTAACATTATTTTTTTAAAAATAAATTAATTTTTTTCTTTTTTTTATCTCATATTATGCAAATAAATTAAATAAAATAGGCAATTTCATTTATGACAATACCCCACTAGTGGGTAATAATAACTAATTCCTGGTTATTTGGGTAAAGCTATTTATGAAAAAGTTATTTCCCCCAACAACACCAAAAAGACAGCTTGCACGCATGGAACTTTTGATTTTTGGCTGATAAAGGATTGAGACCACCTGCAACACTATGCAAGTACAAACATTTCTCACAAAATTTTGTACCCTTCTTAAATTTTCAACTCTACTAAAAAAATATAACTTTTTAACATTAACATTTAATACTTCTTTATAATTTTTTTAACGGGTAAGATTTAAAGTTGTTTTTTTCAATTCTCAATTTCAACTATTGATTATAATTGCAATGCAGTACCTTAACCTCAATCCGATCACAAGTTCTTCATTGGATGATGTTATAATAACTACGATATACTTTCATAATGCAAATACATTTTTTTATTATTATACAATAATACAACTAATCCAGTTTACCAAAAACAAAACAAAAAATGGAACTGATTTCAGCTTACGCGATTGAACGATGAACACTTTCACTTTTCATTACATTTTTTTTTTTTGAGATAAAAGTAAGAGAAATTTTATTGAACCAAATCTGGTTGGAATACATAGTCCAAATCACTAGGTAAAGATTCTACCCATAATAACTCCGATAAAACTACTCTCCTAGTTAAAGCATGAGCTAACATATTTCCTTCTCGTTGAACTTGGCCTACAGTTTGACATGAACCATATTATATCTTTATGAGAAAGATTAATTTGTTTGTTCCACGCGCGCATCACAAGTTTGTGCCTTCTTTAGTATGACAACTCCGTTCATAAATGTTAAAACTTTTGGAATACTCACGCACAAAAGAGTAATGATTTATTATTATGAAGATTCAGGAAAAGCAATTAATCATTCTTAAATATCATAAATGATATATTGACCCATTATGTGTCACCAAATCCGCACAATCTCTTGAATTGAGATGAGGTGTGTTAGGACATATGTGGAACATGTAAAAAACATATGTTATATAGAATTGGCTAATCTTTTGACAAAACACATTTTACTTGTAATTGGATAGATCTAGGATGTGCTTAATACTTCAATGAACAAGAATTCAAGTCCAAGTATTAAAGTCATGCAAATCTGTCCAAGAATCAAGTGAAGAAGTGTTGTTCATTAAAGCTCGACAAATAACTCGACAACTGTATTTATCGAAAATTATGAAATTTAGATTTCTAGATAGGTTTTTCACGCATATCCAAGTTGTGTTTAGGTTTTCTTTTTTCACAATCCTAGACATATATAATGATTATTTTAAGAGCTATCTCAGATGATGAAAAGGTTTTATTGATGCATATTATGATCAGAGTCAATTTGCCCTAGTTCATATTTCTTTAGAAGAAGCTATTATGTTTGTACGCCATAGGGTTTTGTAACTAAGGAGCTTCTTGATCTTTATCGTATGAATGAACTAAAGAATTTTATAGACAACATCATTCTCAAGTTGGTGTGTTAGTCACGTACTGAGATTTGTGTATCGATTGGTTAGTCACATACTTGGAGCCATGCATTGAAAGAAGAAATTGTCACTACATTAAAAGTCCAACTATGTATTGGGGTAAGGGTTCAATTGTAGGTTGGTATAAGGTACTGAGATTCCTTTACTTGTATGATAATAGTGGATTCTTAGGAATGGTGACCTTAAATTCACCCGATGAGATTTTGCCTTAGTGGTTTTCCCCATTCGTAAATAAATCACCCATGTCAAATTTATTTTCTGCTGCATTTAGTTATTTGGTGATTTGTTTGTGCTACCACACGTATTGCATGTTAATTGACTTAATTAATTCATTTGGTTAATTAATTGGTTAATTCACCCAATGGGTCAATACATTCTTGGCTTATCAAGCAAATACTATTGATACAATTAACCTACTTTTTTCTAACACATTTTTTAACTTTTTTTTTTTAATCTTCTTTTAATATATTTAATTTAATTGTTATGATTAAAAGTTGTTTTTCTCAACCTTCAATATTCTTAGTCAGGTATTGCACCTAATCTCAAATCACAATATCTTATTTTTGGAAACCTCCCTTAAATTCTAAGAAAAAGAAGAGTAATTACAGTATCACATAAAATGTCACAATTTTTACTATTTTACTTGATAGACTGTAATTGATTACTTGTTACTTTTATATAAAGTCATCATTTTTTCTCATCCACTCATAGTTTACATGTAGATAATTGTGACAAAAATTGTGGTTTAAGTTGTAATCCTAAAATTTTGGGGGAAAAAGGCATCAGCCAGCCATGATGCTAGGATAGTAGCCCTTTTACTAACTTTTACAAAGAAGAGAGCTCTTTTGTCAAAATACATTATGGTAGACTAGAATTTTGTTCCTAATTGTAAAGTTGTGCTTCTCTTGCAATTATAATGATGTGAAAAGTTAACGAAAGTCCTAAAAGCATTAGTTTAGAAACTATTTTTAAAAACATTCTATGGGAAATAGATAAAATAATTAATTTTTTACGGCTTTTTATATTTTTCATAAAAGTGATATCAAAACTTTCTTAAAATAATTCATAAATTTTTGTCCTAAGAGTACTCATTAACATGGCTTTTATATGATTTATATCTGCCACTTTTATTTGGCGATAGTTCAGAATTGCACCAAATAAATGGAGGTGGGTTTAGACAATAGTTGGGTATGTGTTTTAAAAATAATACCAGAAAAATATTGATAGTAAGCTGTAAGAACATGAGGGTTACACACGAGAGTCCACAAAGAAAATATTAAGGGCTACATTTTTATTATATGAGAGTGTAGTACAAATTTTTTGTTACAATGAACTCAACATAGGTATATATAGTAAGCTAAACATTGTGGTTAATAGACTTCGAATACAAAAAATAAACTTGACTTGCACACAAAGTAGGATTGGACTTGGGCCTATGTGGGCTAATATCTATGAGAATCAACCTCATAAAAACTATAGAGGAATTACATCTAATTCTAGTCATGACTTAATTAATTAGTAGGAGAACTCTAAGCAAATCTGTGTTACGAACTCATGGCACAACTTCACAGGCATTTGCAATCAAGTATATATATTCAACAAACTCGGTAATCCCAGAAAATTAATTTTTAACTGCATATGCAAAGTGATTTTCTGTTGTTAAACCAAAGTCTAAATCGAACAGCATCTGATTTGTTACAACTTAAAATGGCTGATAGTCTAAGCTATACATTTTAACATTTTAAATGACTAATTGTTTCATAAATAAAGTTTTCTTCCATATATCAGGTTGATATAATATTTTTAATTTTATTATCTAACATTTCAAACGTATATATAATGTGAACCAGAATAAAAACAACAGACCATCACCAAAAGCTACATTTTTTAAGAAAAAGAGCAGAAACGAACAAGAAAATACTGCTGGTCTAGATAATTATTTCCAATTTGCTTAATTAAAAAAGGAAACGTAGGACATAGCACAAGCACAAAGACAAAATGGACTTTATGGACCAATTTATTTGTTACATTTGATAGATTGGCCTATTGGCATTAGTACAGATCATCTTCAAAATTTTGTAAACCGGATGAGTTTGCATTCCAATAGTCATGGAACTCTAGTTCAGTCATCCATGGGCTCGTTCGCTACAAAATGTGTGAAATTTACAGTACCTTTCTAATAAGCTTCAGGGAACCAGCTTAACAATCATTAAAAGGCCTTCCAAGACTGGGCTTAAATGTGTGGCTTCACCATATATCGTTAGAAAAACTTTCATTGCCTTCTTAGAGACTTCTCTTTTTTTTTTTTTTTTTTTTTTTTTTGCTAAGTAATACGAAAATTATTGAGAAAAAGACCCGAGGCCGCATCCCCTACCTGGAAAACAACAGCAGGGAGAGAGTAGATGACTACTGCACCAGGACAATTATGAAAGGTCTGGGCTCAAGTAACAAGGAAATGGGCAAAACTGTGGATGATCTAATAACATTAATGTCATTGACGATATTTGATATCGCCCAATGAGGTGCAATGGCAGAGTTTTGAATGGGTCAATAACATTAAGAACTTTTCTCTGCATTAACGAGGCTAGAAAATGTAGGTGGGTTTGTAAGTAATGAATCCCCAAAGATATTGTTTCACAATAATGATTCTTTTTCTTCTTCTTCTTTTCTCATTTTTTATTTTATTTTATTATATATTAGCACAATAAAATGATGCTAGGTGATCTGACTTTTACTATTTTATGTGTGTATATATATATATATGTTTATATATTTCACCCCCCGTTTTTTTTTTTCCTAAGTAATACGAAAATTATTGAGAAAAAGACCCGAGGCCACATCTCCTACCTGGAAAACAACAGCGGAGAGAGAATAGATGACGATTGCACCAGGACAATTATGAAAGGTCGGGGCTCAAGTAACAAGGAAATGGGCAAACCTGTGGAAGATCTAATAACATTAATGTCATTGACGATATTTGATATCGCCCAGTGAGGTGCAATGGTAGAGTTTTGAATGGGTCAATAACATTAGGAACTTTTCTCTGCATTAACGAGGCTAGAAAATGTAGGTGGGTTTGTAAGTAATGAATCCCCAAAGATATTGTTTCACAATAATGATTCTTTTTCTTCTTTTTCTTTTCTCATTTTCTATTTTATTTTATTATATATTAGCACAATAAAATGATGTTAGGTGATCTGACTTTTATTATTTTATGTGTGTATATATATATATGTTTATATATTTCACCCCCCCCCCCCCTCTTTTTTTTTTTTTTTTGAGGAAATCCTTCTATACAAATCAACATTTTGTAGACAAATCAGTAAGGTTGAATAAGTACCATTTTTCTCTCTTTTCATTTTTTAAGATTAAAAAAAGTCGAATTATATATAGAAAAGTAAAAGTCAGGTCACGTAACATCATTTTATTGTCATGACATCTATTTTCTCTACCAAATAAAAAAAAACCTATGTAGATGTATTTCCCAATTCCCCCCCCCCCCCCCCCCCCCCCCTCCCCCCAAATTTTGCCTCTAAAACTTTTTATTTTTTGGAAAACCTTCTATAAAAATCAACATTGTGCAGAAAAATCAATAAGGACGAATGAGTATCATTTTCTCTCTTTTCATTTTTTAAGATTAAAAAAAACTCAAAATAAATATTGGACAAGATACTTTCAGAATAAATAGTCTATTCATTGGTGAGTAATTGGCTTTTTATTATGGAAATGAAGATCCATTCACCGAATTAATAGACTTTAAATAATAGAGAGGTTTTTGACAAGGAAGTGTGCTCTTTCTAGTGGAGCTTTGGGCTTCAATGCCTTGTGCAAAGATTGTCCTAACCATTTGTTAGGCTATTGTTGTATCTTAGGAGAGACAAATCAGACCTGTTACAAAGATTGGCCAACTAAGAGCTTGAATCTCCTTAAAGAGAGTGAGTGTCGAGAATGAGTGCCGCGTCTCCATCCAAATTGTTTTGTGTATCTCTTCCAAATAAATAATATTTAGAAGTATTTTTATTCAATAAAAGACTTGGGGGTGTGCAAGGATCAAGTTAGATTGGATTAGATTTAAGGTATTTCCAATCAAGCCCAACTTCATCAAATTGAAAAATTTGAAAACAAACCCAACCAGTGGTAGCCGTAAAAATAGCTAATTTAATTATGACAAAGTTAATTACACCAAGCTATTTATAACAATTCTCCATTGGTTGGTGATAATAACTAATTCTAAAAATATATTTTTAAGGGAAATGTTAACGAGTGCCGTACGGTATTAGTTAAAAATCTAATTAAAGAAAGTTTTTATGGAAAAAGAAAAAAAAAACAATTAATGTTTTGACAGCTTTTTTCATTTCCAATAAAAGTGATGTTAAAACTTTCCTAAAATGGATTCTTAAACAATGCCATACAGCACTCGTTAACATGACCCTATATTCAATAATATGATGCTAACCTACAACTAGAATCTCCTCTCCCATAAATGTCAAGTACTTTGTGCATGTGCCAATTGAACTGCATGAATCTTAGCATGATAAAGTCATTTCCTCCTACAACACCAAACTGATAGCTGGCGCACATGCAACTTTAATTTTTAGAAATTTATTGGGTAGTACGGGAGCCATGCACTCTACTTTCACATAAATTTTGACAAAACTGAAATTCCTAGGTCGTTATTGATGATATTAACATAACCACGTCAAACTTTCAAAATGCAACCAATCCAGTGTATCAAAACAAAATAAATGCAAGTAATTAAAGCTTTGTCATAAGAAGACAAGACAAGCTTGAACACTCAACCACTTTTTTATTATTATTTATGAATCGAACACTTATACTTTTTACTACTTGATTGATTGATCATTAAATGTTAACACCTATATTTTGACGAAACATGTTACAACCATAATTTGTTATGGTTAAAAGGTATTTGATATCAAATTATATGATGTCATTGATGATGTTACCATAACCACGTCAAACTTTCAAAATGCAACCAATCCAGTGTATCAAAACAAAATAAATGCAAGTAATTAAAGCTTTGTCATAAGAAGAAAAGACAAGCTTGAACACTCAACCACTTTTTTATTATTATTTATGAATCGAACACTTCTACTTTTTACTATTTGATTGATTGATCATTAAATGTTAACACCTATATTTTGACGAAACATGTTACAACCATAATTTGTTATGGTTAAAAGGTATTTGATATCAAATGATATGATGTCATTGATGATGTTACCATAACCACGTCAAACTTTCAAAATGCAACCAATCCAGTGTATCAAAACAAAATAAATGCAAGTAATTAAAGCTTTGTCATAAGAAGACAAGACAAGCTTGAACACTCAACCACTTTTTTATTAGTATTTATGAATCAAACACTTATACTTTTTACTACTTGATTGATTGATCATTAAATGTTAACACCTATATTTTGACGAAACATGTTACAACCATAATTTGTTATGGTTAAAAGGTATTTGATATCAAATGATATGATGTCATTGATGATGTTACCATAACCACGTCAAACTTTCAAAATGCAACCAATCCAGTGTATCAAAACAAAATAAATGCAAATAATTAAAGCTTTGTCATAAGAAGACAAGACAAGCTTGAACACTCAACCACTTTTTTATTATTATTTATGAATCGAACACTTCTGCTTTTTCCTACTTGATTGATTGATCATTAAATGTTAACACCTATATTCTGACGAAACATGTTACAACCATAATTTGTTATGGTTAAAAAGTATTTGATATCAAATGATATGATGTCAGCAGTATTAAAATTTAATAAATGTGAGATATGTTAGTAAAAAAATAATTAACCCACTAACAAATAAAAGACATGTGTTAGTGGATAATTATTTTTGGGTCAAACTTAGGTCCAGTGTCCAGTAATATTAGACCCGTTAAGATGATGATATGTGTCTACTTTTAGATATGTGTCCACTTTTAGATATGTGTCACCATCTGACCGGGTCCAGTGCACTGGATGCACTGGATCTAAGCCAAGTCCATTATTTTTGCACATATGTCTCTCATTTATTAGATTTTGATATGGATAACGTAGTATCATTTAATATCTCCTTCTTTAATATGTCAAATATTGTTCATAAATTTAGCAGTATGGTAGATATGACTCTTGAAATCCATACAATAGTGTACCGATTCTTCTAAAGATTAAAGAAAAGAAAATTAAGTAGATTGGGACTAGGTTATTGACCTCTTGTGTCACCAAATCCACACACTCTCTTATCTTTCCAAGCTTCTATCAAATATCATTCCTCTTCATTACACATGCTAGTCTCAACTATACATGCTAAATGAATAATTGTTTTATGAATAATGTTCTCTACCAAATCGAGTTGAAATAATACCTTTAATTTTATCTTCTAGCATTCCAAATCACCATAGAATCATATATACACCTTAGTTTATTTAAATGATTTAATGAGCTATTTATGCAAATTATGTGATTTTTTTAAATAGGTTATGTTACTAAACATATTTGTAAATATTTATCCGAGTCAATACGCAGTGGTCTGTAAAAACATTCTTTCAAATTAGTTTAGAAGAAAACTACTCTATCCTTGTATTATTATTTATGAAAAACGTGTGGTATATATAATGGAAAAAGCTACAACAACAGAGACCATAACCAAAAGCTACAGTTTTTTATGGAAGAAAAAAAAAAAAAAAAAAAGTAGAAACTAATTGTGTTACAATAATAGGATTTGGTGGATCTGTCGCCTAACAAGCAAAATCTGCTAGTCTGGACTCTGGATTTTTTTTTTTTTTTTTTTTTTTTCCTATTCGCTTAATTAGAGAAGGAAACATGGCAAAGGGACATAGAGGGGAAAAAATTTTACGGACCAATTTGTTTGTCACTTTAGTTTGGTTTCTGTTTTTATTTTCTTGTTTTTGTTTTTGTTTTTTTGAGGTTTGTCACTTTAGTTGGTAACTTGGTATTGCGGTATCCGCATTAGGACATTCAGATCATCTTCAAAATATTGTAGTGGATGAGTTTATATTCCAATAATCATGGAGCTCGAGTTCAGTCGTGTATGGGCCCTATAGACTACAAAATTTGTGAAATTTACAGTTCCTTTTGAATAAACCTAAGGCCCAAGGGAATCGGTTTAACAATCATTAAAAGGCCTTATTGGACGGGGCCTAAATGTGTGGCTACACGGCACTGCTATAAAAGACCTCTCTCTATTTCAGACACTAGCAAATGTTTGTAACTTTGTATGCAATCAATCCCCAAAGTTTATTCATCCAAAAAAAAAATTCCACAAAGATCAATTGTTTCGTAATAATGGTTTTTTTTTTTTTTTTTTTTAATCATGAGCTCATGCGTAAAGTTTACTCATTAAGCTTACAAATTCCTCCCACGAAATACACCGTTTAGTTTCTAAAATTTCAAGAATAAGCACTTTTTTTCTTCCCATCATATTTTTTTAATTTGCTTGTATACGTGAATAATGGAGCAATGAGATAGATTGTTTTTTATTATCATAACATTCCCTATTATAAATTTTTAACAAAACAAACTAGTCACATTTTTCCCTCAATAATGCCCAAACTTTATTTCTTTGAAAAACCTTCTACACAAATCAGCATTTTTTTTGATAAATCAGTAGGACACAAGAGTACCATTTTTCTTTCTTTCGATTTTTAAGGCAAAAAAAAAAAAAAAAAAAAAGGCTGCATTTTAGCATTGGGTGTGTTTGAGCGTGTGTGAGATATATGGCAACATCAAGCTGTTAGGTCCTAAATAATATTATAAAAAAAACTATCAATTCAAAATAGCAATCAAACACATGTACAATAACACAAAAATTTACGTGGAAAATCCTTTCTCTTTGAAGGGAAAAAACCACAGGACAAACTCCGAATAATTTCACTATTATCAAATTAATTATAATAATTATTATGTGTGTCTCATGGTTAAAGAAAAATCTCTCTTATTTTTCTTTTCTCTCACACACATACTAATTGTCTTTTTCAAAGGCAGCAACACTTTACTCTATCCTCCTTCGCTATCTTCTTGAAGACGACAATCATTTACTCTCTCCTCCTTTGCTATCTTCTTAAAGGCGACAATACCTTACTCTCTCATTCCTCTTGCGTTCCTTCTAAGCGAAAATCCACTTTTCTCTCTCTTGGTTTCATGTTCTATTTTCCCTCTCCCTATAGGAAAGACCCTTGGGCCAAAGCCAAAGCCCCCAAATTCTTTGTAGCATTATCTATTTATAAAATTCTTTTGCTATTCCCTGTTGGACTAGGAATATATTACTTCTTTAATAAGGAATCAGTTCCCTCTTAGATTAGGAATGCATTACATTTTTAACAAGGAATAGACTTTCTTCACACCAAGGAAGTCTTTCCTTCTACAATAAGAAAACCCAAATTAATTTTTCCTTCAACTAGGAAATCTAATTGACTTTTCAAGTCACAATTGAAATTTGAGGCAGTTTCCCAACACAAGCCACCTCATTGTTATATTAGCTATGTGTCCAAGAAAATTAATGGAACAAAATTATAAAAGGATTAAAAGAGCTCATTTTGAAATTAATGACTAAAATCAATCATTTTAAACATAAATTTTTTTTTTGATACATAAGAAATTAATAGCACTAAAAGGGAAAACATTAAGAACTGTAGTATATTTTGCCTTTCTCTCTCTCTCTCTCTCTCTCTCTCTCATCATCATCATCATCATCATCATCATCATCATCTTCTTCTTCTTTCATCTCATAGGCTTTTTCAGAACTAATATATTGAAATTTAAAATCTTTACCAAGAGTAGCAACCAGTTGCGACCTATTTTACAAAGCTGAAATAACTTTGCGATGACTTAATTAATTAACATCAACTTGTTATACCTAGATGCACTTTTGGTGATGTTAGATAGTGCATAGATACAGCAAGATCAGATCATGAAATTCTTGATGAGATTCAATCACACATATTCTACGATAGGGGATAGTAAGTAGTCCATTTAATGTGACACGGTAATTTTTATTTTATCTTTATATTAAGAAGATTCAAAAAGTTAGTTATGATTTCAAAAAATGTCAAAAATACCTCTAATCTAATAAGATAATCATTCTTAAAAAATAAAAAGGGGTTAAAATTGTAATTCAACAAAATTCAAAAATTAAAAAAAAAAAAATCAAATAAACTTTTTTCCTTAAAAATTAGCACATTAAACCAGCTGTTTAATCCATTTCAAATCTTAAATTTTAGTTTCTTAATTTTTTTTTTCCCCTTTTAACCTCACTAACAATAAATAAATTCAAAGGCTAGTTTTATTTTATAATCCTGACAGTAATTTTATTTCGAGGAAAAACTGCACCTCCAAATGTTCATTTCTAACAATAATCCTAGTTAACTCATTTTTTATTCACCGAGTTAAAACATTTTTCATTGCACCGTGTCTACTCCGTGCTTAACTGCTTATGCATGAATGCGCATAGGAACGGTCCAATCCAATGAGTAACGAGTACCCGACTAGACACGAAACATTCGGATATTACTTGAAATGTCACTGTAAAGAGAATGGGCCGGGTTTGGATAAAAATCTGAATTTTCGGGTTGGGTATGGTAATGCCTGAAAATTAAAAGAAAAATCTGTTTAAAGATAAAATTTCTGCTAAGTGGAGGCTGAAGAGTTTTCTCCTCTAGTTTTGTTGAAAATGCTATGCATGTTATTTAAAAATAAAGCGTTTGGTTGCCATAAAATTTGGCAACGATAGACTATAGTACGGAAGGGGAAGTGCTGTTCAGGTTTATAAAAGTGTTCTACCAAGTCCAATCCATTTGGGTGTGATCATACCAACACTAATGTATTGGATCCCATCAGAACTCTGCAGCTAAGCGTGTTTGGACAAGAGTAGTACTAGGATGGGTGACCTCTTGAGAAGTCCTCGTGTTACACTCCTTTCTTTTTAAACCTTCTCAAAAAAAAAAAAAAAAAATGTCCAATCCATTTTATTTAAAAATAATATATTTGAATATTAAAAATAAAGAAAAAAGAACAATTATACCTTTTATTTAGCCTATCTTAGCCCCTTCAGTCTTTTTACCCAGGCCGGTTTTTGTGCCACCTTGAGATCATATCTAAAGAATAAAGCAAAACAGAAAAGAGAAATGGTAGATAAAAACAATCAATTACAAGTTTAAATCTGTCAGTATACAACTTTGTGCTTGATTTTGGGCTGGACTCGCGCTACTTCAGTGATCTGTAGTGCATTTCTTTTGGCTAGAATAAAGGTAATAAATTCTCATGGTTGGTCGTTGCTTCTTTAGCAGAGACAACAGCCAATTTATTAGTTGCAAATATAATATTTTGGATAAATATTATGATGCTTTTATTTGAAGGGTTTGGCTTATCTCTAGTACTTTTTTAATTGGATGTGTCATTTTGTTTTAAATATACAATAGCAAATAGTCGTGACCTTGTGGGTTTAATCTCCACATTTTATTTAGTTAGTGGGTGATGTGGCAGTTTCTCATTAAAACTAAAGGATATTCCTAAAAAAAATACTGAAAATAAGCTAAACTCTTATTTAAATACTGCCGCCAGTTTTGGATAAATATTAAGCACAATTATAGGAACTACTTCCCTACTAATACTCAGTGACTAACCAAACTTAACTATCCGTGTACTCCTAAAATTCACACACCTAACAAATACCTTTTTTTTTTTTTTCTCCATTAAACTGTTGTAGCAAGATTAGACATTTATCAAAAGACTAAGCACGATTAAGAAGCACAACACCACTCTGCAAAAAATATCATGGCTTTCATTTAATGGGAAAAGAAATGGATAGCTTTAGTCACAACCCTGTAATTTAGCATTAGCATTAGGATATAATCATAAAAAAAAAAAAAATGCCAATAGAAAAATATTTTTCTTTCCCTTTTTGTCAATTTAAAATTCCATAATTGGAAATAATAATAATAATAATAATAATAATATCCCATTTGTTTTTTGCGGATGATTTAATATTATTTGTTGAGGTGGAGGAGAAAGCTTGTGAGGCAATTTCAGAAGTTCTAAACAGATTTTGTGAGGAGTTGGGACAAAATGTGAGCCTTGAAAAGTCGAGAATTTATTTCTCTCCAAATGTTCAAGAGGGAATTAGTGAAGATATATGCTCTAAATTGGGAATTCAAGCCACAACCAATATGGGCTGGAAGGCAAAGTTCTTATCCTTTGTAGGGAGGACTATCCTTGTGAAATCGGTCATGTTAGCTATCCCTAACGATGTGATGCAAGGGGAGGCATTACCTATACACTTATGCGAGAAATTGGATAAGATCAATAGGGATTTCCTATGGGTATCAATTAGAGAGAAGAAAAAACTTCATTTGATTGGGTGGAGTAAAATAATTAAACCTAAGGAGGAGGGTGGTCTTGGGATACAAGCAGCGAGAGAAAAAAATTTAGCGCTCCTTGCTAAGTTGAATTGGAGAATGTATAAGGAGAAAGAAGCTTTGTGGGCTAATGTTATTTTGAAAAAATACTGTTCAGTAAGACAGAAGATGATCAAGTAATCCTGACAAGCTTCCGGCCTCATCTAATTGGAAGGCTATTAAAGCTGGTTTCCAAACCTTTACTGATGGTATTTGTTGGGGAGTGGGCAATGGGAATAGGATCAGAGTCTGGACGGATTGTTGGATAAGAGGAAAGTCTCTAAGGGAATTGATTGAAGGTCCTTTGAATCAACATGAGGTGGATATGATGGTTGTTGAGCTTCTTGGTGGACAAGGTCAGAGGTGGAGATGGGAAAGGCTTTCATTTGAGCTACCTTAGGAAGTTAAAGATCGAATTAAAGCTATACCTCTAAGTCAAGTTGGTAGAAGTGAGGATTTAGTGCTATGGAAACACTCAAAAGATGGGGAATTTTCTACAAAATCAGCCTATTTAGCTAATTTATCTCAGGATCCAGCCCCTGCCTTCCATGGTGCTTGGATTTGGAAGTTAGATGTGTTGCCCCAAATTGTGAATTTTTTGTGGCTGTGTATTCATAAGAGTGTACCAGTTAAAGATATTCTTGCTTCAAGGGGTATCATTGAAGATAAGATTTGCCCTCTTTGCAAGAATCAGCCTGAAACAATGAAGCATTTATTGAGGGAGTGTGACTTTGCTCAAAACTTTAGCATTTAATGAGTGTGTCACTTGATGCTGTGTAGTCATTCCAAGCCTCGGATGTGAATACTTGGCTACAGGAAAATTGTTTTAGTAACGCAAAGCATCAATCTTTGGTGCCATGGAGATTTGTCTTTCCTTTTGCTATATGGGAGTTGTGGAAACATAGAAACAAAGTGTCTTTTGAGAAAATTTCTCTAAATCCAATGTTGTGCAAACTGTGTATAAATCAAGCCATGGAGTTATTTTTGTGTGGGCAAGATCAGGGAATAGAGAAGCATGGCTGTCATTGCTGTGAGATGGGAAAAACCACCTCTAAATTGGTATAAACTAAATACTGATGGGGCGTCATGTGGAAATCCTGGGAGAGCAAGAGATGGTGGTGTCATAAAGGACAATTCAAGAAATTGGATAAGGGATTTTGCTAGATATATTGGCTATACTACAAGCACAATAGTTGAGTTTTGGGCACTTAGGGATGGTTTGCAATTAGCCATTCAGCTTGGCTTGCAAAATTTGGAAGTTGAACTTGATGCGAAAGTCATTGTGGACTTAATTAATTCCAAGAACTCTTCCAATACAGCATACTCTTCCTTATTGTTTGATTACAGATTATTACTAGAAATGATTCCTCATACCAAGGTGAAACATGTGTTTCGAGAAGCAAATAAATGTGCAGATACTTCAGCTAGGAAATGATATCATGCTCATGAGGAATTTGTTATTTTTGATGGTCCCCCATCTGTTGATGTTTCTGCTGTAGTGTATGCATATGAGATTAGGGAAAGTTTTTGTAGACAAGTTGTTGCTAACTTAGCCATTCTGGCCACCTTGTTTAATTTTATTTTCCTTTTCAACAAAAAAATAACAATAAATAATAATAATAATTAAAGGCCCTAAAAATTGGGTTCGGTTTGGGTACAAATATCAATATGTAAAAAATCAGAGTAACAAATAGGTACAGATGCTAATCAGGTATTGGGATTGAGTATCCACGAGTAAAATTTTTGAGTTGGGTTTGGGTATACATAACCTAAACCTGGTCCATGGCCATCCCAAAATTGGTATGTTGGTTCACAATATATAAGTGATTTTTTTTTTTTTTTTTTTTGAGTAGTTGTCCCTTCCTAAGATGCACAATAGTATGTTGTGCAATATAGCGTAGTACATTGCCCAATTAAATTCAAACATATCACTCTATTAAACATAATTTTTGTAATAATAATTGTCCAGTCATTTGGTCAATATAATTATGGATTTGAATTTAGGGCAAATCATAATTTTTCATCCCTAACTATCACCTCAACTACACTTATAACTCCTTGAACTTTCAAAATGCAAGATCAAACATGCTATCTTTGTCATGAACTTCAAGGTCTGTTTTATAGTCTTGTATATTTGAACCTCATCATATGATTCCACTCTCAATCTACTACACAATGTTACATTACAATATGATGATCCAGTTCAAAATTTTCTTTCATCCTTTAATTAGTAAATTGGTGCACAAGAAGAACAAGAATAATTGATTGTTGTTTCACCTCAGTTTGTAAAGCAAAAGCCGTTTTGTGATTGGAAATGACAAACGAATAACATAACTATTTGTCTTATTTAGGGAAAGGGACAATTAGCACAATAAACCGAATAATTATACAAGAAGAATCATCAAAGTACATTAGTCACAAATAGATACATCTGTCCAGAAAGAACATATAATAACCCCACACCCAATAAAAGAATATACACTCAGACAGAAGCATTTCGTTTGCGACAAAGGATAAAATATTATTCTTAGTCATTTGCACGGCAAGCATATGACTATTAGTCTATTACATGTTATTCATCAGATACCATAGAAACAACAGAGATAGTATCACTTTTTTTTTTTTTTTAATTACATAGTAGCACTTTGTTTGTAACAGAGTGTACGATTTATTAGTCATTTGCATGTCAATCATGTGACTTTATTGATCAAAAATACCTTAGAAACAAGTGAAACATAAAAAATAATAGTAAAGAGTACCTTATGGATGGTGACCCAAAGAGTTGATTAAGACATCATCTCCAAACAGTTCTGCTGGTTTTTGTCCAAAGCGCACATAGTTTCTCACGAATAATCCACAATTAAAATGGGATGATTTCGTTAATACCTTTTGTGAATTCCACTGGCATATCTTTTACCTTCAATTCACGAATAATCTTTAGATGCTTCAACCCAGTGGAAACCTTCAAATTCTTGCAGGACCGAATCCCCAACTTCTGGAGTCTCCGCATTGCTTGTTCCTCCACAATCCATTCTTCCAGTTCATGAAGCATCCAGAATTTCAGAACTTCAAGCTGGGTAAAGCCTCCCATAGATCAAACCATGGTTTTCCCAGTATAAGAACCTGAGTAGAAATAGAGGGATTTAAGCTTGGAAAGCATCTCTAACTCTGGCATTGGATCATCTGAAACTCCAGAGGCTGATAAGGTAAGCTCAGTCAAGCTTTGAGGGAGTCCGGTAAAGTTTATGATGATGGATGGATTCTTTAATTTACCAAATAAATAAATACTTGAGAGATTGACGAGTCCTGACAAGTGATTCACATGTAGATCTTGAGGTCGGCCCATTTCATCAATTGATTTCAACATCAATGTTCGAAGGCCCTTCAGTTCCACAGCAAAACTATCTGTCAATTGTTTTTGCTGTGACAAGTCTAACTGGAACGCCAATTCCAATCTCCTAAGGTTTTTCAACCTGCTGAGGAAATGCTTCATAGGGCTGTCCTTATGAGGAATGAGCATATACCCACCTAACCCGAAGGACACTAAAAGTTCAATTAGTCTATAAAAACATTATGAACGTTTATACCCCCAAATAATAACTTACCAATTTAAGCTTAATATCAAACAATGAACGTGCGGAATATGAATATAAGTTTGACACAAAATTGATAAACAATCTAAACCAAATAAAATCACATCCACAACAGAAATTAAATAGCAAAGATTAAGAGAAGAGAGATGCAAATACAAGGACAACACACGATGTGTTATCGAAGAGGAAATCAAAACCCTCGACGTAAAACCTCTCCATTGCCCTCAAAGTGGTAAATAATCCACTAAAGAATGTAGTTGGAATATATGAATAGCAGAAGACCCTCTAAGCCTAATCTATCCAATGTATTTAAGCCCTCCAAGCTCCTACTTCAACGAGGTTGCGCCAAACTTATTTCTTCTTTAACTTACCGGATTCCGCTATAAACCATAGCATCAACCAATATGAAATTGGTCCCTTTCTAACTGCTTTCCAAGCACCAAATGACCTTCTTACAAATGTGGGTATGGTGAGAAAAGATTTTGATAATGAATCTCTCAAGGATGTAACAATGGAGAGAATGAGAGTAGAGGAATTTGAAGAGTCTTTATGTGAAGATTGTGTATGAGTCAATCTTGATCTTCTTTAGGGTTTCTCTCTCAATATTCTCTCTAGAATCTCTCTATATTTCGTGGGTATGAGAGGTATTTATATTGGAGTGAGAATGGAATGCGAAGAGTCAGGTTTTTCAAAATAGAGTTGGTTGGCAGCTTGGACTCGTGGCTTGACGGAATCACAAGTTCCAACTGCGAGGTAACTGAACGATCAGTCTGTACTTTTTGTCCTGTTGTGTTCCAGCTGGCATGACGCTTCGACTTCTAGCATGCTTGGCATGTGTTCAACATCTAGCGGCTTGCAGCTGCGAGCTACTCGTGAGATCTAGTTGCGAGTCCCTGCTTCTTCGCACAATCTTAAGCATTTCTTCACACTCTCTCACTCACTACCCTTACATGAATCCCACCTAAATACAAGGTTACTAATTGCTAAAATATAAGCAAATTTGGCATGGAATAAAGCCAACAAGATGGTTGATTAAATTCAACCTTACAGTCTCCCCCTTTGGCTATTCTGTGACAAAACTCTAAAACAAACTTTAGACTTAACATGTGAGTTAGGAACAGTTGAACAAAACTCACTCACACCTAACTCTAGGATCTGTGTAGCTTTTGAACCATAAGAACAAGTATCTCCTAAAACCACAACAATACAGTATGATCATTATATGCAGAAAACTTGCAATGCATATAGAGCAAGCACAATGTGATCAAGCAAAAACGGAATTAAGTAATATACCATGGCTTGACCATACAAGCAATTGCTATAACGTAGTGACCACAATGCTCATTCACACTTGGAATGAATAATTGGACATTTAAGCTAATAAGTTTAAATGCAAAGTATCATTTGCATGTCCAACACTCAACCAATGCACATAACAAGTATGCATCTAGGAACAAGATCATACTAGGGCACAAGAATGAGAGTACTTGAAGTAATGCATGACAAAACAACAAGTACAATGCAACAAGGCATAGGTATAAACCATAAAAGCCTATAAATGCATGAAAACAACCCTAAAAGCTTACAAAAGCAACATGGGTTCAAATTTTGAAACCAAACACAAAAGCTACATAAGCATTGGTACAAATTCAAAGTACAAACTAAACTGAATAACATCTTAAGTATTAATAAACCAAAGTTTCACACCCAAACATATCCATGAGTTTTAAAAACAGCAGAATAACCAAACTGTTTAACACATTGTATCAAACCCATAATGAAAACATTATTCAAAAACATAATACCATAATCAACATCATAACCATAAACATAAAATAAGACTAAACAATAAACTTGATAAACACTGTTTTTAGCTGCTCCCCCTCAAAATGGCACTCCCCTTTAAGAGCTGCTTCTAAAAAACTCTCCCTCTTTTTGACTGAAATGGCCAAAGGGTTATTGCTAGGTGTTGATGTTGTCAAACTTGGCTGAAAGCATGTTAAGTTGATCCTGAATTGCTGCCATCCTGTCAGTATGCTCATTTTGGACCTCTCTGAGTCCATCAATCCTCTCTAGGATGATCTGAAATGCATCTGGAGGTATAGCTGATGAGGTTGAAGTCCTGCTCCTCTTGCCTCTGCTTCTAGATGTGGAGGTCTATCCTACAACCTCCGCTTCAATTTCCATTGGATCATCTTCTCCTTGGTCACCCTCTTCTTCATTACCTAGAAGATGAACTTGTATCCTGATGATGGTCATCTTGTTGATGGCTAAAGGTGTAGACATGGGGCTGATATCTTGAAGGATTGCAACACCTTTTGCTCTGAAAGCCACATTAGAAGACTAGGAAAGATCAGCTTGGGCCTAAAGGTGGTACTAGTCTCATCCACAATTGTGTCAAATAAGTGAAAGCTAATGTCAATGATGGTTTTCTCCTTAAGCTCTATGAGGAAGATCGTTCTGGCATTGTTGATTGTAGTTAGATTCCTCACTAGATACAAGTTGAACATCATGATGGTGGTGAGGCACCTCATGTCAACTGGAAATGCTATAATGTTGAAACATCTCCCCTCCCTTTGTCCACCAATGCAATTCTGGACAGTTTCTATAGATAGCATCCTATCCTTGTAATTGGTGAAATCATGATCTTCTAAACCCTCAAGTCCTAGTACCTCATCAATATCATATGCATCTAGGGTGAACTCATGTCCTCTGATCCAGCGATTCAGCTCATCGTCCCCTATTGTAGCATTTGCATAGAATTCTCTTATTAAAGGCTCACAAACTACAAGTAGGTCACTTAGCAACTTATCCCATTCTCTGCCCTCAAAACAATCTGGAATGAAGGTGTCTTTCAAGTGCCCTAAGTCTACAAACCTTTCTTGAATAATGGTTCCCTTCAAGAAAGAATCTTTGTATCTCTCAAAGTGTTGAACAGACCTAAATAGGTTATGGTTCATTTTCATCATTTTATCAATCTTCTTAGCAGGAGTCTTCTTCTTTGTAGGTGACGGAGCCATCTGTAAACAAGTAGAAGAGTCCACAATAAGAGCTGAACACAATAGGTGGAAATACACACGAATTAGTGACAAGTTAGTTACATAGGGAGTAACAGAGTGCCAAGACAGTACATAGACCAAACACAGTTGAGAACCAGAGAAAAATAGCTCAACTCAAAACCCAACAACTCAATCAAGTACAGTCTGTATGGATGCAGACTGCAACAAGCACTAAATAGCAATATTTGGATAGTGTAAACCACACTCAGACAAAAGTAAGCATATGTCCATGAGACATATCTTAATAAATATGAAATATGATATGGCAACACAAAATCAAAACATTATTAGCCAAACAATCAAAAAACTTAGTCATTTTGAAACAACCATACTCACACTTAGTGTAAATCATAGAGAACCCAAACACATATCTTATGGGTATGAAATATTTCAAACAACAAAGGTCAGATTACAGACTAGCTCAAAGAAACTAAACCATGATAGCAAACATATTCAGTAGTCTAGCAACAAAAACAACCAACCCCAAACAAACAAATCCAATATTTTAAGCAAACCCATGTTCGAATCATAGCAAAACACACAAACTCAACAAAATCTCACAAAATGAAGAAATACACTTATAGACATGTAAAATAGAGTGAGAAAATAGAAACACATACCTTTTTCTTGGAGAATGAGGTTGGAGAGATGATTAATAATGGAGGTTTGGGTTGAGCGCACGGTGTGTTTGGGAGAGGGATGAAATGAGGAAGACAATGAATAGTCACAAAAGTTCGAGAGAAAAAAACTGAAAAAGTTAAAAAACTGACCCATTTGCGCAAAACACGCGATTTTCGCGACTGAGTCAAGTTGCGATCAAGTCGCTAAAGCCAGTTGCCAGAACATTCAAGACAAAAGTTTTGAAAAATTTATCTAAGTGTTTTTCGCAACTGGAAGTTCTACACGTAAGGGAGTCGCGAGGTAAGCTGCGAAAATTTCTAAGTCCCCTCGTGACTGGACCTTCCACTGACGAACAAGTTACTAGACTGAGTCGCAAGAAACATTAAAAACCCAAATTTAGAAAAATATTCCAATTATTTTTCGCAACTAAGGCATTGACCCGCTAGTGAATAGCGAAAAATCTTTATGTGGGCTCGCGACTAGGACATGCGACTGGATCAACGCGCGATTGAGTCAGCAAAACAGGGTAACACTGTTTTTAAAATTTTTGACACTTTTGCAAAAACAAAAGACTTTCCAAAAACAAATAAAACACTCGAAAATATTTTTATGTTTGATTAACAGGGATTGAGCATGTGAAAACATATTTAAACAAGTACAATCACACAAATGAATATGGCATTCATTGAACATTGACATGTGTGATGTGTGTAGATATCAACAATGAGATAGTCTTTAGTCAAATGTGAAGTTTTAATGATCAATTCAACTAAGCCATACACAATTAGTACTAGATAATGTGACCCATCTCAATTATAGAAATATGCATATATGACCTCCCACAAAACTTGATTACATAACTATGAAGCTTTTCATTTGGGTCCATATTCTTCATAACATTTGATCTTTTTGAATCATAACATCTCATTGTGAGATTGATACTTGAAATTCTTGACATTTCAATTGATGGGCAAGTCTTTGGCTTTTTGGGCATCCTACTTTTTATTTTAGTTCGCTTTCCTTTTTTCCTAGTCAAATACTAGTATGTGCGACAAACTTTTGTAGCTCAATATCTCTTTTCATTTTGAGATTTACATTTGAGAGATCTTTTAAGCAAAAAATAAAAAATAAAAAATAAAATAAAATAAATGAGTGGGAAGATATATTGGCACAAGTCTATGCATGTTTCAAGATCAACAAAACCATTCACTAATCATTCATGACAAGTTTGAAAATCTATTTATAACAGTCACATAGATGTTAAGAGTTCTCCCACAAGGATATAAGTGCATAGGAAACAAGCTATGCTTGAAGATGCACAAGGCCATTAGTACAAATGTACATAGCAAAACATGCTTTGAGACGAAACTTAACAAAGTTGATCAAACTTTTTGATTTTCTATTTTTTATGTGTTTTTGGATTTTTGACACAAAAAAATAATGATAAAAACCAGTAATTTAAAAACATTTAATGCAAAAGCAAACGAACAACTAGTTGTCAACTCAAACAACCAACAAGCACACAACCAAACATAGTCACACAACATAGGAAGTATTAATGCATGAACATGTTGTAATGCTTATGCATGAGTACCTTTCTTCACCCACACATCTCGTGCGTTTGGAGTGATATCCCTATAGGATTGGGTACAAGAATTAGGACTTTCAAACCTTCTAGTGAAGCTTTCTAAGCAGTTGGTGAATGCACCAATCATCTTCATCACATCCATCATTCCGAGATCATTATTTCGATCTCTTGATGACTCAACAACCCAATTCCTCTTGTCATTTCTTGGTCCTTTTGACCTTTGATCACTTGCATTCCTCAATACTCTTAGCTTACGACAACTGGGTCGAGTGTTCCCTTGAAGTCCGCAATGATGACACAGATGGTTCATTCTAGGACCTCTTTGTGATTGTGGAAGAGATTTTGCTTTGACTGTAAACCTAACCATAGATTGATTACGAGGCTTGTTTAACACCTGCTGGTCAGCTACATTCTTCTTCTTTTCACCCTTTGTCTTCTCCACAATAGATTGTAAGGTTGAATTTTATCAACCATTTTGTTGGCTTTATTCCATGCTAAATTTGCTTATATTTTAGCAATTAGTAACCCTGTATTTAGGTGGGAATCATGTAAGGATAGTGTGAAGAATTGCTCAAGATTGTGTAAAGAAACAAGAACTCGCGCTTGGATCTTGCAGGTGGCTTGCGCCTTGCAAGCCGCTAGAATGTTGCACACGTGCCAAGCATGCCAGAAACTGAAGAGTCGCTCCAGCTGTTGCACTACAGGACAAAAGTCCCTGGTTGGCCAGGCCGTTTGCTCGCGACTTGAACTTGCAACTCAACCTAGTTGCAAGGTCAAGTCGCTAAAATACCTTATTTGGGAAAAACTGACTTTTCACATTCTTTCTCACCCTACTATATATATATACTCTTATACCCACGATTTTGAGAGAGCTTTCAGAAAGAATTTTGAGAGAGAAACCTTAGAGAAAAACAAGATTGACTCATCCACAATCTTCACATAGAGATTCTTCAAATTCCTCTACTATCTTCCTCTTCATTGTTAAATCCTTGAGAGGCACATTACCTAAACCTTTACTCACATACCCATATTTGTGAGAAGACTGTTTGGTGCTTTGGGAAGCAATTAAGAAGGGACCAGTTTCATATTGGTAGATGTTATGGTCAAGTAGCAGAATCCGGCAAGCTAAAGAAGAAATAGGTTCGGCGTAACCTTGTTGGAGTAGGAGTTTGGAGGGCTTAGGTACATTGGGTAGATTAGGCTTGGAAGGTCTTCTGCTGTTCATGTATCCCAACTACATTCTTTAGTGGATTGTTTATCGTTTTGAGGGCAGTAGAGAGGTTTTATGCCGAGGGTTTCAGTTTCCTCTCCGATAACACATCGAGTGTTGTCCTTGTGTTTGCATCTCTCTTCCCTTAAATCTTTTCCATTCAATTTTTGCTGTGGATGTGATTTTAATTGGTTTAGTTTGTTTATCAATTCTGTTTTAAGCTTATGTTCATATTCCGCACATTAATTCTTTGACATTAAACTTGTATTGATATTTTGTAAATTGAGAATCTAATCATTTAAGGGTGTTTTGTACACATATTGAACTTTCAGAGGCAACTATAGCCGGCTTTTTGGCCCCTCATAAACTTCACTTTTTTGGAGATATTCACAGCTGAACTACTTTCTCTTGTGTATCCTAATTTGGTTTTATCGGAAATGGTCTTTTGAGAGGAAAGGACATCATCAAGCTTCTTTGTTGATACTTGCTCTACCTTGGCATTTGCTTGAACCACTTCATGCTCAAGGAATCTCACCTTAGTGTAAGCTTCAGTTAGTTCACCATTTAGTATCTCTATCTCAGACTTAGCCTCCCTATATCTCACTAAGAGACTTCTATAGTCCTCCTCAGCTTTCTTCATCTTTTTCATAGCTGCCTTAGCCATCCTTGCATATTCTCTCGACTTCTCAAAGAATGAATTGTAGTTCTCTTGAAGACCAGTTGTATCTTCATCTTCTTCAACATTCGATTCTTCTACAATTCCCATGAATTCCTCATCACTATGCTCCCCAAACTCTTGCACAAGCAAATTCAAGTCCTCTGAAGACTCAACATGAGCAATAGTCATGAATGCTGAGAAATTCCCTTCTTCATCACAACTATCCTCCGAATTAGATATAGAAGAATCTGAGTCACTAAGAGTAATGGCATATGCCTTGCCCTTCGATCTCAACTAATTAGGATATTCCTTTTCGAAATGGCCATGTCCATTACATTTAAAACAAGTGACTCCTTGAGTAGATTGGGACTCCTTCCCTACTCTCTTTCTAAAGTCCTTTTTCTCATTTCTAGAACTTGTGAATTTCCCTTTATCACCAAATTTCCCACTGTTCTTGAACTTCAGAAATTTGCAAAAATTCTTTACAAGGTAAGCAACATCTTTTTCGACAACATCCTCATCTGATGAGTCGTGTGCTTCCACCCTTTCATTTATAGTCTTAAGAGCAAGGGATTTGCTCTTTCTTTGGTTTGGCAATGAAAGATCATATGTTTGGAGAGAACCAATCAAATTTTGGACTTTGATTTCATCGAGGTCCTTGCTCTCCTCAATTGCAGTCACCTTTGCATGGAAGTTCTCCGGCAATGAACGAAGAATTTTTTGTACAACTTTCGAGTCCTCCGTTTTCTCTCCCAAGTTAAACTTGCCAATGACCACTTCATTTAGCTTGCTATAGAAAGAGTCAAAAGACTCATCCTCACTCATTCTCAGCTCCTCAAACCGAGTGGTTAGCATCTGTAACTTGGTGTCTTTAACTTTCTTCGTTCCCTCATACGTGGTTTCCAATATCTACCATGCCTCCTTGGCAATGGTAATGTGCTAAATCCGGTGGAACTTATCTGGAGACACACCACAAAAAATAGCATTAAGTGCTTTGCTATTAGCATTTGACGTCATAAAGGCTGCCTTATCCCATGTGGATTTGGCTGCCTCCGGCCTTGTCCAACCTATTTCAACTGCATCCCAAACAGCCTCATCTATTGAACATAAGAATGATCTCATCCGAACCTTCTAAAAGACATAATTACTACCATCAAAATATGGTGGAGCATTTAAAGATTGAGACCGATCCATCTCAATATGGGGTGAAGGATCACACTAAGGTAATGAAACCAATATAAGTGTACCCGCTTTGATACTAATTGAAAGTTTAATTAATGTATAAAAACACTATGAACGTTTAGACCTCCAAATAATAAATTACCAATTCAACTTTAATATCAAATAATGAATGTGCGGAATATGAATATAAGCTTAACATAGAATCGATAAACAATCTAAACCAAATAAAATCACATCCGTAGCATAAATTAAATGGCGAAGATTAAAGGAAGAGAGATGCAAACATATAAGCTTAACATAGAATTGATAAACAATCTAAACCAAATAAAATCATATCAGCAGCAGCAATTAAATGGAAAAAAATTAAGGGAAGAGAGATGCAAACATAAGGACAACACATGATGTATTATCGAAGAGGAAACCGAAGCCCTCGACGTAAAACCTCTCCGCCACCCTCAAAGTGGTAAATAATCTACTAAAGAATGTAGTTGGGATACATGAACAGCAAAAGACCCTCCAAGCCTAATCTACCTAGTGTACCTAAGCCCTCCAAGCTCTTACTCCAACAAGGTTACGCCGAACCTATTTCTTCTTTAGCTTACCGGATTCCACTATAAACCATAGTATCAACCAATATGAAATTGGTCCCTTTCTAATTGCTTCCCAAGCACCAAATGGCCTTCTCACAGATATGAGTATGGTAAGAAAATGTTTTGGTAATGAACCTCTCAAGGATGTGACAATGGAGATAATGAGAGTAGAGGAATTTGAAGAGTCTCTACGTGAAGATTGTGGATGAGTCAATCTTGTTTTTCTCTAGGGTTTCTCTCTCAATATTCTCTCTAGAAGCTCTCTATATTTCGTGGGTATGAGTGATATTTATATTGGAATGAGAATGGAATGTGAAGAGTCAAGTTTTTCAAAACAGAGCTAGCTAGCGGCTTGGACTCGCGGCTTGACTAATTTGCGAGTTCTAGTTGCGAGGTAACTGAATGGTCAGTCTGTACTTTTTGTCCTGTAGTGCTCCAGCTGGCATGACGCTTCAACTTTTGGCATGCTTGGCACGTGTTCAACATCTGGCGGCTTGTAGCCGTGAGCCACCCGCGAGATCCAATCGTGAGTCCTTGCTTCTTTGCACAATTTTGAGCATTTCTTCACACTCTCTCACTCACTGCCTTTACATGAATCCCACATAAATACAGGGTTACTAATTGCTAAAATACAAACAAATTTGGCATGGAATAAAGCCAACAAGATGGTTGATTAAATTCAACCTTACAGACTCCATATCTACAAATGCACCCCGTAGTATTTGGAGATTTGGTGGAAATTTCTCATTTTGTCCTTGCCCAATTTTGCCTCGACAAATCTCACTCATGTACAAGTTTTGAAGCTTCTGCAATTTCCCTATTGTACCGGGGAGAGTGCGGATATAAGTATGATTGACATCCAAAGTTTCAAGGTTCACTAAGTTGCCAATTGATGATGAAATGTTCTCTAGGTCAGTCCACCTTAACCCTTGATACGTTAACTGAATTAGTTTCCCTATAGTGTCAGGCAATTGAGGTCTACATACTTGTTCATGATCAAGTACCTTTACTTGTAAGAATTGCCCACTTGCAATGCGGTTACGAAGGATGATACTCACATCTTCTCTAATTCCTTCTTGAGTATCAAAGCAGAGGATGGACCTGGGATTTTTGTAGGCTTGCATTGTAGAATCTGTTGAATCAATAACTTACACATCAAAGTCCAAAATTGTTTTCTCTCGCAACCAGAGTTCTCGTAGAGTATCAGGGAAGATACATGTCCTGACCTTCCATTCTGCTTTCTTTCCCCTACTTGAACCAAGTTACGCCTTATCAACTCTTTCAAAAACTTCTTTGCAATTGCAACAGATTCAAGAGGCTCTTGCTTATTTTCCTGCTTTTGTACCAACCCTTCTGCAACCCACAAAGCGACTAATCTCCTTGAAGCAATTTCAGAGTCTCTAGGGAACTGTGCAAAGTAAGAATAACATTTAGGTAGACGTGGATCCAGAAACAAGTCTTTTTCATGTCTTTCAAAGTTTTCCAACCATCGTGTTTGGTGAGGACTGATATGGCCCAGCACCCTTGTCAAGTCCTTAATCGTCACTTTTTTCCCGGACAACAGATACCCATAACTTAAGATGGAAAGTGGCAAGCCTCCACATCTTTTTACAACTCCATTTGCCAGTTTTTTCCATTTTGGAAAGACTTGATCAGGCTGAGAAGGTTCAGGCTGAAAGCGCACCATCTTGGTAAACAAATCCTAGCTCTCATCATTGGTTCGTAGTTGAAGTTGGTGTAGGGTGCTGCTTCGTTCAGCATGTGAAGCTACACTATTGTCTCTTGTGATGAGCAAAATTCTACTCCCATTTTCACAATCCTGGAAAGCTTCTTTTAGCGTATCCCAAATTTCTTTGTTAGGGACCTTGTCTAGAACTAGAAGGTACCTTTTGGGCTTCAAGAAATCATTCACCTCCTTGAATGAATCCTCTTTTTCCTTCCCATTCCAATGATTCGGCAGGACATTTTTTCCTAATCTTTTTAGGAGTACATCTTTATTATTGTCCACCATATCAGGTAGAGCCACCCAATATCTGAAAGGAAAATGTTTCTGAATAGCTTTATGGTTATAAACCACCTTTGCGAGAAATGTCTTACCTATGCCTTCTATCCCCACAATGGGAAGTGTGGAGAAAGGCTCAGTTTCGGTGGTTAGCTGCGAGACCATTTCGTGCAGGGGCGGAGGCATGTATAAGGGTGGGGGGCCATGGCCCCCCCAAAATTTTGAAATTTTTTTAAATATATATACAATTATTTTAATATTTTCAAAATTTAGTCTAAAAAAATAAGAGTTGGCTCTTCCAATATTTGAATTAGTCCAATAATGCTCTTAAAAAAATAATAATTGGTCTAATAGTTATAGAGATATAACTTTATTTTTTACAATTCTATTTTTTATTGTAAAATGTGTTCTTATATTTGTTAAATATTTGATAAAGTTTGGTATCAAACATGTTTGAATCTATCTTTTTCAACTTGTTATGTGACGATTAATAAGTCATTGACTCATTAAAAAAATTTTGTTACTAAAACTACACATAAAATGTGTCTTTAGTTGTCATATAATATGGGTTAAAGTAATGCAACTTTAAATATGTTTGGAGCCTAACTTATTCCTCCAAGTTTTTGATCATTCATGTTTTTGAAAATTTCATTAATACAATGGAAAGATTTTTTACTTACTTTAGCATAAAATTTGATAATTTGTATTTAAAATGAAACTTTTTAAGAATTTGACTATGAAAGTGGAAAAAATAAATTTTATTTTATGAAAGATTGCCGTCAAAAATAATTTTGATTGAAAATGTTAAACTCTTTTTTTTTTTTTTTTTGGTTGTGTGTATATGTATAACTTATCAAATAAAAAGTGTGTATATATAATAAAAAAGCGTGCATATGTGTATATATGTGCGTGGAAGTTGTCTTGATAAATATATTAGCGTCACACTCGGCCCCCCCAAACAAAAATTCCTGGCTTCGCCCCTGATTTCGTGTACATCATCTTCCAAGCCGACCACTGAGATTGTGTCCTCCCTCAATTCAATGCGACATACCCTTATGCCTATGGAAAGAAGTCTGAGAGCTTCCACGAGTAGCTCATTTTCTGCGGAGAAGTTTCGCCAAAGACCTGTCTCCTTTTGAGAACTACGGTTTCTCCTTTGTGAGGCTGATAAAGAGAAACAACTCGTTGCATCTTTCACAATGATCTTCATTTGATTATTCCATTCCTTTATTGAATTGGACATGCCTTCTTGAACTGCTTTTGCATCTATGAGAAGTCGGTTCACATCATCAAAACAATCCGGCATCTCTTCTAACTGAGAGGCTACCATGAGGTTTTCCTGATCCATCTGCTTGCGAAACTTGTCCAGAAGATTTAAAATTTCCTTGTCATCGGTTGTGGCCTGTGTTTTCTGTTTTGGGGAGCGATGGACAGATTTCGGCGCAACTCTTCTGATAAATGTGAAATCAAATAGATCCTTTTTATAAAAGAGGTCCCAGAGCTGTTTCTTGATATTGCTAAAGCTCTTCTTGAACTGAGGCCTCGCCCACCAATTACCAATATACGGAATCCATCTCATTTGATCTGCAGTTTTCCGTATGCTATCGATTGCATTGTGCAGGTTGCTGATGATATCCATGGCTTCATCCATCCAAGCCTTTGCCGTTTCACTTTCCTTTGGAATCCCTGCTAAATCTTGCAGGAAAGCATCCAGTAGCTGCTGTGGCAACTTGATGGAGTAGTCTATTTCCTTTGGCTTGTCAGTCACTAAGTTTGGATTCTTAGCCATCAGAAATTTTAATTTCCTTGCAATAGAGACAACTGGCGGTTTTGGCCTGTATTGGTCTGTCCTGCAAGCTTCTAACAATAGACCTTGACCGCTCTAATGATTTACAAATTCCGGGTCGTGTCTTACGAATTTGATCATTTATTTCAGCGTTGCACGAACCCAACTCAGCCTGGTGGACACAAGTTTCCATGAAATTCCTGACAACAGAGTAAATCGATTTCTGACATTCTCTTGTTTCAGTCAGTGTTCGGTAGGATTCCTCGTAACCCTGTACCTTGTGAACCAAGGCCTTGGTTTCATTCACCCAATCTCTATCAGCATCACTTAGTTGTACAATGGTTCCTGGTTTCAGTTGAGAATCCCGAAGTTGATTGGGTTTCTCATCTATTTTTCTCCCGGATTCCAAAACCTTTTCTACATCTTTTATGATAGCTTCCAAGAGCTTGGTATTCTTTCTAAGACGCCGGTAACGATTCTCCACCCATCGAAGAAATAAATAACTAAGAAAAATGATAACAATGTACCCACACCCGATGATTAAGAGGAATATGAACAAATCAAGAACATAGGCATTAGAAATTATGGATATTACAGGCGAAGTTTCCATGGGTGCTGTGTTCTTTTTTTTTTTTTCTTGGTATACCAAACAAAGCTTAATGAAATTACGCACTTCATTTAATGAAAAGAAAAGCCCCATTAATGACTTGGATTAATAGAATTCGTGAACCATAAATAATCCCAAAACTGGGAGGGAAGGCAGATATGGTTTGAGGAATTACCAAGCTTCCTAGATTCATAATAGAATACGTGAACCATGACCAATCCCAAAACTAGGAGGCAAGGCAAATTTGGCTTGAGGAACAACCACCCTTCGCGGGTGTTACTATGTGTTTGTTTGAAAATAGTTTATTTAATTGTAACTGAAATTTTTTTACTGAAAGTATTGTAGATAAAACTAAAAAGTAACTAAAATAATACAATGAAATTTATGAATAATACCAAAAATGATAATCAAACCCATAAATAGTAGAAAAAATAAGTTGAATAGTAAAAAAAATCTGACTTTTTAAATTGTGTCAAATACACATATTATATATATATATATATATCTGGGCAATTATTAGTTTAAATGAACTTTATAATATAAAGTGAACATTGTAGACAAAATGATTATTTCAATATGGCTAATATTTGCCACATTGGGAGGAAGTGTACATCATTTTGCTTACAATGTACACTTTGCATTGTAGTGTTCATCATGTAAACTAATAATTTTCATATATATATATATTAATTAATTTCTTGGACTATAAAAATTATTTACAGAAAATTTCACATAGGACAATAATTTCCTTCAAAATGGGATTTGTAATTACTTTTTACCTTTCCATATTTTTATGTTCATTGTCAAAAAAAATTTAACTACCAAAAATATATATTTATGAGAAGAAATTAATTGTCGTCATCATTGTCTTCATCATGTCATCTAATAAATCAATGAGATAAAATATAGTAGTTTTGACCTACTCATTAATTGTTCTATGCTTTGATAAAAATATATGTGTCACTATTGTATGCATACTTCAAAGATTGATCCAATGTCTTTTTACTTGTACTACCAAAATTTTTGTAGAAAAAATTAATTGCCTTCATCATTTTCTTCATCATGATCTAATAAGTCAACGAGATGGAATATAGCAGTTTTGACACATGTCATTATTCCATGCTTTGAAAAAATGACACTTGTTATCATTGTATGTATCCTTGAGTTGTTGGATTCCAACATTTGTGATAATAGTCAATAACTTGTGCATTTTATGGGTAATTTCAACAAAATACAATTCTAATTTTGTTTTCCACATATACATAGAATATGACAATTATGAAAAATTTTAATATATATTTATTGTGATTATATTTGTATATGTAACTATTTATTAATTCTACTATTTAAAATAAATGATGTGGTAATATTATAATGGAGGTGTAACATAGGAGGTTTTAAAGGAAATCCTTCTAGAATTTAAATCCGATATATAAAAATTGGCCTCATTGCTTGCACTACACACAAACACAAAGAAATTCTTTTTTTTTTTTATAACACGAAATTTACTATTAACTCCAACTTGAGATTTATGCGTTTGTTAATCATTGATATAGCTAAGAATAGGGTGCATTTATAGTACTCCAGGAGTACCTAATAATTTTCCTTGACGTAGATTGATTTGCAACCCAATTTTGAGTTGACCACATTGTTGCTGTGGGTTGAGTAAGGTGTATATATATATATATGGATTATTCTGTTCCCATTTTTATTTTTACTTTTACTTCCTCTGGTTTGTTTTGTTCATGAGTTGATCTCATATGACTGTGTTGGTGTGTAATGTGTTTACCTTTTGCTGTGCTCAATGTACCATGCACTATTGTGAAAAAATTAAAATAATAATAATAATAATAAATTTATTTGTGCTAGATTATGAGCATAAGCTTGAGCATGATTAATTGGTTTTATTTTTTATTTTTTTGGTTGTGGGGGAAAAAAATTATTTCAGCTTCAATTTCAGTCTGGATTATGCTTCTTCCTCTTGGTAAAGTACCAATCAGCTAGAAACCTCTTTTGTGATGTCTTGATAGAGATAATTCTATAATTAACTTACAATTATGTCCCCCCAAAATTTTAAAGACAAAATAAAAAGCATAATTATTACTCCATATCTTTTAAAATTTCCATCATACAAACTAGAAAGCGGTAAGAGTATAAGATATCACCACCATGTGGTGGTCACTTCACAAATATAAATGATTGCGAGGTGTGGGGAGTAAGGGACGAGGTTCAAGTCTTCAGAAGGGAGTTTCACACACATATACACTTAGATTATGCTAGAGTAGAATTTCTATCTTATATATATATATATATATATATATAAAGAGTATAAGACATCAAATACTATATATTAAAATGACGTGGAATGAATTTTCCAACTTCTAGGAGAGAAACTTTGTTCAAATAAAATGACAATGATGAACAAAAATTGAACACATCATAGCAGAATAACAAAGACAAAAGATTGTCAAGGATAGAATTATCAAGTTTGTTTAGTTATTCCATTTTTCTATGTCCCATCTATTTCCTCCTCTCTCCTTCTTTTATTTCTTTTTATATAATGGCACTAGGCAACCAAAAATTGTACGGCCTTTCTATTACCTGTGGGTCAAGCAGCAATTTTATTGGCACGGTTTTCTAGCCCACCCTCATTGGTGATAGAAGCTATTATTAAGAGGGATTTACTAATATGTGTCTTTAGGTATATATTAGTAAACTATCAAGAGGGATTTACTAATTAGTCATTTTTCTTAACGTGGCAGCACCTTCTTAAAGGCTTTTGCGATTATATATAGTATTAGATTATTCAAGTTAACTCTCCAAGATGTTTATCTCTCCAACAGTATGTACCATGTATTTGGTCTGCCCTTGACATACTGTTGGGCACATTTGACATATGTTTTGGTTACAAATGTTAAGGACTCTAATATTAACTAGCCAACAATTCACAAAGGGAAAATTATGTTGCTTCTCCCGTACAACTCATTGTCATATAAGTGTATAACGTGTATGATCACTAAATCTGAATTTGATCTCAAGTTCAAAATTTATTAAAACTTAATGGATACTTTCCTGATAACTTTTGCTCCAAATGATCCAAAAGAAAAATAAGATTAAAAAATGAAAAAGTTTCATGAGGATTTTTTGGCTTACGGATTAGAATATAGTGATATAGAAGTCAAGGAATAGAAGAAAGTTTCTAAGAATCTATACAATTTTTTATATGAATTCAAAAGGCAAGACAGAGAGCATATTCATTTTTTAATAAAATTTATTTTTAACATTTTGTGTATCATTAAAAAGTATATAAAATTTAGAAATTATTCTTTTAGTTTTAAACAAACTTTTTCAAACCCTATATTTTCTACCCTTCAATCTAAAACTCCAAAAAACATATCTAAAAAATTAATAAAACTTAACAATGATAATTGGACCAATTAGGAAAACAATTTGTTGTTGATAATCTATAATAATCTATTGAGGTTATTTTCTTTGTGGAAATTACAAATTCATCTACCACAAAAGATTATCTAATAAAAAATTAGAATTAACTTCTATATATGCATAGTTGTAAAATAGTAATAATAATGAAAATATATTTTCATTTGACTAACCTTTGCTTTTCGTTGAATAAGTGGCATTATAAAGTACTTCTAATACAACTATTAAGAATACTTTCTCTACAAAAACTACAAATTTTTTCATCCAAAAAGATTAAAAAATGAACAAAATTTAGTAAAGTCTCATAGTTTAACATTAAAATGGATCACTAAAAAAAATCAAATCCTAACTTGCAAAACAACTAATTATTAACCCAAATCAAATCAAACCAATGGGATAAGGAAAAAACTTGTGATCAAGAACTGCAGTACCAAAATACCTAAATATGCATAAAAGTATATACGAATTATCAAAAAGAGAAACAAATATGATGTGACAATTAAATCAACAATAAAAAAAGAACTATTATTAGAAAATATTCAAAAAGAAATTCCAGATATTTGATATCTTTTTCTTTGAATGAGATCTTGATCACAGCGACGATTTCATTATTAGATATCTTACAACTAGAATCCTAAACATAAGTGGTTGAAACAAACAAACAAAAAAAATAAAAAATCAACCGATAGAGAAACAAGAGAGAGAGAGAGTATTGACCTATTTTTTTGTGGACAACTTGGAATGAATAGAGGAGAGGGGTGGAAATGAAATAATAAGAAATTTATATAAAACAAAGATGGAAGATGATGGTGGAAATAGATAAAAGGTTGAACCAAGTGAAAATGTAAAGTTTAAGAAGATTGCAAACAAAAATTAATAATAATAAATAATAATAAAGGATGCTAAAGATGGTAAATAAAGTACTAATTGTAAAAATTGTGACTAAAAATAAGGAGATTACATACATGAGTTTAGATGTATATTGCATATATAGCTTGGGCCTTGGACCTTGAGGTCAAGTTTAATTCTCTTCCCACATACCTTTGGCTATGTATATTTAATTATGACTCCCACATGCGTGTAGAACCTTTTTGGTGCTAACTTTTATGAACCAAGTTAACCATGCAGCACAACACTCACTTATTTTAAAATGAACAATAGCCAAATGAGTTTTTGGTATTAGATTCAAATATGTTATTGATGCAGCGTGGGCGTGTAGAAACAGAATCTGTAACACACAATTACTACAACTCTTCCACGAAACCTAAGTTCTACAATAATACTAGGCTAGCAGGCAAAATAATAGAGAAAACATCTCTAACAAACTTTTATTAATCAACACATAACAATAATAATCAACCCCTCTATAAAGAGTATTTATAGGAATAGAATTTCTTCTACTCCTTTTAGGAAAAGAAATAATAAACCTACTTCTACTTGAGAAAGGAAAAACAATTTAACTAGGAAAAGAAAAACAATTAAAATCCTAATTCAACTAGGAAAAGGATTTTAATTCAAAGTACTAGAGGATATAAATCCTAATTCAATAAGGTTGGAAATAGATAAAAGATTGAACCAAGTGAAAATGTAAAGTTTAAGAAGATTGCAAACAAAAATTAATAATAATAAATAATAATAAAGGATGCTAAAGATGGTAAATAAAGTACTAATTGTAAAAATTGTGACTAAAAATAAGGAGATTACATACATGAGTTTAGATGTATATTGCATATATAGCTTGGGCCTTGGACCTTGAGGTCAAGTTTAATTCTCTTCCCACATACCTTTGGCTATGTATATTTAATTATGACTCCCACATGCGTGTAGAACCTTTTTGGTGCTAACTTTTATGAACCAAGTTAACCATGCAACACAACACTCACTTATTTTAAAATGAACAATAGCCAAATGAGCTTTTGGTATTAGATTCAAATATGTTATTGATGCAGTGTGAGCATGTAGAAGCAGAATCTGTATCACACAATTACTACAACTCTTCCACGAAACCTAAGTTCTACAAGAACACTAGGCTAGCAGGCAAAATAATAGAGAAAACATCCCTAACAAACTTTTATTAATCAACACATAACAATAATAATCAACCCCTCTATAAAGAGTATTTATAGGAATGGAATTTCTCCTACTCCTTTTAGGAAAAAAAATAATAAACCTACTTCTACTTGAGAAAGGAAAAACAATTTAACTAGGAAAAGAAAAACAATTAAAATTCTAATTCAACTAGGAAAAGGATTTTAATTTAAAGTACTAGAGGAAATAAATCCTAATTCAATAAGGAAAAAGAAAAAAACATAAAATATTAAAATATTTTATTCTTCCTTAATCAATCTGCATCAGTTATTCTCTCTCTCATTCTACACATTACAAATATCAAAAATAAAAAAGATTTCTACAAGTATTTTTTATCTTTTTATCTCTATAAATATATCATTTTTAATTAATATATTTTCAAGGTGAACGATATTCTTCTAACTTCTATTGTAGTCTGTTATATTTGCCTAATATACAACTAAATTTTATCAATTTCAAACTTATTATTCAAATTTCTCATCTCTTAAGAAATAATAAAATTATAACAATAATCAAAAGCTCATCCCAAAATTACAATGTTATCTTAACCAAAATTAAAATGAAACCAAAGGAATACAAACCAGACTTTATAATATTTTATTACTCAAATAATTGGTAGGAATATTCAAATTTATAGCCATGTAAATTGTGTTTTGATATAATCTCAAATTATTATTTCCAAAAAAATTCTAAGTATTAACCAAAACCAAAATTCAATCAAAGTTATAAAAGGGAAAGATATGACTTTTCTTATGGGAAATGATGAAAACACACACACACACACACACAAAATACCAAAACACATATTAAAAAAAAAGGGAACCATCAACCTTAATTGGAACAAAAATCCACCAAAAGAAAGGAGAGAGAGAGAGAGAGAGAGAGAGAGAGAGAGAGAGAGAGAGAGATTGTGTTGGAAATTAGGATTGAATGGGAGAAATGACATCAAATTTATACAAAATAAAATAAGGAGAAGAAGAGTCAAAATATAAGAAAAATAGAAGGATAAAGGAATTGTAACGATAAAGCATAAAGTAGTGGGGAGATAATGAGGCAAAAATGAAGGAGAAAAGTTGGAAGAAGTGTAACACTAGGTGTGAATTAATAGGGAAAAAAAAGTTTAAAAAGAGAAATGAAAAGATATTAAAAAAAAAAAAAAAAAGTGGATGATGTGGTTCAACAAGAGCGTAGCAACAATAAATGCCACGCTTCAACTTTTAGATATATAAACTAGGTTGGCATGAAATAAAGTTATTTTCCACTAAATATTCTTGGAAAACAACTCTATTTTTGACTATCTCATTTTCCAATATTAGGTAACAATCTTAAAATGAGTTGAAAATTTATCGTCTAATTTCCTTTATTTAGTTCTGCGGAGATTGAATTGTTTTTTAGAAGGAAACAACTCTTTTTATATTTGAATTACCCTTTTTTTTAGCTTGAAGTGAAAAAGGGTTTGTTTTTTTTTTTTTTTTTGAAAAAAATTCTATTTATATTTGAATTACTTTTTGTTTTTGGCTTGACATGAGAAAGGGTTTTTTTTTTTTTTTTTTTTTTTTTTCTTCTTCTAACATGGGGATGAAGTTGCTTCTCTTCATGCTTGCTTGCAACCCAAAATGAATCCAACTTCTTCTCCAAGATGGACTTCAATTGCCTTATTGATCTCATCCACTAAAACCTCATTTGTGTCCTCCAAATCAGCCATTTCTCAACATGGGTTCTCCTTGTAATCCTTAACTTTTCTTGGGTTTCTTTTCTTCTCAATTGCCATTCTTTCTCAGTTGATACCAGAGCCACTATCTATGATTTACGAGATTCGAGTATACGTAGCTCGTACTATGTCAATGATTATTGCAATTGAGAGTAAGGAAAGATGATGTTGGTCGTAGTCCTCAGATTTTTTACAAATGTTTGCCCATCTTTCCAAACATTTGTATGAATATTGTAGGGACTCATAGTCCTCAGATTTCTTGCAAATGTTTTAAATGTTTTCCCATTTTTCAAACATTTGCATGAATATTGTGGGGGCAATGTCACCTATTTATAATAGTGATGGTCTCTTTTTTCTTTTTGAATCAATATTGACAGAAGTCACTCCTAATTAAAATATATGATATATAAAAATTAAATCCATCACATATATGTGATAAATATGGTATACCAATGAAAAAGATAAAGAAAATTAATCAAATAAAAAGGAATAATATTAACACAAAGATGTAATCAAAGATATATTGAATATAATGCAGTAATACCATATTGATTGACAGAAAGAGAGATGATTACAAATAAATATTAATACAAGCAGGTCTTTGTTTTTTATATAATAACATCAAGAGGTAGCACTTTAGCGGCAAGGACCTTAATAAACCTATTCTTATTATAGATCACATAAGATTATGTTGACAATATCTTAAGATGATGTTATCATAGAAACTATAACAGAAGAAATATTGATTAGCTTTGTTATTTTGGAAGTGCTACTTGATATTGGTGATTCATGTTTCGGGGGGCTCTCAAATCGTTTATTACAATTTGTAATTTTCTATTGTGCAGACGCAAGATGAGTTGCCTTTTCCCATAGGATTGTGTACCTGCAGCATTATATGCAAGTTGCATATCTCCGTATAGATCATCTATATCAGTTTGGCAATCCAAAATTCGTCTCCTATCCAATGGGTCTGTGACTCCTGTAAGAACATTTGGGATTTCACCATTATTTACATCTGATATTATCCCTAAGCTCACATCAGTAGAAATGAGTCCTAGATTATATAGAACATTTGTAAGACCCTCATGGTCTGAAAGTAAAGTTGACAGGCAAAAATCATAGTCGATGGACTTTTTGCAAACCTTTTCAACAAGGGCTCGATCTGCATTAGAAACATCGTAGAAAAGAGAGGTGACTAGTAGAGGGATTATCAAGATTGATAGGCAACTAATTGGAGAGGCCATTTTTTTTTCTTTTCTCTTAAGTTCTATATCAAGAATGATATTGTTGATTCATGTATCTTTTGACCTATTTAGAATATATTAGGTTGGCATGAGACAGTTATTTCCCACATAAATAGGCTAGCATGAAAGACAACTCTGTTTCATGCCAAGTTAAGTAAGAGAAGTTAAACGATAATTTTCCTTTGACACCTTATTTTTAGATACTAAACACAATAAAGTTAGAAAATATTTGAATTATCTTTTTTTAGCTTGGCATGAGAAAGGTTTTTATTTATTATTATTTTTTTATTCATTTGTTTTCTAACATGGGGATGAAGTTGCTTCACTTCATGCTCGCTTGCAACCCAAAATGAATCCAACTTCTTCTCCAAGATGGACTTTAATTGCCATACCAATCCCATCCATTAAAACCTTATTTGGGTCCTCCAAATCATCCATCTCCCAACATGGGTTCTCCTTGCAATCCTCAATTATTCTTGGGTTTCTTTTTTTCTCAATTCTCACTCTTTCACAGTTAACGCCAGAGCCCCTATCTATGATTTATGGGATTCGATCATATTTAGCTTGTATTATGTCAACGATTATTGCAATTGAGAGTAAGGCAAGATGATGTTAGTCGTAGTCCTCAAATTCCTTATAAATGTTTGGCCATCTTTTCAAACATTTGCATGAATATTGTAGGGACTCGTAGTCCTCACATTTCTTGCGAATGTTTTCCCATTCTTTCAAACATTTGCATGAAAATTGTGGGGACCATGTCACCTATATATAATAGTGATGGTCCCCTTTTTTTTTATGAATCAATATTGACAAAAGTTGTTCCTAATTAAAATATATGATATAAAAAAATTAAATTCATCACATATATGTGATAAAATATCGTACACAAGTGAAAAAGATAAAGAAAATTTTTTAAATAAAAGGAAATAATATGAACACAAAGATGCAACCAAAGACTCATTGAATATAATGCAATAATACCATATTGATTGAGAGAAAGAGAGATGATTACAAATAAATATTAATACAAGCAAGTTTTTATTTATTTTATTTTTTATATAATAAGCCATTATGATAATCTATTCATAATAATAAAATGTCATAAATAAATTTGAAGAAAGACCATCCAAGGTTTGCTATTTTGACATGGCTATCCGAGCAACCTCATCTACTTCTAAATTCTCCTCCCTTATCACTTGGACGAACTTAATTTTGCCAAAATGATTGGCCATCTGGATGGCTAACTTCTAGTATTTCTGCTTCCTTTCCTCTTTTCCTTCATATTCATGGTCCATTTGCAGGACAATGAGCTTTGAGTCACTTTTGAGCACTAAGCTTTTAACGCCCAGAGTTTTGGCAAGTCTTAAGCTAGGGAGTATTGCTTCATAATTTGCTTTTGTAAAGTTGTAATTTACAACTATATTTTTGTTGGCTTTTATTCCATGCCAAATTTGATTGTAATTATGTTCAATCTTATGTACCCTTATTCCGTGCCAAATTTGATTGTAATTATGTTAAATCTTATGTACTCTATATTTTATGTGAATTTATCTGTAAGGGTTGTGTGAGAAAGAGTGTGTGAAGACTTAAGGCAATTGAAGACTAAAGCTATTTTCCCGGGTAGCTCACAAGTAAGCTTCCCGCGAAGTGCATGTGCCCTACACATGACTGGAATGCGAAGAGTCAGGACAGGATGGAGACTGTTGGCTTTTGCGAGTGTCTCACGGGTAAGGCCTTCACGCGAGATACTTACGAAATATTCTGTTTTGCTGAACTGTCATTTTTGATACACACTATCTGTACCCACATTATATATACCCACATTACACACAGATGTTGAGGAGTGCTTTTGAGAGAAAACCCTAGCCACAAACCTTAAGAGTTAGAGATTTTTATACCCACAATTCTCTACACAATTCATTATGGTTTTTCCTTAACTCCTACCTCTCCAATTTCCATACACTTGAGAGGTTGAAAGCCCAAACACTTACCATACCCTTTTAGAGTGTCTAGTGAGGTTTTGGTGCTGTTGGGAAGCATTAGAAGAAACCAAGCTTTGGTGGATGCAATCAAGCATATTGCGGGATCCAGAGAGTTAGACAAGACAGGGTTTTGAGAAGCCTTGTTGGAGTAGGAGCTTGGAGGGCTTAGGTGCATCGGGTAGACTAGGCTTGGAGGGTCTTTTGCTAACCCATGTATCCCAACTGATTTTCTAGTGGATCGATTACCTTTTGGAGGGCGGTGGTGAGGTTTTTCGCCAAGTTTTTCGGTTTCCTCTTCAATAACATATTAGCGTGTTATCTTGTGTTTGCATTCTTCTTCCCTACTATTTTATCTTTCATTTTACTGCTGTGTTATAATGATTATGGGTTCGAGTAGCTTATTCATTTATCCGCTCGCATTACTCTATTTCGCAATTAGTTTAAATTAAAGTAAAATCAATCGAGCTGTAACTTTAATTTGGGGGTCTAAATAGCTCTTGTGTTTTTACACATTTTCAAGCTGTCAATTGGTATCAGAGTCGCTGTGGTTTAATTACCTGAGTGTGATCCTTGACCCTTCTGTGATGGACCGATCACAATCACTCAATGCCCCACCTTTTTTTATGGGAGCAACTATGCATTTTGGAAGGTTCGTATGAGGGCTTTCTTTTATACTATAGATGAGTCCGTATGGGATTTCATCGAGAATGGGTATGTCAAACCCACAACATCCAAGTCCAAATGGGACAAGGCAGCCCTTGCATTGGCAAATGCAAACAGTAAAGCAATTAACGCTATTTTCTATGGTGTGTTTACTAATGAATTTCACAGGATATCGCATGTGGGACTGCCAAGGAAGCTTGGATGATTCTTAAGACTACCTATGTGGGTACCAAGAAAGTTTAAGGACACAAACCTCCAAATGCTTACCACTAGATTTGAAGAGTTCAAGATGGGAGATGATGAGTTATTTGGTTCATTCTATGGCAAGCTCAATGAAATTGTAATTGCTAAGCTCAATCTCGGAGAGAAGATTGAGGATGCCAAGGTGGTGAGAAAGATTTTGAGGTCCTTATCGAAAAGCTTCCGTGCAAAGGCCACAGCTATAGAAGAAAGTAAAGATTTGGATGAGATCAAAATCCAAGAACTCATTGGATCTCTCCAAACATATGAGCTGGGACTGCCTTCTCACAAGACGAGCAAATCTCTTGCTCTCAAAACTATCACCGAAAGAATGGATGACTCCTCCGAAGAGGATGATGTGGAGAAGGAGGTAGCATTCCTTGCAAAGAACTTCCGAAAATTTCTAAAGATGAAAAACAGTGGGAAGTCATTTAGCAAAGGGAAGTTTTCATCCTCCAAAGGTGATAGGAAGGAGTTCAAGAAGAAAGATGGGAAGTAGTTTCAATCCCCTCTAGGAATTTTGTGTTACGAATGCAATGGCCATGGACATCTCAAGAAGGAGTGTCCCAACTATTTGAGAGGGAATAGTAAAGTGTTTGCCACTACCCTTAGTATTAGGACATATGTGATTCACATGTTAGGAATATATGTCACTATTTTATGTAATTGGCTAATCCTTTGACAAAATGCACTTTACTTATATTTGGGTAGATCTAGGATGTGTTTAATACTTCAAGAAACTTTGTTTCAAGACCAAGTGTTAAAAGCCATGCAAGTCTGTCCAGGATTCAAGTGCAGAAAGTGTTGTTCATTAAAGTGCAACAGCTAGCTCAAAAGCTAGCCATCTATCGAGCTTTAAGAGCTGTTCCAACCTCGTGGCTTGACAAAAACTCGACAAATAGCTATCTATTAGGTTCTAAAGACTTAGGTTTTATGTATTTAGAATCCTAATGTGTATTGTTGGCAAACCATGATAAAAAAAAATGTATTTAAGTTGTTTTAGAAGTGCTCAAAGTTGGTTCTTTGTTGTAAAGTTGGAATAAAATACTAAGCTAACTAAAAAACTAATTTAGTACATTTCGATCGATCGAAGCTTAGGCTCGATCAATCGAAAATCATACCTGACGTTTTTTAATTAGGTTTTCCAACTTAGCCCTAAAGTGTTTTAATTGGTTTAGGTTTCTAATTTACCCTAGTTATATAAGGGAAACCCTAGCCACGTTTTTGTGTTGCTCATATTGCGGTTTATGTGAATTTCTTGTGTTTTCTTTGAGGAGGTTTCCTTCACATAAACTTAGGGTTTTCAAGGAGAAAATTTTTCTACACCTTGATGATCATTCCAGTTGCTGCTATTGAAGTTTAAAGAAAACACAAGTGGGTGTGCTTGTATTTGGTGGAGAATCCAAGAAAGAAAGAGTCCGTGGATTCGAAGCTTGCACGTGGTCGTGTCAGTAAGTTCTACTAATGGGTAGCAATAAGAAGTCGAGCATGGGGGCTTGTAAGTCTTATTGTATGAACTTCGATTCTTTCAAGATAGTGGATTCAAGTTTACCTTGAGGATAGCTAGGTTAAATCCTCCCCAGGTTTTTACCAGTTTGGTTTCCTGGGTGATCATATCTTTGTGTTCTTTATATTTTCGCTGCGATACTTAATATTATTATTTGATTGTGTTAACCTAGATTTAATTAATTTGACCAAATAACAACTTGGCTAAATTCCTAAGTTAATCCAATTGTGTTTTAAGGGGTCTAAAAACTGACAAGTGGTATCAGAGCGGGTAGCTCTTTTGTTTTATATCTTTTGATCTAAGAGTTGATCCTTGACCCCTATTGTCATGGATAATTTGAAGTGTCTTTTTGATCATGTTTCTACTCATGCTTCTACTGATTTTATTGATGCCTGTGAAAATCTTCATAAGGAATTATTGAAATCTATGAAAATTGCTAAGAAATTGAAGGAAGAGTTAAAATTGGCTAATCTTGAAAAAGAGGAATTGGTTGTCAGATTAGATGAATCTAATAAAAAGAATGAATTTTTGAGAAATCAAATTACCTCTCAAGATGAGAAGATGAAAAGCTTGGAACATAAGTTAGTTGAATCTAAAGCTAAAATTGAAAATTTGACTAGTACCAAGCTTGCTGTTGATAACAGAAGTGTTTCTGTTTCTCTTAATTCTAAAACTGAGAAAGTTTATATCCTTCCTTTTAAGAGAAATAATAAAGAAAAGCCTTATTTTGCTAGGTTAGACAAAGGTAAAAGTTTTTATGTACACGCTGAAATTTCTAAACCTATGTCTAAATTTACTGTTAGAGAGCATAATAAATATGTTTTTGTGCCTACTTGTCACCTTTGTGGTGTTGTTGGTCATATTAGACCAAATTGTTCTTTGTTGAGGCGAAAACCAAAATCTGAGAATAGATTTATTGTTAGGAATACTGATGTTCCTAAATTTGTTCATGTTTGCCACTTTTGTGGTGTCTATGGTCACATTCGTCCTAATTATCATAAATTAAAATTCAAGCCTTCTGTGTTTCAATCTAGAATATGAGATGATATTTCTCCTGCCATAAGTCCAAATACATTGTTTCATATGCTTTTGAAAATTTAAGCTTGTTGACTTGTGAAAGGAATTTGTAGGATTTTAATCTTTCTCAGAAGATTGGTGTAATTCCTCAAATACACTCTACCTCTCATGGATTTTCACCTACAAAGCCGAGGACTCGTGCTATATGGGTGAGAAAAGATTCTCTAAGGTGAGTGTTACTGACTTGTCCTCGATTTAAATTCTTTCAATTGTTTGTGGACATGTCTTGATTTTGTTTTTGGTTGTTTTGTTTTGTTTTGTTTTTTTTTTTTTTTTTTTTTTTTTTTTTTTTTTTTTTTTTTTATTAAAAAAAAAGCCCAAAAACATTGAAAAATTCAAAAAGACAAAAATATTTTATTTTGTGTCTAGTTTTATTTTTCTTGAGGATTACATGAATTATGATATCTCTCTTGATTTAGAACTTGCTTGACATTGTGGAGAAACTTGAATAGTATGCTAAGCTATTTTTGATTTTGTGTGAGTCTGTACTAGTTTGTACATGTACTCAAAGGTTAATTAAGAAATTGATATTTCTTGTTTGTGTACCCTCTATAGCTTAGTTAAGCATTGTCATGCATTGCATTTGCATTGTTCTTTTAGCATAATATGTGCTTTTTGTTTTTGGTCATATAGTTTTTAAAAAAAACCAAAAAAATTTTGTGTTTTATATTTCACATCTTGGATTTATAATCAAGGATTGGCCATATTATTTTTACATAACAAGTCTATGTTGAAGGAAAATCTAGTTTTGTATTCCATACAAAACTCATAGCGGAAGCAACATTCATGGTTCTATTTCATTCATGATTGATAACATGTATTATGTGATTTTCAGAATTAGAGAACAAGATAGCGTACCTTGGTGCGGTGAAATTCAAAACAAAAGATTAGAAGTTCTTGGAAACACTTTTAATCTTCACTCCAATTCCACTTTATGCCCAAGAAGTGTGGTCTCTCAATCAGTTTCTAAGGGAGAATAATCGAGTGGTTTCACTCGCATATACACACCACTTCACAATGATGATTCTCTTAAAATAAATTTCTGTATGTTTCTCCCTTTTATAACTAACTGATTATCTAATTGGGCCGGCCTATTGGGCCTTTCCAATTGGGCTTTAGTGTGTGGCTTGGAGTGGGACCAAAAGGGACCAATAAAACACTAGCTCCAGTGGGCCTTGGGCTTTTCTGTCAACTCTTGACAAGTCCAAAGTTACCATTAATTATATTTAATACCACTATATAAATATAATTGCACTCTAGGCCTTATTAATAAATTATATCCCAAGACTTTATTATACACGCAACCCCTTCATAAAATATTCGTAGTAATACAAAGTCATGAAATAGACTGCCACTTTGAAAATTACTACATCTTAATCCTTGAGTACCCGGTTTAATCCTTTAAGTTATTCATCATATATTTATGAAATCCAATTTCATAAATATATACTTTAGTAATTTCTTACTAAAGTGATTAGGCCTAACTCTCTGAATAACCAAACCCATTAAACTTATCTCAAGGGAATATTTTATATCTCCGTTAAGAGACTATGAATTCCATCTTGAGAATATATGTTCCATCAACACTAAATGAGGTTGCCCAACATACTGAGGTTTTGATCGTGCCTTTAGATCTCACTCCTGATATATCAAAGCAACCTACACCTCATGATCAGGTCCATTATTCTCTCAGGATTAAGAGTTCATGCAAATAGGAGTCGTGAGATTTATTATTCATTTGACAGTCGTTAGGAGAATAATAAATCTCACAGCGGTCCAGTTCAATATGTCTTAACTCTTAAAACATATCAACATATCAACTAGAAGTCTCCACTTCCATGATCAAGACAAATCATCTTAGTTGATATGTTATAGTCTTCGCAGATGAAATGCCCAATTTCATCACCGACTACGAACCAAAATTATGAGTTTACGAAGAACTTGTGATCTATATCTTCTGTGACTAAATCACATAAATCACATACTATGCATCTCATGGACTATATGATAATGTCCAAATATTCATGTTACCATTATTTTAGATAATAATAATAAAGAAACTTTATTAATCACAACATTAAGTTATACATAATGTCATACATAATAACATACATAGCATCATACAATAGGATTTAAGGGCACTAATCTTAACATATGTAACTTGTTTAGCTTGGCTGAACTTATTTATTGCACTTGACTAGTTGAAGCTTTGTAGTGCATGTTTTGTGGGAAAGATGTTTATGGTGTTTATCACTTTGTCTTAATTTTGAAGTCATATGTTGTTTGACTGTCGGACTTGATCCTTTTGAGAAAGGAATAAATAACCATCTCACCACTGTGCACTAGCCAATTATGAACACCTTAGTGCATATCATAAGATTTTGTGCTCGAGAAAGTGTAGCACATACACAAAAAGAACATAAGGTGAAGCCTCGGTTTAAATGATAAATCTCTTACATTAAAAATTTGTGTGTACTATTAGGCTAAATGCCAAATCACTTAAATTAAAAATTGGTGTGTATATTATGAGGCAAAATTCAAGAAACTTACATGATTGCAAGCTTATGTTCTAGGAGATGTGGGAGTTATATGATGTAACTCTTTAGGTGAGAGTCTCTTTTAAAATTCTATGTGATGAATTTTGTAGACTTTGTGGTTGATTTATGTTCACATATCACCTCACATGTATCTCAAGCTTTTGCTAATTGCACGCACAACACAAGTTACTCTTTGCTAAACTTTGTACATGTAATTGTGTATGTTTATGGTCTGACCAACCACGTTTGAAAAATACCTTGAGTTTTATGCAAAACTATCTTGTTGCTCTAAAAATGGGGGAGATTGTTTAAAATCTAAATTTTTGGAAAATTGGGTTTAAATATTGTGTTTTGGGAGAGCATTTCATCTCATTCTCATGCATTTGTTTTCTTAAATTCAATGCTTTGAGTTAAGATTTCAAAAAATCAGGTTTTTCTCTCAAAAAATATTTTTTCCAGAATTTCGATTAATCCAATCTAATTTTCGATCAATCGAAATATTGCTCTAAAAGTTCTGTGAGCCTATGCTTGGTTTGATTGATCGAACCTGTTTTTCGATCAATCGAACATCGTGTTTCAGCTTATTTTTAAACAGTTCTTTAACTGTTTCAAAATATCTTTTTCAAAAAGTTTTTCAACTTTTCTTCTCTCTCCGACTTGGCAAGGCTGCACTACAAATATTTTGTCATTTTCCTCCAAAATTTTTGCAAGGTTTTCCTCCCTCAAAGCCGGTAAGACCATTCTATCCCTCATTTTGGTTTTATTTTCATGTTTTCATGCATTTAAAGGGCATTTTCGAACCTCTATAGATTTGGGATATTTGATGATTCAAGGCTTGTTTTCTGAAATTGATCATTGGGTTTTGTTGGGATATTGTTATATTCATGTTTGTTGTTGATTAATTTGATCAATTTGGGATTTTATGAAAAATTGAAAATTCTAGGGTTTATGTTGAATCCGATTTGGGGATTTTGTTCAATTGAATTGAAATTGATGAAATTGGCTTGTTGTTTTTAATGTAATTGATCATTCTAATTAGTTTTCTAACTTGTGTAATGGTCAATTGGTCAATTTATTTTGAAAAATTAACAAGTGTTTTAAATTTTTTTGGGGTTTTAGTTAGAAACTCTATGCTTCAGCCAATTTTGTGAGTTTGAACTTATTTTGAACTTAATTTACTGCCTTAGCTCATGCATTATGTCATTTAATCATTTCATGCATCATATAGTTCTTCTTGTTCTATATTTTTTTTGTGCTAGCTTGCAGTTTGCCCTTAGTTTTTGTGTTTGTTTCTTATTCCCATTTTTTTGCTGTGTGCTCTTGTTCCTTATTCTAGCACAATGCCTAGGAAGACTAGAGCTAATAGGGTTCCCACTACCCCTTCTGTGTCTCCTTCTAGGGTTTAGTTGTTGAGGAATGAGCGTGTGCGTGAGGCCTATGAGAAACTTAATAGTAAATGTAAAATTTAGGCTGAGCGTTCTGTGATTCTAGATGAGGTCGATCCAGCCATTAGGGCTAATCTTGAGTTTAGAGGTTGGTTGTCACTCTTAGAGATAGATCATCCACCCCCAACCACTTTGATTAGAGATTTCTTCTTTAACCTCTCATGTCACATCTATGATTCTAACACCGTTGTTCGGAGTTGGATACGAGATGAGGAGTTCACCATTACCCCTATGGTAGTGGCTAAGGCTCTTGGGGTTCCAATTGTCACTAATCCGGTCTATCCCTATGATGAGTCACCTCCTATTGATGAGGTCATGTCACACATCATTGGATCATCTATCCAGTGGGGTTCTGATCCTCGGATCACGTCTTCTGCGCTTTCTGAGACCGCATATTTGTTTCTTAGAGTTGCGTGTCATTCCTTGTGGCCCATTTCTCATCTCCACACCATCCCTTTGGAGCGATGTGTGTTTCTATATGCGTTTATGTCTGGTGCCTTTATCAATTTTCCTCATCTGTTCCTTCGTTCTTTGAACAAAGTTCATAGGAGTTCTGCCATAGGACATGTGCTTATATATCCTATTTTCATTCATAGGATTCTTTTGTTTCTAGGTCTAGCTAACTTTCCCTCTAGTGAGCCTGTCCATGTTGTTGGTCCCCTAGATGCTACTTTCCTTCGTCAAAGGGCTGCTCATTTGAGAGCTGATCCTTCGGTCTCTCATGGTGCTTCCTCTAGTAGTGTCCCTCCTCCTCTACAGGTGCTGCTAAGACTTCTGGTGCTGCTGCTGCTACTAATGTTCCTCCACCAACTACTTCGGATGATTTTGACATTCAACGTACGTTGGATCATGTCTTAACCATTCAGGCGGCTCAAGGACAAGTTTTGGTGGACATTTTGGATGAGATTAGAGGTTTACGAGCAGATTTGGCACGGTTTCGGAGTTCTTCATCGCCACCTCCTTTTGATGATGGATTTTGATTGCCCTTTGGCATTCCGTCACAAAAAGGGGGAGTACATATGAGATGTTTTTAGCATACTTTGTACCTGTTTTTGTTTTTAGGGGGAGACTTTATTTTTTTGATTGGTTGGAGCTTGTGGAGTTGTTTAGATTGTATCTAGGTGCTTCACTTTGTATCTTACCTTTTTAACTTTTGCCACATTGTTTTTACTTTGTTGGGTTATTCATGTTAGGGGGAGTATTTTTTGTGTTTCTTGTTTCAAACTTCTTATTGATTTATGATTATGAGTTCTTCATTATTATATGTCTTTATTGTTTGTGTTTGAAATCAAGATTTTTATTTTTTCTTTACTTGTATTTTTTCCACACATGCGGTTATGCATTTTGTTTAAGTGTTTCAGGAAATATACAGGTTGATTCAATTAAGCTGCTGTCTACTCTTGCAAATAATGGATAGTAGTTAGTATTGAATTTGTGTTTTTGAGCATTATTTTGTAAAGGGCTTTTACTTGTAAACTTTGAGCTATTTAAAGTTGTGTTTTGTCACGGATTGCCAAAGGGGGAGTTTGCTAGGTTCTAAAGACTTAGGTTTTATGTATTTAGAATCCTAATGTATATTGTTGGCAAACCATGATCAAAACAATGTATTTAAGTTGTTTTAGAAGTGCTCAAAGTTGGTTCTTTTTTGTAAAGTTGGAATAAAATACTAAGCTAATTAAAAAACTGATTTAGTACATTTCGATCGATTGAAGCTTAGGCTCGATCAATCGAAAATTGTACCTGATATTTTTTAATTAGGTTTTCCAACTTAGCCCTAAAGTGTTTTAATTGGTTTAGGTTTCTAATTCACCCTCGGTATATAAGGGAAACCCTAACCACGTTTTTGTGTTGCTCATATTGCGGTTTATATGAATCTCTTGTGAGATCTTTGAGGAGGTTTCCTTCACATAAACTTAGGGTTTTCAAGGAGAAGATTTTTCTGCACCTTGATGATCATTCCAGTTGCTGCCATTGAAACTTAAAGAAAACACAAGCGGGTGTGCTTGTATTTGGTGGAGAATCCAAGAAAGAAGGAGTCCGTGGATTCGGAGCTTGTGCGTGGTCGTGTCAGTAAGTTCTACTGGTGGGTAGCAATAAGAAGTCGAGCATGGGGGCTTGTAAGTCTTATTGTATGAACTTCAATTCTTTCAAAATAGTGGATTCAAGTTTACCTTGAGGATAACTAGGTTAAATCCTCCCCAGGTTTTTACCGGTTTGGTTTCCTGGATGGTCATATCTTTGTGTTCTTTATATTTCCGCTACTATACTTGATATGATTATTTGATTGTGTTAACCTAGATTTAATTAATTTGACTAAGTAACAACTTGGCTAAATTCCTAAGTTAATCTAATTGTGTTTTAAGGGGTCTAAAAACTGACACTATCTATCGAGGTTTATGAAAAATAGAGTTTTAGATCTGTTTTGACTCTAATCCATGATTATGTGTTTGGGCTTTCTTTTCTCACAATCCTAGACATATAAAAGGATTATTTTAAGGGTCGTCAAAGGTGAAACAAGTTGCAAAAGTGTTAAGCAAAGTTTGTTCAAGCAAATTGTGACTAAAGACAGAATTTGCCCTAATTTATCGTTCTTATGAAAAAGTTGCTATGTTTGTACACCGTTGGGTTTTGTGATCAAGCATCTTTTTAATCTTCATCGTCTAGATGAATTGAAGAACTTTGCAGCTAACAACCTTCTCTAGTTGGTGATTGAAGTCGCGTACTGGGATTCGCATAATTGGTTAGTCAAGTACTGAGAGCTGTGCATTAAAAGGAGAGATTGTCACTACAAAACAAGTCCAATTGGGTATTTGGGTAAAGATTCAACTGTAGGTTGGTATAAGGTACTAGGATTCTTTTACTTGTAACTGCTTGTTGTGATAATAGTGGATTCTCGGGAGTGTTGACCTTAAAATCACCCGATGGGGTTTTTGCCGTGTTGGTTTTCCCCATTCATAAACAAATCACCATGCCAATTTAATTTCTACTGCACTTAGTTTAATTGGTGATTTATTTGTGCTACCATGTGCTTTGCATGTTAATTTGATTAATTAATAAACTTAGCTAATTGATCAATTGATTAATAACAAGGGGTCAATACTTTTTTGGCCTCTCACTTAGTGATTCTAACAGCTCAAATTCAAACATGGAAGGAGAATGTGACAGTGAAGGAAACTACAGAGCCTTCATGACAATTGCCTCCGTTGATTCTAAGAATGATTTGAGCAATTTAGTTGATGAACTTGGTGATCTTTCCGAGGATGAGGAAGTTAAAGAATCGGAAGATGAAGACGTGTACCAAAATGAAGGCGAAAACAACCTTCAAGAAACGTATGATTCTTTGCTGGAAGATTGTGGAAAATATGCCAAAGTTGCGAACCTTGCTGTGAAAAAGATGAAAAAGGTTGAAGAAAAGCATATGTTTATACTTGAAATTATACAAGCTAATGTCAAGGTTGAGTGCATTTCCACCAAGAAAATTAACAATGTGCTGTCCTCTTAAAAATCTTCACATGATAAGACTGGTTTGGGCTATACCGAAGAAGGTAGTTCTAGCAGCGAACCTAAGAAGGAAGTAAGATTTGTATCAGCTAAGAATGATAAGAAACTCAAAGAAGTGAAGCCTGAGATTGAGACCCCTGCTACTATAAAAAGAACCATTAGTGCAAAACCAAAGGAAAAAGGGAAGTCATTACCCAAAAATCAAAGGGGGCCTCAAGTGAAGAATCTGTGTCATCATTGTGGCGTACAAGGGCACACAAGGCCGAACTGTTTCAAGCTTCATGCATTCAAGAAGGCTAATTCTATGCGTGGCAAAGAAATTTCAAAGAGAAGGCCAAAGGGAACACAAGTTAAGGCAGATAGTGAGGGACATCTCATTGGAGATGTTATGGAAATGTTGAAGAACATATCATTTTGCCTTGTTAGCTTCACTCCAAGGTTTAAAAGTTATGTTGGTCGTATCCCGCCATCTAAGGCTCTCACCTAAAACACTCGTAAAGAGTGGGTGAGGAAGGGTATTTATGCATGATCACTTCCTATGTCCATGCATTAATTCTTCCAATGTTTAGGGTCATAGGTTTGTGCATCATGACATACATAATCCTTTTGTGTCATTGCTTCTGGTTTATAGCATGTTTTTTTTTCAAGTTTTGCTATGTACTTGTTTTTGTTAATTTTACTTTACTTTGTCTGTTTTTTAGTGTGTTAAAAAAAAATTCAAAAACCCATAAAAATTGAAAAATCTCCAAAAGGTTTGATTACTTATGTTGTGTATATCACATGTGAGTTTGGCCTAGTACCTTCGTACTAATGGCATAGTGCATTTACGAGCCTAGCTTGTTATGTATGCACATATATCTTTGTGGGAAAAATATTGAAAACTATGTGTGATTATTGTAAATAGATCTTCAAGCTTGTCATGAATGATAGGTCAATAGTCTTGATGGTCTTGATACTTGCATAGACTTATGCCTATATCTCTTCCCACTTTATTTTTATATTTTTGCTTAAAGAGCTCAACAAATGTAAATCTCAAAATGAAAAGAGATAATGAGCTGCAAAAGCTGTCGCACATATTAGTATTTGACTAAGAAAAAGGGAAAGTGACTTTTTATTAAAATGTATGGTGCTCAAAAAGCCAATGGCTCACTCTCAATATTGAAATATAAAAAATTTCAAGCACCGATCTCAAAATAAGATGTATTGTTCAAAAAATGATCAAATGTTATGATTTGTATAGAAGCCAAATGAAAAGCTTCTAAGATTTGTAATCATTTTCTTGTGGGAGGTCATACATGTTCATTTCTATAATTGAGATAAACCACTTGACTTAGCACCAGTTGTGTATGACTTGATTGAATTGATCATTGAAGCTTCACTCCAATCTAAGGAGTATTCCACATTTGATACTCACCCACAACACAATTAATGCTTATTTCATTTGTGTGATTGTACATGATCAAGTGTGATGTGTGTGCTCAATTGCTAGTCGATCAAACCCAAAAAAGATTTTTGATTATTTTATATGTTTTTGAAAGTGATTTTAGACTTTCGTGCTTTAAGTTTTTGTTCAAAATGCTTTTTTGTGTTGTTCTTCAAAAACTTGTTCAGAGGCATTTTCGCGAGAAGCTCGCGACTAAGAGCTTCCCGCGAAAAAGAGGTTAAGGCAACAACTGGAAAATAAAAATTTTAGATAGAGACTTTTGCGACTGTCTCACACTATTTCGCGACTAACAGCTTCCCGTGAAAAGCTTTGTGCTTCAATGGTGTTTTTCGTGAGTAATCTTGCGAGTATCTAACTCACGAAAAACACATGTTTTCAGTTTTATGGGGCTGATATGACAAATTTTTAAAACACTCTCTATTTCCCTCTCATTGCCTCACTTGAACCTCTCTCAATCCAAATCTATTTTTCACTAAAACCCCATCTTTTTCAAGCTTAATCTTTGCACAATCAACTTAAAGGTATGTTTTCTTAACATTCTTTTCATTTTTTCCTTAGATTATGCAGAAATTGATTTTGAGTTCTTGAATTGGGGATATTCGAAAAAGGTGTTGGGAACTTTGTTTTGGGCAAAAAATTTTCAAAATTTTGATTGGGCTGTGTTCCATTTGATTTGTGTGTATTTTTGTTGGCCCTTTGTGGCATTTTAATCATGTATTTAGGCATATTTTCATGTATTCATGTATTGCCCATATGCTTAGTGTAGTGTTGCATGCCATGTGTTTGTCAAAATGCTCAAGTGGCATTTTTGAGTTGATTTGGACTCAACTGAGTTCCAATTCCTGGGTTTACCCTTGATTAAACTTGCTTGACATGTTATGATCATTGGGTAAGTGGTTTCCACACTTTACCTAACTTGTGCCTCACCATGCCTTGCCATGCATCACCTAGGCACACCTCAAGCACAATAGATGCACACACATGCATAGTTTCTATTTTGTTGCATTTTGCTAATGTTTACACTGTTTAGCACTTTAAGCATGTTGTTATCACACTATTGTGTTATGTTTTACATATTTGTGCTTATGTTTTGGACTAACTTGAATCTAATCAAGTTTGCGCTTTGTTTTTGTGTTTTGCAATTGTTTTTTTTTTTTTTTTTTCTGTTTTCTATTTCCTTGTGCAGATGTCTCCCACCAAACACTCCGCTTCCAAGAAATCCTCCAGGCGTCCTCGCACAGATTCTGATAACTTCATATCAGCTGATGCAGACATGGCTTACAATGATTGCTACAAACAAGCCACAATAATTATGGAGAGAGTTGTCAAATTGGATACCTTTAAGGACACTTATATTCTTGAAGTGTTCCAGGAGAGGACATGGACAAAGCTGTTAAATCCAAGTGGAAATGTGTACTCGAAAATCATCAAAGAGTTCTTTTCAAATGCTAGTGTGGACGGAGATCATATCAACTGCTGGGTGAGACATAAGGAATTTGTGATTACAAGGGAATCAATCCAAGAATTCCTTGAAGTTGTCCTCCTTCTTAGCCAATCACCGTGCAATACGATGATCATTTGGAATCTATTGAGGAAATGGTAAGGATTCTTGGTGGTACATTAAACAAGAAGTCAGTGAACACCATTCCATTCAATCTGAAGATGAGGATTCTAGCATATGCGATGATCCACAATTTGTATTTGATCACCAATTTGATGACATTGTCCACTCCAAGGACAATTTTCTTATACGATCTCTTCACACACAAAGAGATTGACATTTGTGGACACATCTTCCACCTCCTGACCAAGAGCATCACTAAAAGGAACTCAAGAACAATCATGCCATTCCCCACTCTCATCATGGGTCTCACTGCAAAGTCAAAGCTCAAACTTCCGAGCGGCCTTACTATTGTGCCTAGAGATTACCCCATTGATGCACACATAGTGACTTGAAGCAAAGCTCATATCACTGGATCCAAAACCAGTGTTTCTCAAATACTAAGGGATCGTGTTGAGGAAGAGGGTGGAGATACTGAGAAGGAGATTGAGAGATTCACCTCTGCACTAGGGAGTTCTGCTCAGCCATCCTCTCTAGCACAGGCATGGGGACCTGATAGACTTGATCGCCTTATTGCTAGAGTAGACCAGATGTTTGGCATGCTTGACTCCTATGTGCAACACACCGTAGACCAGTTTGCATACATCCAGGGTCAAATCACTGCATTATCTTCTTAGATTGAGGATATGTTAGTGGAGTAGGGATCTGATTTAGAGTCCAAGCATACATCTAGGGTCAGATCACTACATTATCTTCTAGCCTTTTTGGCCATTCCGGTCAAAAAGTGGGAGAAAATTTTGAGGAGGAGAATGCGCAATTGAGGGGGAGCGAAGCATAGTCATAGATATTGGTTCATTATTGGCAGTTTAGAATTTTTTTTACATTTTGGTTTAAACTTTATCAGTGTTTATAACTCTTGTATAGTTTTATTGTTTTCTTTTAAAGTTTATGTAAGGTTGAATTTATTCAATCATTAGTTGGTTTTATTCCGTGCAAAATTTGCTTATAATTCAGTATTTGGAAACCCTGTATTTAGGTGGGAATGATGTAAGGATATTGTGTGAGAGAGTGTGAAGAAAAGCTCAAGAGCGTGCACTCAAGAAGTGCCTTGCGACTGGATCTCGCGACTGGCAAGTCGTCAAAGCTGGCATATGTGTGAAACATGCAAGGGAGCTGAAGGGTCACATCAGCTATTGCACTACAGGACAGAACTTCCAGTTTGGCCAGGCAGTTAGCTTGCGACTCAAACTCGCGACTTATTCTAGTCGCGAGCTCGAGTCGCTAGAACACCTTGTTTGGTTGTAACTGACTCTTTGCATTCCATACACACCCTACTATAAATACCCTTATACCTATGAAATGTAGAGAGTTTCTAGAGAGAATTTTGAGAGAGAAACCCTAAAGAAAAACAAGATTGACTCATTCACAATTTTCATCATTTGATTCTCCAAATTCCTCTACTCTCACCGTCTTCATTGATGCATCCTTAAGGGGTACATTAACCAAATCCTTATCTCACCATACCTATATCTATGAGGAGATTATTTGGTGCTTGGGAAGCAGTTCAAAAGGGACCAATTCATTTTGGTTGATGCAATGGGCTATTGTGGGATCTAATAAGCTAGAGAAGACAAGGTTCAGCAAAACCGTATTAGAGCAAGAAGCTTGGAGGGCTTAGGTGCACTGAGTAGATTAGGCTTGGAAGGTCTTCTACTATTCATGTATCCCAACTTTATTCTCTAGTGGATTGTTGTTCGCTTGGAGGGCAGCGGAGAGGTTTTATGCCGAGGACTTTGGTTTCCTCTTCAATAACACTGCTGTGGTTGTGATTAATTTCAATTTAGATTTTTTTACCAATTCTGTTTTAGCTTATTTTCATATTCCGCACATTCATAGTTTGATAATAAGCTTGTGTTGGTAATTTGTAAATTGGGGGTCTAAATGTTCATAGGTGTTTTACACACTATTTGAACATTCAATTTAAGTACTCTGTTTTTTATATTTTCAGTTTAATATCCAGTACTTGTGTTTATTTCGTGTATTTTGCATTGGTTGTGTGTTAAACATGCAATTGATCATTGTGTTTGGTCCTTATTGCTTTGCATGTCTGGATGAGAATTTACTAGCTACATGTTCATTGTATTCATTCTCTAATGACTAACCTTGTTTAATCAAGATATACTTAATGTTATATAGTGTTTATAAACTTGATCGCACTTTACTTGCTCTTGTACGTACCATGTATTCAACTAGTCATAAGCTTAATGAAAGTTTTGTTTGTGTGCGAGTGTTTTAGGTTACAAGTATATACATGCAAGTGCTTCACAGCGTCTAGATTAGGTGTGAGTGAGTTTTGCCATTGTTCCCAAACTCACGTTTAAGTCTAGAATCTGTTTTAGGGGTTTTGTCACAGGATAGCTAAAAGGGGAGATTGTAAAGTTGCAGATTGTAAAGTTGTAATTTACAACTATGTTTTTGTTGGCTTTTATTCTGTGCCAAATTTGATTATAATTGTGAGTTTTTAGACCCTTTAAAACACAATCGAATTAACCTAGTAAATTAGTCAAGTGATTACTTAGTCCAAATTTCAGATCTAGGTTAACACAATTATATAATCATATCAATGTAAAGTGCGGAATATAAAGAACACAAAGATATGATGACCCAGGAAACCAAATCGGTAAAAACCTATGGAGGATTTAACCTAACTATCCTTAAGATAAACCGAATCCACTATGAAAGAATCGAAACTTTACAATAGCAACATCCTATTGTTACCTCATGTAGAAAACTTACTACCACAATCACGTGATAGCTTCGAGACCACAGACTCCTTTTTTCTTAGATTCTCCAGCAAGTACAAGCACTCCCATTTGCGTATCTTTAAGCTCTTTAGTGCAGCAACTGAATGATCATTAAGTTCTCAATGAAATCTCTTTCTTGATAATCCAAAGCATGTGTGAAAGCAACCACCTCTCAGATCTCACAAGAGATTCACACACAAAACAAATAGAGCAACATAAAAAACATTGCTAGAGTTTCCCTTTTATACCTAGGGCAAAAAATAAAACCCTACACGTTATATGGGTTTAGGGCTGAGTTGGAAATTCTACAGAAAAAATATTTTCCAAATTGAACATAATTACTTAGAACCTAACAGTAATTATGTTCAATCTTATGTACCTTGTATTTTATGTGGGATTTATTTGTAAGGGTTGTGTGAGAGAGAGTGTGTGTGAAGACTCAAGGCAATTGAAGACTAAAGTTGTTTTCACGGGTAGCTTGCGAGAAAGCTTCCCACGAAATGATGCATGTGCCCTACACATGATTGGAATGCGAAGAGTCAGGACAAGATGGAGACAGCTAGTTTTCATGAGTGTCTCGTAGGTAAGGCTTTCCCGCGAGATACTCGCAAAACATTTTGTTTTGCTAAACTGTCATTTTTGATTCATACTATATGTACCCACATTACCCACAGATGTTAAGGAGAGCTTCTAAGGGAAAACCTTAACCACAAACCTTAAGAGTTAGAGATTGTTACACACACAATTCTCTACAAAATTCATTGTGGTTTTTCCTCAACTCTTATCTCTCCAATTTCCATACACTTAAGAGGTTGATGGCCCATACACTTATCACACCCTTTCAGAGTCTTTAGTAAGGTTTTGGTGCTGCTAGGAAGCATTGGAAGAAGCCAAGTTTTGGTGGATGCAATCGGGCATATTGTAGGATCCGGAGAGCTAGACAAGACACAGTTCCGAGAAGCCTTGTTGGAGTAGGAGCTTGGAGGGCTTAGGTGCATCAGGTAGATTAGTATACCAACTGATTGTCTAGTGGATCGATTACTGCTTGGATGGTGGCGAAGAAGTTTTTTGCCAAGTTTTTTGGTTTCCTCTTCGATAACACATTGGCGTGTTATCTTGTGTTCGCATTCTTCTTCCCTACTCTTTTACCTTTCATTTTACTACTGTGTTATAATTATTATGGGTTAGAGTAGTTTATTTGTTTATCCGCTCACATTTACTCTAATCCATACTTAGTTTAAGTTAGAGTAAAATCAATCGAGCCTTAACTTTAATTTAGGGGTCTAAATAGCTCTTGTGTTTTCACACATTTTCAAACTTTCAGCTTCATTATTTGTGGTGGGAAATTGAAGCTATATTCCACATTTGACGACGTCCTTGTCAGGAGATATTAAGATGACTCCTACACCTCCCAATTCTTTGACGGACGATCCATCAACGTGAATTGTTCAAAACTGTGTCTGGTCCTCACCTGAAAAAGTGAATTCAACAATAAATTCTGCCAATACCTATGCTTTAATTGTTGACTGAGGTCTATACTTGATGTTGAACTGACTAAGCTCGATGGCCCATTGCACTAGGAGTCCAGTTGCGTCTAGTTTATTCATAGCCTTCTTCATAGGTTGATTTGTCATTACAATGGTTGGATATGCCTAGAAGTATGGACAGAGCTTCCTTGATGCTACAATCAATGCAAATGATACATTCTCTAGACGAGGGTATTTTACTTCTGCATCCTAGAAGGCTTGGCTTGGGTAATACATTGGCCTCTGCACCCTATTTTCTTCCTTGGTCAAGGCTAAACTCATAGCTATTTAAGAGATTACAAGGTATAGAAAAAGGTCTTCTTCTTTCGCTGATTGGTTTAGGAGTGGCAGTCTCATCAAGTACTCCTTTAGGTTCTTGAAGGCTGTCTTGCATGCGTTAGTCCACTCGAAGGCTTGCTTGAGTGTCTTGAAGAAGGTTAGGCACTTGTCTATAGTTTTTGACACAAACCTATTCAATGTTGTGACCTATCCCATCAATCTTTGGACTTCTTTCACAGTCTTGGGTGACGTCATATCCATGATGGCCTTCACTTTTTCAAGATTGGCTTCTATTCCTCTTTAGGACACCATGAAATTGAGGAATTTTCCTGATCATACTCTAAAGGCAAATTTTGCTGGATTGAGCTTCATCTTGTATTTTTTGGAGTGTGTCGAAGGTCTCTCTTTGGTCATCCAAACGTTCTGCGTTTCTCTTGCTTTTGACGAGCATGTCATCGACATAGACTTCTACATTCCACCTGATTTTCTTGTTAAACATCTAGTTTACCAACCTTTGGTATGTGGCTCTAGCATTCTTTAGCCTAAAGGGCATCATTTTGTAGCAATAAAGCCCTTGGCTTGTTATGAATGTCATTTTATCCTAGTCTTCTTTGCTTATGCAAATTTGGTTATATCCTGAAAATGCATCCATAAACGTTAGTAGTTCATGTCTTGTTGTTGAATTAACTAATTAGCAGATCCTTGGTAGGGAGAAACTGTCTTTTAGACATGCTTGATTGAGGTCTGTGAAGTCAACACATCCTCCATTTCCCATTTGATTTTTTTACTATGACGACATTAGTCAACCACTTTGGGTAATAGACTTCTTGCATGAAACCTACAGCCATGAGCTTGTCTACTTCTTCCATAATAGCTTTGTTTCACTCGGGGCGGGGGGGGGGGGGGGATACTCGTCATCTCTATTAGATGGGCTTCTTCTTTGGATCAACGTTCAGTCGATGCTTTATGACACTCTCATCTATACTTGGCATGTCTTCATGAGTTCAAGCAAACACATCTAGACTTTCTTGGTGGTTTTGGAAGCATCTCCTTCTACCAGCTCCACAGTTTTTAACTCTTCCACTAGTTCTTGTTGCTCTTCTTTGACTATCCAGGTATGATTTTCTTTCCCTACAAATACTGTTTGATAGTACTCTCGAGTTAACACCTGATCCCCACAAATCTCTCCTATCTTATGGTCAATTTGAAATTTGAATTTGAGATAATAAGTCAAAGTAGCAACATTCAGGCAATTAAGAGTTAGTTGTCCTAAAATGACATTATAGGAAGATGGACAATCAACTATAAGAAAGTCAATATCTTTGATTACTTGTGCAAGATAGGTTCCAGATGTGATGTATAGGGAAATAATCCCTTTTTGATAAACCCATTCTCCATTAAACTAACTAGGGGAGACTCAAAAGGACGGAGTCTTTTTAGGTCGAGCTTCATTTGTTGGAAGGCCGTCACATACATGATATCTATTGAGCTTCCGTTATCGGCCAGCACTCGACGAGTGTTGTATCCTTCTATTGCAAGCACCATTACTAGCGAATCGTCATGAGGCTATTTTACTCCTTTAGCATTGTGTTCTAAAAACATGATATCCTTTGCTCTGGTCCTTCTATACTTTGTCATTGGGTGTCCTGCATGAATAATATTAACTTGTCATTGATAGGCTATTTGCAAAGATTTGAACTACCCCCAGTGATCGGTCCCTCAGTGATCATTCTTATCTCACCAATAGTGACCCTAGCATCTTGCTCGTCGTCTCTCCCGACATCTGCTTGTTGGGGCTTCTATCTTGCTCAGTGATGACAATCTTTTTTTTTACAAACTTTTGTAATTTCCCCCTTTATATTAATTCTTCAATTTTCCCTTTCAAATCTCTGCAGTCTTTAGTGGTGTGGCTGTGATCCTTGTGAAATCGGAAATACTTCTTTTGAGCTCATCTGTGTGGCAATGAAGTTAAAGGTTTCATCCACTTCAAGTTTGGAACATCCTTGGTCTGCAGCAAAACTTTTTCCATGGGCATATTCAGAGTAATGAAATTTACCATTTTCTTCAAGAGGCTTGAGCTTACCTATTCACTCTTTTGATTAGGGGAGCGATCCTTTTTTTTTTTTCTTTTTTTGTACTGAGACTCATCAAGGTCATCTATCTTTCACTTGCCATCTATCCCCTTCGTCGTCAATGCGTCTACTCTGTTCATGTACTTCTGAGCTTTGAACCGGAGATCTGTCATCGTTGTTGGTGGAGTCCTGGCCAAGGAAAAGATGAAATCTTTAGTCGTCAACCCAGCCTAGAAGGTCATCAGTTAGACTTGGTTATCCGCTTCATCTATTTCTAGAATTTCTCAATTGAAACACTTCACATAGGCTTTTAGGGTTTCTCCTTATTGCTATTTTATCGTCAGTAGTTGGTAAGTCTGCCTTTTCTGTCTTGAAGGATCTTATATGATCTAATGGGCTATTACCCCCATCATAAGATTCCAATTGAGGGAGCTTGAACTTTGGTGGGAGTGGGCATTCTAGGACTTCTCTAGTGAATGGTGAATCCATTCTTTTGATCATCCCATCTAAGTTTTTGGTGGATTTCCCTTTTAAAGTGTTCTTAATTCGTCCATTTCTTTCCTCATGTCTTTCAAGAGCTCATCGTTATTACGATTGGGCTACTTTGTCCATCTGGAATTGTACCACTCCATTTGTCGGAACTTTTTTCTCTATGGCTAGTTGGGGGGCTATGACCCTTGTCATCATTATTGTTTCAGTTATGATGTCGTGGATTGGGCATATTGCTATTCTCATGGTAGAGGTGATACCTTAACTCCTTATTCTGCTTGGTCAATTCTTCAACACTTTCTACCAGTGTTTGAATCTATTGGGTCATTTGCATTGGATCAAGTGGGGTTGATGAACTTGGATCCATTGCGTAGTTTGAATGGTAGAGCTACGAAAATTTGTATGATTCAGATCTACGTTCCCCATAGATGACGCCAGACTAATGAAGCCAAAAATGGACGTTAGTCGATAGCCTCATCGGAGCTTATGACGAGGTCATGTTCCTTGTAAAGATGAGAGAGAAAAACGCTTGAGTGGCATTAGCCAACAGTTCTTAATATCTCTTGGAGAATAAAAATATAATTCTATATGTTTAGAATTATGTACCCTGTTTCTAATGTTTGGTGGCTTATTCATAGTCTTGATATAACCATTGGGATCCTCGTTATTAGTGTAACTGTCATTGGCATTTGAGTAATGTCTGCCTGAGTTTTAATGGAGGTTTGTTCTAGTTCATCCAACTTCTACTACTAACCATACTTTCTCATCTAAAGACTGCAATAAAAGCTATCATGTGTACTTTCTAGTATGCATAATAGTACCATAAAAAAGAGGAGGTATAATAAAAAATTGTCCACAATCCATAACAATGGGGTCAATGGATCACATAGTAAAGATTAAAACCTAATCAAAGTGTGCCTGCTTTGATACCACTTGTTGGGTTAAAAAGATGGACCCTAGTTAATTAATTCAGTTACCCAAATTAACTAATTAGGTCAAATTACATGCAAATCATAGAGGCACCAACAAATAAACCAAATAACTAATATGCATCGAAAAATAAATAACACGATGATTTGTTGATGAATGGGAAAAAATTCTTGTATGGCAAAAACTCCACAGGGTGAATTTAAGGTCACCACGTGGATGGAAAATAAAGGAGTGAAAAGTGGGGAGAAAATGGTTGGAGTGTGTGGACATCTCATTTTGTATCCGTTTATAAATTTTGTTCCCGACCTTAATGATGAGCTTGACATATGTCAACCAAGGGTAATCAAAGAGTTCACAATAGTTTAGAAGTAATCACAACTCAAAAGTGCTCAAATCGCTTTGAAATCGATAATGAAAAATGTCCTTTACTCTCTATTTTGACCATAGAGTTTTATCCACAAAGAATATTTGAGTCTGGTTTGTTTCATTGGAAAGTAGACATCTTGGACTTCAATTTGAACAAAAGTTTTGGCTAATTTAGACTTATATTGAGTAAGTTATGACCATTTGAAGTTGAACCAACTAAGTAGTCCGATTTTTTGGGTTTTTAAAACTACATTTTAAGAGCCCAAAACATCATTCTTTGATGTGGGCCACCCCTAGACTCTTAGGAATTCCCAAAGAACATTAAAAATCCAAAAACTCTAATTTTAACTTATAAATACTCATCTTATGTCTCCAATCAAAACCATAGTTAGAGAGAGTGATTTTTTGGCCTCCATATTCTCTAAAACTATTTTTTCTCTTTTAAAAACCCTAAGGCAACACCTTATAATAGTTTTTACAAAATTAAAACCTCTCTTTAGTTAGTTCTAAAGTAGAAAGTTCGTTTTTAAAATTGTTTTCTAAAACATTTTCAAAACCTTGTGTTCATGTATTGTGATTACTAACTATTGTTGTGTTCTTTGATTATTCTTGTCTTCTCCATCTAATATTTGTGTTGTAGGCATTAAGGGGTCAATTAAAACCATCTCAAATCTGTGATTCTAAAGCAAGGGGGGTCTCTTTTCCATGATTTCCCACCTTGCTACATATGATTTGCATGAGTTCTTGATGTAGTTTCTCTAGTTATGATATTTTATTTGCTTGGTAATTTTAATTATGTTTGATATGTTTTAATTTGATTTTAGGTTGTCTATAATCTGTTTCAGGTTGTTCTTGTTTTATTATTTTGGTTTCATGTAAAGTTTAACATTGAAACCCCAAAATTTCTAATTTGCAAATATCCCTAAAAAATTCATGGAAAATGTATCTAAACATGTAATGATGAAAAATGAAGGTTAAAATAGTCTTACCTTATGTAGATGAAGAATACCTTTGAAGATTTGACCACAAAAACAACAATTTATTTATTTTTTATATTTTTGAGAAGAGGGATAGAGAGAGGAATCAAAGAGATAAACATAAAGAACTTTTGAAAAATTTAGATCTAATTCGCTTATGTTTTTAAATCCGAGAATCGATCGATCGAGAGGAATCGAGCAGGAATCGAAAATCACATGAAAAGATGCTTGACTGATTGAAAGGAATCAGGCAAGAATTGAGGGAACTCGAGACTTTTAAAAGAAAAAGCCATTTTTCTCCTTAACATTTCAATTGGTTGAAAAACAAACTTGATCAGTCGAATTTCAAAGTGACAGAAATTTTGAAAAATTATGGAAAAAATTTCTGCATAATTATTTGAAAAACTGTTTTTATGATATGACATGAATGTTCAAGACTTCAAATGATCTCAAAACCAAATTTTCCAAAAAAAAAAATTCAACTTTAACAAATTTCCTCACTCTTATCTTTTCTCACACCCCAAAATTGCACTAAACACTTCAATAAATTTAATTTTGATAGGCCATAAAACATAACACACAATCACATGTACGATGTTTAACAAAGATTCACTTGTGGCTTGTGCAACTAGCAAGTGCATGAGATACTCACAAGATGACATGTAAATAGAGAATAAACACACTTTCTACATTATCCATCACATAAATTTGAAAGTGACTATCACCTAAAGAGTTACACCATATAACTCCCACTTCTCTTATATAACACGCTTGCAACCATGTATTTTTTTTTTTTTTTCTTTTGAAGCATATTTTTCTTTTTCTTTTTTTATTATTATTTATTTTGTTTCTTTCAACTAATGTACAATAGCACCTTTAAGAATTTTGTTGTGCAAGTGTTACACCTTACCAAGCACGACTTTAATGATTTGCACACAGGTGTTCATGATTGGCAAATAACAGTGGTGAGATGGTTATTTATGCCTTTCTCCTAGGATTTTTTAGTCCTTACAATTAAAAGAATGTGACTTCAAAATCAAGAGCATGTGATTATAAACCATAAACAACTCACACAATATAAGCACTACATAGCACAAACTAAAAAAATGCTGAAAAATAAAGCTCATCAAAGCTAAACAAGGTACATAGTCACGAAATGCAAATTTCATAGGCCAACCTCAATTATACATCTTGAAGATGCATAATACAAAAACCCCTTTTTTATTTTATGATTTTCTATTTTTATATTTTAAATTAAAAAAAAAAAACTAAAAAGCACAAAACAGAGTAAACCTAGAATGAAATGTATGAATGTTATGCAAATGCAATCCTAATGAAATGCAGTTTTGGTCACAAAAGATAGAAAGAACTAACACAAGGACCATGTTAGACAGACTCATTGAGGTTGAGTCTTTTGCATCCAGACCCTTTTAGATGCAAGCTTGGAGTTGGGATTTGTCTTAATTTCAACTCTAGTATTGGTATAAAGGTTAAGAACCTTCACCAACTCATGAATAAGTGCAACAGGATCTTGTGCTTTTGGCACATGCAACTTAAAACAATTTGATCTAGTATGCCTAGCTCTACCAAAAAAGTGACAAAACCATTGAGATTTGTGGTTTTTCTTGCTTCCAGATTGATTAGACTTTTTAGATTCAGACTCACTCAGATCTACTATAGTTCTTCTAGAAGTAGGAGATACTACTTTATGAACTTTAACATCAGAAAGAGTTTGACGAATAACAGAAGATGATGCAATAGGTACAAACTTAGGAGGATTCACTACAGTAGTAGATCCACAATCTTCAACATCATCAATAGATTTTAAAGCCACAGATTTGAATTTATTAGTCTTTGGTAAGTTACATTCATAGGACTGAAGAGATCCTACAAGGATAGAGTCAAAATCTTTACTTTTAGTTATGGGAGTCACTTTGGGTCTAAAATCCTTAGTCAAAGATCTAAAAATTTTCCTAACAATTTTTGGTTGATTGTAGACTTCACCTAGATTAAAAGCATAATTAACAATATCATTCAATTTAGCATAGAATTCATTAAAAAACTCATAATCAAACATTCTAATACTTTCAAATCTAGATGTCAATTGTTGCAATTTATTAATTTTTACTACCTCAGTGCCTTTATGCACTATTTGCAAGATGTTCCATGCAGTGTGAGCAATCTCCACATTTGAGATTCTCTTAAACTCTTTCATCGAAATAGTATTGAATAGTGCATTCATAGCCTTATTGTTAAAGCTTGCTACTTCCTTTTGGGCAGTAATCCATTCACCAATAGCAGTGGTTAGTCTTTCCCAATCATTCTCAATAGATAGCCATACTCTCTCATCAATAGATTTTAAGAAGGCTTTCAACCTAACTTTTCGGTAAGCATAGTTATTTCCATCAAAGTGTGGGGGGATCACAAGAGAGTGACCGTGTTTCATGACAACAAGGGTCAAGGATCAACTCTAGGGAAAGATACCTATATACAAGAGCTAACCTGCTTTGATACCAATTGAAAGTTTGTTTAGACCCCTTTAACAGATAATTTAACCTAATTTATTAACCAAGTGATTACTTAGATTAATTATTTAGATCTAGGTTAAACACAAATAAATCATATCAAGTAAAGATGTAAAAAAGTAAATAACACCATGATATGATTACCTAGGGAAACCAATGAAACTAACTGTTTCAAGGTAGAAACTTGTGGAGGATTTGACCTAACTATCCTCAAGGTAAACCAAATCCACTATAAGAGAATCGAAGTTTTTACAAAAGATTTAACCCTAAATCTAGTGCTACCTTCAGCAATAACTTACTGACACGACCATGTGCAAGCTTCAAATCCACGAACTCCTTCTCTTCTGGGTTTTACAGCAAACTAAGCCGCCTTGCTTGTGACTTTGAGACTCCACTCAAAGGTTTCAGATCACCTTCACTTGTTGATCTTGATGAAACAACTAGTCCTTCCAATCCTTGATTGTAGTTTTAGCTTCTGCAGATTCTTGTGTAGTTATAAGGTACAGAACCTTTCAAATCTCACAAAGAGTAACACACAAGTCTTCTTCAACACCTCCAAAACATGAATAGGGTTTCCCTTTTATACATGGAGAAGTTTAAGTGAAACCCTAAACGTTTTCACAGGCATGGGCCTGTTTAAAATTCTGCAAAATAACTTTGCCTGCAATTTTCGATCGGTCAAGCCTGATTCTCGATCAGTTCAGAAATGTAGAACCTCACTTTTCTTTTCTACAAATAGCTGGACTTCAAAACTTGAAACACCCTTATTTAAGTATTGCCTAAACACCTAGACTAGACATGTTTTGATCTCAGTTTGCCAACACAATACAATAATGATTCTAAATATTTAATTCTTAGATCTTTAGAACCTAACAAACATGCATATTTATTTTATGTCAGTTTAGTATACTTATTGATTTGTTTCATGTTTATTTGTTTATGTTGATGCTTTGTGTTTTGTTTTTATGTTAGTTTAATTTTTAGGGTTTCTAACATGCTTGTTTGATCTCACATGTTATATCTTTTTTTTATTAAATCTCTAAAAATGTAAATTTTCAAATTTGTGCTAAAGGATGTGTATGCATCCATCAGGTATGTGTGCGCATGGTCCAACCATACATACACATAGTTGAGTATGCATATGCATCCCAAACCCAGATTAGGACAAAAATCTTATTTTTATTTATATAATAATTTTTCACATGTTGTTTGATTCTGTTTAACTATGTTTAGGTTAATTATTTATGTTTAATTATTTTCCATATTTGTTTGAGTATTTTTGCCATGCTTAGTTTATTTGATATTCTTTCCTTGTGTATTTTATTTAATTGTCAACTTATCATGTTTAATTTATTTTGTTTTATTTGTTTCCCCATGCATCTTGTGTGTTATTTCCTTAAGTTCTAGATGTTGCCTTCTTCACTTCAATTTTATCTCTTTTCACTTCAATTTTGTTGGTTTTTTATTTTTTTTTATTTACTTTACTTTTAAGAAAATTGTTTTGGATTAATTTCTTAACCTTTTGTATTATATATTTTTTTCATTCTAATGAAGTGGCCATCTGTGAGGTACAATTTTTCATTACACCACTCACCAAAAATATCCATACAAGCCCCAAAAATTATTTTCGGCCCTCACAAATGTTTTCAACATACCCAACTTTGGCTCTCACAAATATTCCCCATATTATTACCCAACTTGGGCCCACACAAATACTTCTCATACCATTACCAAAATTGGACCACAAAATTATATCATCTCTATAAAGGCCCAAACTCATTTATCTTGTGGGCAAAATCCAAAAAGCCCAAACACTCTTACCAAGCCCATTGCTCACGACACTCTTAAAAGCTCATTGCTACACGAAAGTCTTACTAAGCCTGTTGCTACATGGAACTCTTAAAAGCCCATTGCTACATGGCACTCTCAAAAGCCCATTGCTACATGGCACTCTTTCTAAGCCATAGCACTCTTTCTAAGCCTGTTACTACATGACACTCTTAAAAAGCCCGTTGCTACACAAGCATACCCTTGAGAGTAAGGCAAGACGATGTTTGTCATAGTCCTCAAACTTTTTACAAATGTTTGCCCATCTTTTCAAACATTTGCATGTATATTGTGGGGTCTTGTAGTCATCAAATTTCTTACAAATGTTTTCCCATCTTTTCAAACATTTGCATGAATATTGTAGGGACCATGTCACCAATTTATAATAGTGATGGTCCCTTTTTCTTTTTCTTTTTTTGAATCAATATTGACAAAAGTCACTCCTAATTAAAATATACGATATATAAAAATTAAATCCATCACATATATATATGATAAAATATGGTATACAAGTGAAAAAGACAAAGAAAATTATTTAAATAAAAAGAAATAATATTAACACAAAGATGTTATCAAAGAAATATTGAATATAATGCAATAATACCATATTGATTGAGAGAAAGAGAGATGATTACAAATAAATATTAATACACGCAAATCTTTATTTTTTATATGATAACACTAGGAGGTAGCAATTTAGCTACAAGGACCTTAACAGACATATTCTTATTACAAATCACATAAGATTATGTTGACAATATCTTAAGATGACGTTATCATAGAAATTATAACAAAAGAAATATCGATTACCTTTGCTATTTTGGAAGTGTACTTTGATATTGGTGAGCTCTCAAATTGATTATTACATTCTGTAAGTTTTTGTTGTGCAGATGTAAGTATAGTTGCCTCTTCTGCATAGGATTGTGTACCTGCAGCGTTTCTTGCAAGTTCCATTTTATTGTATACTTCATCTATATCGGTTTGGCAATTCAAAATTCAAGTCCTATACGTTGGGTCTATGTTTCCTATAAGAGTATTTCCGATTTCACCATTGACATGTGATATTATCTTCAAGCTCACAGAAGTAGAAATGAGTCCTAGCCTATATAGAACATCTGTAAGACCCTCTGGGTTTGAAAGTAAAGTTGACATGCAAAAATCATAGTCCATAGACTTTTTGCAAACCTTTTCAAGAAGGGCTCAATCTGCATTAGAAACATGGTAGAAAAGAGAGGTGACTAGTAGAGGGATTATCAAGATTGATAGGCAACTAATTGGGGAGGCCATTTTTTTTTCCCTTTTTTCTTAAGTTCTTTGCCAAGAATGATATTGTTGATTCATGTATCTTTTGATTTCCTATTTATAATATATAAGGTTGGCATGAGATAGAGTTATTTTCCACTAAGATAGGTTCGCATGGAAAACAAATTTGTTCCATACCAAGTTAAGTAAGAGAAGTTAAACGATAATTTTCCTTTGTTGCCTTATTTTTTAGATACTAAACACAACAAAGTTCAAAAAACCATTGAAATAAACCTTTAATAGGTGTTAAGTTTTTTCTATGTAAATTGAGGGCTTGGTTATGTATTTATAGCATTGGTCGGCAAAAGTATCTCTCTTGGTTTCTCCATAGAGACTTATAGTGCTCGGAAAGTTATGAGGTCCATCTCCATCAACCATTAAGGATGAGATAAGAAGATAAGAACAAGATTTTTACTTTTTCTTTTTCACAGTTTTTGGAAATAAGTAAAGTGATGTTAGGATATTGAAAATTTTACAACCTAAGCCTCAAAAACAAAGAAGCAATTCTAACATTTATTTATTGTGGTGTTTAATTGGCATTGTCATCAATAATATTTTTTTCATGCACGTCATTTTGTAAGATCTTTGTAATAAAATTGTAGTAATTTTAGCATTTTTATTGTAAATTTAGTTACAAATTGAATTTCATAATTATGGCGGTAATAAGTTATTATTGATACATATTATATAGAATAGTTAACTGTTACTAAATAAATCAGTTAATTGTTATCTTTATAACAGTTAAGAGTTCTCTAGATGAACTAGTTGACCGTTAGTATTATATTTGTAAATTATATTAATCTTAACCCCGGAGACTTGAACCCCGGCCCTTACTCCCCATACTTCACAAGCATTTATACTTGTAGAATGACCACTGCACCAAAGGCGCGCGTTGGTGACAAACAATAACTTAAGCACACAATTATTCTTTATATTCTTAATTGCATGTGTTAATGAACTTCTCTTTGGCCCTTTGTTAGTCTTCATTTCAATTATTTGTTAAACAAAAAAATGTGTGTAACATTATAAAAAAATTTTTAAAAAAAAGTGAGTAAAAATCTCATATGCCAAATCAATCACAATTTTTTTTATTAAAAAGTATTTCAAATAAAATGATTTCTTACATTAATTCTTTAAAAATTACTATATAAAATTATAATAATAAGTGCGCCATTAATAAATAGTAATAAATGGCCATAAATGCTTTCATATTATTAATAAATAACAATTAATCAAATTGTTTCCATAAATATAAAGTTTTTTTTTTTTTTTTTAAGGTAAAAGACTAAATGAAGAGTATTATATTTTTCATTATAAGGAGAGTGACAATTGGCACAAACTTAGACATCCATAGTAATGTTCTTTATAGTTTATAGGTATATATATTTATTTTAAATAATTTGATAGTTACAATTTGAAAGGAAAAATATGAAAATATTGGATGTATTTGTTGAAAATGTCAAGAGGTGCTAATCAGTTGCTCTTGGTAGGTTCTATATATATGTGTGTGTGTGTGTGTGTGTGTGTGTTTGTGTATTTGATATAAATTTTTTAAAATAACCATATAAATTCATTTTACATAAATAACTATTGCATCACCTATTAATGAGTAATACAAATGAATGCTTGTATTTATTAACGCATGACAATGAATTATTCATTTGATTTAGATGCAAAGTTTTGCTCAAGTAGAAGGTCTAATGAAGATATTGTGTGGCTGTAAAAAGAATGACAAAATAAATAGATATTATTAAATTCCATTATTATCATATTTAATTCTTCATATACAAAGACAATCAAAATAAATGTTTATTAATAACTATCATAACTATCAAGTTTCATATTTATATTTGAAACATATCTAAAGAAATTTATTTATATTTTATATTTAAATTTTCACAAGTTTTAAACAAGTATGTATATTTCATCAAATGGTCATACTAACGAGTACCCTTAGAGCAATGGTTAACAATTCATATTAAGAAAGTTTTGATGCCACTTTTATGGAAAATGAAAAAAACTGTCTAAATATTAATCTTTTTTTTTTCCTCATTTCCCATAAAAATTTTCTTTAAATGGATTGTTAACCAATACCCTAACGGCATCCATTAACATCTCCCTTCATGAAAAAATAATAACCATATAAATTTATTTAACATAAATAATTATTAGTGCAAGACCTAAATGTAGATCATTGATATACGGAAATAAATGTATTTATTATTAAGTATTATAGCATGACAATTAATTAATTAATACCTGGATATAAATGCAAAGATTGCTAAACTGGAAGGCTAAATAAAGATAACTTTGCTTCTTCCAAAAAATGTACAGCAAGGCAAAACCTTAGAGGGGAAGAAGATAACGATTAACTAATTTATAATGATGTGCATGGCAAGAATATTATTGATGGCATGCTACTTAAACACCAAAATAAATAAATGTTTGAATTACTTCTTTGTTTGTGAGGCTTATGTTGTAAAATTTACAATATCCTAGCATAACTTTACTTATTCCTAAACAGTATGAAATGAAAAAAGAAAAAGGAAGAGTAAACAGCTTGTTGATGTTGGGTTGGTTATTCATGGTTTAATGGTTTAGATTCAATTGGAATTTTATTTTGAGTCTCGAGTTGAGTTGAGTTTAGGTAGATAGTTTTTTTAAGCCACCTGATCTCCAATATATATAAGTTTATTTTATTACCCTTATATTTAATTTCCTAAACTGATTTATTTTTTTATTTTAATAATTAGTTTTGATAAATTTAAAAAGTTTTTAATATAATGTAGGTATATTACGTGAATTGTAATAATTTATTAAAAAATTAGTAAACAATTATTGAAAGTCTATTTTGTTACAATGCATGAAATATTTAAACACAACCCACCGACACGATCCAATCCATGCGGATTAGATTAGGTAGGTTCCTACATACATAATAGATTTAGGTTGGGTTGGAAATTTTTCAATCCAACAAGTTTGGGTTGGATTAAAAAAGCATTCCAACCCAACCCATATGCACACTATAGCTATATTTTATAAGATTATAATCAAGAACTTTGTAATTTAGTGGAATTTTGGTTTTAGTATAAGTAGAATTAGAGTTTGAATGCCTTCTTACCACTTATTGTTACAATTAAATTATAATAACTATATAAGTTATAATATTCTAGAACTGCCAAAATGCATAGATATAAACATTTCATTTCATGCAAATAATATATTATCTAGTTAAGAAATTTTATTTTCTTATTTCATTCTTTGTTTACCTTTTGTCGAGTTAAGCGTTGTCAATTTATTTCTATTGCTTGTATTAAATTTACTTTGTTCATACGAATAGAAAAGGGAGATTTTGGCCTAAAAAGAAAAGAAAAAATAGGTGTTAGGATTTGAAGATGATAAATAATAATTGTAAGGATTTCTGATTTTGAAGAACTTTATTTATTTATTTAGAAATTAGATTTTGAAGTACCTGATTACATGAAATCTAACTCTTTAAAACTAGATCTTGTCTTGTGTATACGTAAAATCCAATATTGCCACATTGGAAAATAATTAATGCTAAGTGGAATCATTCGGATTCAAAAATATTCTTAATTTTTTAAACAAAAATATTTTTTAGACATCCATTAACTTTTCCCTTAGTTAATTTGCATTCCGCTTGACATCAGTTTTTTGTTTTTTTTGGTTGAGAAAAAGGTAAGAGAATTTTAATGAATTAAATCATTTTGAAGTACAACATTCAATTTGAAAGGTAATTCTTCTACGCATACACTAGTGTCACAAATAAAACTGTTTTTCTGCTAGGCCGTGAGCCAGTGGTTCACATTCATAATTTATTCTTTTTAAAAATATAAAGTCTTATTTATTTTTGAAATAAAAAATATTTTGCCAATTGTCCCAATAAAATAGTGTATGACATAATGAAAATGATGTTGTCCCACCAAGGAAGGTTCACCGTTCACGTGTCACTAGGGTTTTATTACATTTTAAAAAAGTTGATGATAGTGCCTGATTTCATAAATCTAGAGCATATCTAAGTGTATCCTCTCCAGATTTTGCATTTATAATAAGTATCCAAATTTCCAACTTCAATTTCCTCCACACACAAATCCAACTTCTATATATGCAATTCATGTTTATCAAAAAAACATATGCAGTTTACCATTATCAAATTCTTCATCTGACCTAGAAGGTAGTTCACCTAGATACGATAACCCCTATTTGAGGTGGCTTTTCCCAGTTTGTACATAAGAAGTCTTTGAAAATGGATAAAAAGAAAAGAAGCATTGTCGGAGTTCTTGACAATGTTATTGCTTACTGCTCAGAAGGCTCATTAAGTTCTTATTGGATCAATGATTTACCAAAGTAGTATTCTGTTTAGTAATCATGGTTTTAAAAACTGAATCAAACTAGCCAGTTTGATTGGGAATCAAAACCTCAACTGATCTAGTAAAAGCCACAAAAATCGGCAGTTCAACCAAAAACTAGACTTTTTTCGGTTATTTGACCTTTATGTGCGTTTGGTACAAAAACAAAATATAAACTATTAATTAGCAACACATTCATTAAAACTATAGTCTAACATATGAATCTAGAAATAAAGCCATTAATCTATAATAAATATATATAAATAAATAAATAAACCAGATGAAGCCACCAATCCAGATTTATTTCTAGCAACTAAACAAAACCAAGTGTAAAAGTGAATACCTGGCAATAATGGAGGGTCCTCTTCAAACTTTTTTTTTCTACATGTAAAATCTAAATAGAACTTTGTTAAAAAATATATTAACAGAGTTGTCTATCATGTTTATGTTGTTTTGGCGAGAAAAGATAAAAATAAAAGAAAAAATGTTGATAATTTGTTTTATATTTTATCTTAATTGCTTAAATGATAAGGAAAATGGGTTAAAATTGTCAATTTATAAAAAATACAATTTCTTTTAAGCTTAGGAATCTAGATACTCACATGTTTTAAAGGAAATCACATTCCAACTGAGAGGGGTTTAAGGAGGGAATCCAAATTCTTCTAGCATCTGATTCCCTGGCATAATTTGCAACCAAACATGGGAATCTTTAAACATTCCTAGGAATCCTAAAATATTACCCCGTACCAAACACCGCATTACAGTTTTTAAAACCATGCTCTTAATTGCCCTTTATTTAGAAGTTGAAACGTGATTTTCCCAAGTTGTGATGAGCTGGTTGCAATATTATTTCCCTTTTTTGCCTCTTCGCCAATTGTCACTCAATCTCAAGACATACCACAAACCTTCTCTTGGATTATTGTAGATGTGAGTAGCAAACTCGGCTCCTCGAACTAAACCCAAGCCAGCAAAGAAGTGCAATCAGGTAAAAAAGGAAGCATGATCTTCAACAAATAGAAGACAACAACAAGAGATATATTAGCAACAATATTGTGCCAATTGCCAATTAAATATATGGAAAATCACTGAGCTGAGTCAACGGTTACAATATCTAATATCACACTCCAGGTTGTTGTTAAGAGTAAACTCAGAGACAAATAGAGCTTTGCTTAAATGTTTGACCAGAATAAGGTTCAAATGCCCAACGGCTTGTTTCTCACCAGTTTCTCAATAGCTAGTCCAGATATGCAATGAAACGATGTCGCTCTATTTAACGCAGGGTTGTGAATGTATTTAATGAAACGCTGTGTTTTAGTCCTTCTGTTATTAGTTCCTTGATACGCTGCGTTTTGTATTGATTCATTAGATCAGTCTGTTAGGTGGTTATTGGTAGTTAATCAGTTCCTAATTTTCCTCCACATTCTACAGATCAATCCCGAGATTTAAGGGATCTCTGATTAGGCAGTTACTGATTCTCTTGTAATATATATATTGTACATCAAGTGTAATGAACAGTGAAGCATTCATTTCTTCCAAAAATCTCTATTCTTTCTTCCTCTCTCTCTCTTAATTTTCTCTCTATTTCTCTCTACGTTTATTACTTCTCACTGAGTGTTTTTACTGTGTGAACACCATTGTTGCAATCTTTTCAAGCTTAGATAGATTCTTTTCAATTAAGCCAACAACACTATGATATGATTTTTGAACAATCAAACTCATATTTTACAGCCTCTGTTTCTGCATCTATAACCTGAAGAAAATATTATGGTTGGCTTAATTGGTAGCTCATGCCGACCTCGAACGTCTTTGCTTGGATTTATTTCCTCTCTATCTTATACAATGTGCATCACTCTATTTTATCCTTTAGATTTTAAGAGTCTTTTCCATAAAGAATCTTTCCTGCTGATGCTATATCTAGAGGAGGGTATATATGTAGCGAACTTTAAGATTGGACTTATACCAACCCATCATTGTTAAAGGCCTAACGTTGTCTTGAAGGTGTTGAAGTGGTCTTGGGGGTCCTTAAGTCCGTTAAACGGCTCAAGCTGAGGCAACCTAAATTATGATGGCACCAGGCATTCTAGGACTGTCGTAGTGAAGGGTGAATCTGTTGCCCTGACCATTCTATCTAGACTCTAGTCCGTTTTCTCCTTAATGGCGTTCCTCAACTTGTCCATCTCTTTCCTCATCTCTCTCGAAGACCTGAATTCTGTTTATCTAGAGTAGTAGGTCCTCGTCGGTCACTTCTTCTATGGCTATCTCCCTCATGCTCCTGGTTGGCTTTGGACCGATTCTCCTCCTATTGAAGTCGTAGCCTTATTTCCTAATTTTGTCTGGTGAGATCTTCAACGGTGGCCGTAAGAGCTTGGACTTGTTGAGCTAAAGCTGTAGAATCCTGGTTGGGCGCCATTTGAATAAGAGAGCTAATTGGAAACTACGCTTTCGAACATGTCGTCCCCACAAACGGCGCCAAACTGATGAAGTGTAAATTCATTAGTCGTAGTAAACACATTCAGATGGAGCCGAATAATCCTCAAGATGGTCATCAATGTGGTGCCTGCCACAACACCTCCGATGCCAAAGTTAATACAAGAAGTTTATAGTAAATAACGAAGTATAAAAATAACTAGGGATCCTGTTCTGGTGTCAAATGTACCATTTGTTGGAGGTGTGAGGGCTACATATATACATTCTCTTAGCTCCTAGCCGTTGTGGCTGTTATGGTGGTTTTAATGCTCCTTTGGATAACGCCTCACCCTCAGTAATGTGGACTTTAATGGGCTTCCAACAGTTTGCACAGCTGGCCTTTTATCCACCTGACTCATCTATTGACTGTATTGAATGGCTTCTCTACCTTTGCCAGTGGTGTGGTTGTATCGTTGGGGATACTTAGTTGTTTCGTCTGTCAAGGTGACTTCGTCAGTATTAATGACTTCGTTAGTCCCATCAGTGCACTTGATGGAAAAGCTTTTCTAGCTGTTTGAGCTGATAAGTTGCAACGGGTGGCGCATGTTTGAGCTGGTTGCTAAAGTTGTCAAGAGGAGCTGAAATATCCTTTCCATGGGTGGTGGGCTGAGTTTGCTGTTGTGGAGACCGGTGGACAGATTGTGATTGATATCTTCTGATAAAGGTGAAATCAAACTCTAGCTTTCTAAGAAAGAGACACAAGAGACGACTCTGCATGCCGGAAAAACTCTTCATGAGCTCAGGCCCTCCTATCCAATTACCAAAATACAGAAGCCAGCTCATTAGAGTTGGGATTTTCTGTTTCCTATCAATGTCATGTTGTATTTCGCCGATGGTGTCAAGCGTTTCATCCACCCAGGCCTCTTCGATTTTACTTTACAAGATAAGCCCTTCTAAATCTTGCAGGAAAGCAGTCAGTAGCTGCAGTGGAAACTTGATGGAGTACTCTACTTTCATTTTCTCTACAGACACTAAATCTGGAGTCTTACTGATCAGGACTTTTAATTTCTTTTCAATAGATGCACTTTTTGCAGGTTTTTGGTAAGGCTTCCTCTTGTCTTCCTCTATTGGTCTGTCCTGCAGGCTTCTAACAATAGACCTTGACGACTCAACAAAATTACGGATTTGTTCTGTGTATCTTCCAAATTTGAACATTTATCTCAGAACTGCACGAATCAAAGTCAATCTAGAGGCCATGAATTTTTTTGTAACCCGAGAAACCAAAGTAAATCCATTCCAGGGATTTTCTTCTTTCACTCAGTTCCTCGTAGGTTTTTCTCCAATCCTGTACATTTCGAATCACAGTTTTGGTTGCATCCACCCAGCCTCTCGTAGCATCATTTAGTCGTACAGTGGCTACTGATCTCAGTTGGGAATTCCCAAGTTGGTGGGCTTTCTCATCTATTTTTCTCCCTGATTCTGAAACAGCTTCTACATCTTCTAGGAGAGCATCCATTAGCTTGAATTCCCAGCTAACCTGCTTGAAACTCTTCTCTAACCGTTGAAAGGATCTATTATTATTCAGCAAAAAGAAAATGAAGTAGGCAGACAAGAAGAGAACTATGAGGATTATGGAGAAATCACGAACATAAAAGTGGAAAAGATTAGAAAAAACTGGCGAAATGCCCATGGGTGCTCTCTGTTATAGGAAACAAAGCTTGTAGAACTTATTGAAATTACACATTTCCTTCATAAGATGAAAATGGCCATTACATGGTTCAAAGGTGAGAATACTGGATAAGTATGCAACGGCCATTACATGGTTAAAAATGAGATTTCTGAACAAGGAAGACAATAATATGTGAACCAAGTGATATGCAAAACAAACTTGCGCAAGGACTTATTCCTTGGTAGAAAGTAACAGTCATTTCTTCTTGGTTGAAAAGTGATCGTTACTAAATCACGAAGAATAGAATTTGTGTGAAAAAAAGTGGTATACCAACCAAAGCTACGATGAGAACTCACTTGAACTACACAGATGCTTTAATGAAATGAAAACAACAATTGCATGTTTTAATTGTGATCATTACTCAATAAAGTAGAATAGATTATGCACAAAAGGTGATATAGCAAACAAAGCTATAAAGCACTCATATGAAATAAAAACATAGATTATGCATTCAAATTACAGAGATACTTGAATTAAATAAAAACATCCCTTACCTGTTTCAAAAGTGATCTTTACCGAATCAGGATGAATAGAGTATTTGCAAAAAGAGGTAAAGCAAACAAAGCAATTTGGAACTTAAACAGTAGCTTTGATGAGAAAAAAACTCCCATCACACAACTCAAAAGCGATCAGTACCAACTAAAGAAGGATATAATGTGTGGAACAAGTGGTGTATATATATGGGTTCACTTAATCATCAATTTTAGAAAACTATAAAACTACGTGATAACCTATCCAAACTATGAAACTGCTTTGACAAATAGAAGAAGGCTATTATATTATTCAAAAGTGATCAGTTGAATCATGAGAAGTACAAAATCCATCAACAGGTGGTGTTGCATAAAACCCTAGAGTCTTGTATTTTAATTAGTAACTTTTGGTGTTTTTAATCGAGATATTTAATGTTCAAATTTGTCTCACCAATTATCAGGAAGAAAACAAAAAATACAGATAGAAATTAAGTGATTCGAAATTAATCATTATTGAATCATGAAGAATAGAATTCATGCAACAAGTGTTATACCAAACAATGCTACACAAGTTTTTATTCAAACTAGTCATGGACCTCGTGCGTTGTGCATTATAATATTTTTTAAATAATCTCACTATTTTTTTTTTTCCAATTTGGACTAACTTAATAAATAGTAGTGTAATACATAATCATATTTTCATTTATTATAGGGACAATGAAAAAATTAATATATATAATTTTTATCATACCAAAATCAAAATAATACAATTTTTCTAAAAAATTCAAAAGTTAAGTTAGTAAAAATATTAATTTTTTAATAAAATTTTTTTATAATATTTTTTGTATCATTAAAAACTATATAAAATTTGGAAATTATTCTTATAGTTTAAATTAAAAACTTTCTCAAACCTAATTTTTTCTACCATACAATCAAAAATACTAAGAAACGCATCGAAAAAATTAATAAAACTCAAGAAAACTACAATTCAAAATAATAATAAAAAATAAAGGGAAAAATAAAATTTTGTAACTCATTTTCGTTATATATATAAATAAATAAATAAATAACCAAGAATACAATTCCAAATGGGAAAAAACGAAGAAAAATGTTTTTGAAAAAAGAAGAAGTATTGTGTTAATACTGTCATAATCTAATCTTAGCATCTAATCCAACATGTGAAAAATCAATAAATAAATAAATAATTTCAAACAAAAAATTTAATTTGTTTTCTTAAAAATCTCACAGAATACACTAATAAAATAAGGAAGGTGAAGACCAATATAAAATATTCGTAAATGCTTAAAACAATTACTTAATCATCTAAAACATATTATATGATAAAGGCATAACAACTTTCTATTAATTTGTTAAACAAAATATTTACAAACAATGAAAGGAAATTGTACTAAAACTATTGTCTTCAACTGCACTAACTGTTCTTCATCAATTTGTCCAGACTATCATGTTGTTTTCCAAATAAACTAAAACACTACAACAAAAACATGACAACAACACAAAATATGACATATTGTAACATGATTTTTACCCAAATCATAAATAAAAAGATAATAAAAAAAAATACTTGCATAAAGGAAGACATATAAATTAGTCAATAATATGGAAATGAAGGTTACAAACCTCTAGTAGGAGATCCTCCTATGGGCAGTTATCTCGTTATATCTTTTCTACCATTAATGGTTAGTTATCAAGTTATATCTTTTCTACCATTAATGATTAAGCAAGACCTGTGAATTCCTTTTATAGACAATTTTATTAAAAATGTTTTTTTAATTACTCATTGATTTCATTTTTCAATTATAAACAACTAAAAGTAGAGTTCTAAAAAACACAAATATTCATAAATCTAAGGTAGAGGTGCAAGAAAAAAAATTCCAACAAAAAATGGAAAAAAAAAAATTCAAAGAGAGAGAGAGAGAGAGAGAGAGAGAGAGAGAAATAACCTTTTTTTTTTTTTTTAATGGGAAAAACATGCATAGAATGGGAGAGAGTAGCAAATTTATAGTAATAGGATAGGAATATAAAAAGGCCAAAATGAGGGAAGATTAATGGACAAAATAATATTTAAAGTTAAAATAGCCCAAGAGGAATATATATAGACAATACTTTTGTATTTATTTTCCATTGATTTATTATTTAGTTATAACATCAAAATTAAAGTTGATGAATACGTAAATTTAAAACCACCTAAAATAAATTTTTAAAACCAATATATTTATATATTTAATATTGTAAAAATAATTGAAGGAAAAAAATAAATATGAAAAAGATAAATGATGTAGCCAATAACGTGGCAGATGAGGTGGATCAATAGGAGTGTAACAATAACAAATCCTATGCTTCAGCTTATATATATATATATATACACACTTTACTTGTAATTAGATAGATTTAGGATGGGTTTAGTACTTCAAGAAATATGTTATTCAAGTCAAGTATTAAAGACATGAAGATTGGTCCAAGAAACAAGTGAAGAAAAGCTGTTTATTAAGTCTCGACAGATAGCTCAACAAAAGCCTACTATCGAGATTTAATTTGAAGCTTAATAGATAACTCGACAGCAGCTCAATTTATTGAGAAGTACGATTTCAGAATTTTCAGATTTGAAATTTGGTCTAGCCTTGCATATTTGATTGGGGTTTTTTTTTCTCACAACCCTAGACATATATAAGGCATATTTTAAAAGCTGTCACACACGAATACAGAGACCAAGAGACTTATTTTCTTTGTGAGAAGCTACTGCATTTGTACGCTATAGGGTTCTGTAACCAAGTGTTTCTAGATCTTCATTGTTGATAAAGTGAAGAACTTTGCAGCCAACAACATCTATTCAAGCTGCTGGAGTTAGTTATGTACTTGGGATCCATGCAAAGGGTTAGTCTAAAAATGGAGGTTTATGCATCAAAGGAAAGAAGGCTACTACAAGATCAAGTCCAATTAAGTATTGGAGTAAAGGTTCAACTGTAGGTTGGTATTTTGGAATAGGCTAGGGTAGTTGATAAAATTCCTTATACTTTGTTAGGACATATGTGATTCAATGTTAGAAACATATGTCACTACTTTATGTAATTGGCTAATCCTTTGACAAAATGTACTTTACTTGTAATTGGGTAGATCTAGGATGTGTTTAATGCTTCAAGAAACAAGGTTTCAAGTTCAAATGTTAAAACCATGCAAGTCTATCCAAGAATCAAGTGAGAAAGTGCAGGATTTTAAAGCTTGACAACTAGCATCTATTGAGGAGGCTACTGAAGCTCGTGGCTCAACAATTAGCTCGATAGATGGCTATCCATCGAGATTTATGAAATTCAGTTTTTTAAAGCTGATTTCAATCCAATCCAATTTATGTTTGGGCTTTCTTTTCTCACAACCCTAAACATATATAAGGATTGTTTTGAGGGCTGAAAAAGGTGACACAAGTTGCACAAGAGCACAATTCCACAAGTGTGAAGAAAGGTGTAATTGGAAACCTAGTTTGCTCTAATTCTTCTTTCTCTTGAAGAAGCTGTTATGTTTGTACACCATAGGGTTTTGTGACCAAGCCATTTCATGATCTTCATCATGTGATGAACAAAAGAACTTTGCAGCCAACATCCTTCTCAAGTTGGTGATCAAGTAACGCACTGGGATCCACGCAATTGGTTAGTCACGTATTGAGAGTCGTGCATTGAAAAGGATAGATTGTCACTACAGAACAAGTCCAATTGGGTATTGGGGTAAGAGTTCAACTGTAAGTTGGTATAAGGTACTGAGATTCCTTTACTTGTAACTGCTTGCTGTGATAATAGTGGATTCTCGGGAATGGTGACCTTAAAATCACTCAGTAGGGTTTTTGCCGTATAGGTTTTTCCCATTCGTAAACAAATCACTGTGTCAAATTATTTTCCATTGCATACTTAGTTTAATTGGTGATTTGTTTGTGCTACCACACATATTGCATGTTAATTTGATTGATTAAAAAACTTGGCTAATTAATCAATTAATTCATCACAAAGGGTCAATATGTTTTTGGCCTATCATGTGGTATCAAAGTGGGCACACTCTGATTAGGTTTTAATCTTTACTGTATGATTCATTGACCCCTATTTGTCATGGATAGAGGACAGTCTCTTATTATACCTTCTTTATTTGATGCCATTAACTATGCATAATGGAAAGTGCGCATGAGAGTTTTCTTGCAGTCTTTAGATGAGAAAGTGTGGCAAGTTGTGGAGATAGACTGGACCAAGCCTACAGAAACACCGGCTAATTGGGATGATGCTAAGATCAAGGCGGCAAACTTCAACAGCAAGGCATTGAATGCTTTATTCAATGCAGTCACAAATGAGGAGTTCAAGAAAATATCCTCTACTGAAACTGCTAAGGAAGCATGGACCATTCTCTTGACAACCTATGAAGGAACTAAAGCTGTAAAGGATTCAAAACTTTAGAGACTCACTACAAGTTTTAAAGAGATCAAGATGGAGGAGGATGAGTCGTTTGATAAGTTCTATGCCAAACTTAAGGACATAGTAAACTTAGCATTTAATTTTAGGGAAACCATTCCTGAACCCAAGATTGTAAGAAAGGTGCTCAGATCTTTACCCGAGAGATTCCATGCTAAGATCACCGCTATTGAGGAATCAAAGGATGTTGACAAGATTCCTTTGACAGAGCTCGTTGGTAATTTGTAGACCTATGAATTCGGTTTGATAAGAATTGGCAAGACGGGTAAGGGCAAGAGCATGGCATTAAAGGCCAAGAGCAGTGACACTGATGAGTCTTCTAATGATGAAGATTCCAAAATGGTGGTTAGTACATTATTCCTTTAGGAGCCAAGTGTTTCGAGTGTCAAGGTTTCGGTCACATGAAACAAGAGTGCCCTACTTATCTCAAGTCAATTGGGAAGAGCAAGGCACTTGTTGCAACTTTGAGTGACATCAAACCTGAGGATGATTTCGACAATGAGGATGACGGAATCCTAAATGCCTTCACCGCCATTATCAATCCTACTAAAGGGATTATAGAAGATGTGGATGAGGAAGAAGACTTTGTGGAGTCAATGTTTAAGAAGATGGATGGGCAAGATGACATCCACACAGCCTATACAAAATTATACAAGGTCTTAGAAAAGCATGAGCAGTTGTATAGGTTGGCCACCAAGAAGCTTAATGATATGGAGCTTAAGCAAGAAGAAATCTCCACAAAGTTAGATGAAGCCAATCAGACTATTGGAGCATTGAGGTTTGAGAATAATTTCTTGGTTGAGAAGACCAAGAAGCTTGAGGCGAAACTGTTTCAAGTTAGAGCTTAGCTGGAAAGGACTTCAAGTGCTAAGCTCGATAAGATGCTGAGTCTTCAAAATTCGGCTTCCGAGCAAACCGGTTTTTAGGGTATGATTTCTTTTCTCCTAGTATTGCTTCTGCTAGTACTATTGTTTTTGTTCCTCCTGCTAATAATATTGAAACTGAGAATAATAATGTTAAAAATGAATTAGCTAGTGAGAACATATATAAGGGTAAATCTATCTTAGGAGCACCCCTTAAGCTTGATAAGAAAGAGACTAAAAACCCTAGGACTAAGAAAGGAAACTCTCAAAAGCCTAAGCAAAAAAAACAGCATTTCTGTCATCACTATGGCGCAGCTGGACATACTCGACATAATTGCTACAAGTGGTTAGCCACTCAAAAGAGCAACAGCATGATCGCGTCGAGAGACCAGAATCAATTTCCATCCTGTTTTGCTCCTCTTGGAGATCTTCTCAAAGCCCTCATGTTCCTTTCAAACTTGAATAGTTTTAATTCTTCCCCCTCACCACCGAATCAAGGGTTTGCTAAATGGAAAGGTTCTTCCAAGGTGTGGAAGGAAAAGGGCTCCAAGTGATTCCATCACTTATTCTCTTTCTTCCCTTATTGTTTTTGTTTACATCACTTATTCTCTCTCTCTCTCCCCTTCTCGTCTTAGGACACAGTCCTCAGATGCTCACAACCAGGGTAGTCAGGAAACTCTACCCTCAGGACATGAAGCACATCGGATACCAACTCTGATGTGACAACAATGTGCGTACCTCAAACGCGAGTTTGAAAGAGAGGTACTAAAGAATCAATTCCATGAATGTTGGAGTAAAACTCCTGGATCAACACGGAAGGACATGTGACCGAGACATCACACAGTGACTCCCAACCCCAACTGTGAATGACATCGGGTAGGGTAGTGTCAGCAAAGTCTGCCAAAATGACTCAGCGTTCCGAATGAACACCTCATCGAGAAAAGTTCTCCGAGAAGTCCTTTTGGGCATCCACATCACGGAGCCAAATAGAAGAAAGGATAGGTTCAGAAGATGAAGTGGAGGCCCTAGAACGCAAAAGGGTTCTAGGATGGAGCAGACTTACGTTTTGGTGCCATTAACACACTAATGTAAACAAGAGAGAGAGAGAGGGTAAAAAGAGACAATTAGAAAAGCTCCAAACAGTTCAAATATATAGAAATATACTGAATGTAAGGTACGTATGCATGAAAATGCATAAGCATGTGATGTGCAGAGTAAAAAAGCATCATGAGCTCAACCCAATCCAAACTTACTAGCACACAAACAATTCAACATGTATAACACACAACTAAATGTATGAAAATACAGTTATAATGCACATGTAATGCAATGCATGAAGTTTTTAAGATTAAATCTTCAAAACCCATCATAAAAATTTAAAAAAACTCAACAATTTTGAAAAACCCTAATTTTGCAAAAATCCCAAAAACTTAGGTTTCAAAGAATGAAATGCATGAAAATGAGGGATTAGAGACTTACCAAGTGAATAAAAACTTGATTAATCTCTAAAAATGCTTGAGGAAGAGGTTTAAGGGAGAGAGGAGAGTGTTTGGGAGTTGAACAGCCATAGACAGATCGAGAAAAATGAAGTCCGGATCGCACAGAACCTATATATAGATCCTCAGTAATTCTCGATAAATAGAGGTGTCGAGAGGTATCGAGGCAAGTGTCGAGACGGTGTCAAGGAAAAAAGGCGTCAACAAATGAAGCTATCGATGAGCTGTCGAGGGACAATTCAACAAAAGCTAAAAACAAGCTCGATCAATCCACCAACTGTCGAGAAGCTATTGAGGGTCTAGGAACTTTCCCAATCGATCCACCAACTGTCGAGATAGCTCACGAGATTGCGATAAGAAACAGCTTAAGAGCTTGACAGACAGCCAAGTATCGAGAAAGTGTCAAGGAGGTGTCGAGATTGCTTAAAAACAGTTTTTCAACAAGGGGAAAAACATAGATATGAATGTAATCAAACATGCAACTCAACCAATGATCTAATCAACATTTTGAACTCTAAAAATCATCTCTCAACAACAATTTTTAAGCACATGGATCCCAAAAACACACACACACACACTAAACAAGTCTAACCAATTTTATATTTAAAAAAAAAGTTAAGACAGTTTAATGAGCATACATTAACATATGTAAACCTTGTGATGGCCAAATCACATTGTACCTGCACATGAATCAAGAGTAGCAAAAAATATTGCGAGTCGTGTGTGAAAAACATTTCAAGATTGCATAAGTATGTACATGTTATGACGATTTGAGATATGAGAAAATCACTTTTAACTCACACACAATCATAACTGTTTGATAAAGACTATCACCTTCGAGGTACATCCTATAACTCCCACATCTCCTAGAATACATGCTTGCAATCATATTTAAAGCATTTTGATCTTGTTGCTTTTTATTTTCTTTGCATATTTTTTTTAAGCAAATCATGCATAGGCATATAAGAGATAGAAAAGAAATACCCAATGATGGTAAGCATTTGACATTCCAATTTTGCTATGCCGAAGCACACAAATGTTATTGACATTGCACTTTTGCTATGTTGAAGCATACTGATGTCATTTCATGATTGGTGGGCAACAGTGGTGAGATTATTATTTTTGCCTTTCTCTTAGGATTTTCTAGTCCTTCCTGTCACTTAATCTTACTCTTATGAGTGTTAAGTACAAGAGATCACTTAATCTTACTCATCACAAATAAGAGCCACAAAGCTCACTTGTTTAGTTGTGCATAAAGATGCTCATCTAAGCTACAAAAGATACAAAGTTTAGAAAAAAAATTTTCAATGGCCATCCAAGGTACACAAGTACCAATGTACACAAAACACACATTATTTTTGTATTTTTCTAATTTTTCAATTTTTATTTTTATTTTTATATCAAAAGCAAAATAAATAAAACTGAAAACGAAAAAAAACATGTTAAACAAACCAAACATAAAAACTAGACTAACTCAAAACATGAAAGCGAAAACACAAGTAATGCACACATAAAAACAAGAAGAGAAAAAGAGAAAAGTGACAGAATCACTTGGAGCCCTTTTCCTTCCACGCCTTCAAAGAACTTTTCCTTTGAGTGAACCCTTGAACCGGCGGTGAGGGGGAAGAATTGAAACTGTTCAAATTTGAAAGGAATATGAGGGCTTTGAGAAGATCTCCAAGGGGAGCAAGAGAGGATTGAAGCTAATTTTGGCTTCCAGATGCTATCATGCCATTGCTCTGTTGAGTGGCTAACCATTTATAGCAATTTGGTCGAGTATGATCGGCAACTCCACAATGATGATAGAGATGCTGCTTCTTTTGTTTAGGTTTTTGTGAGTTAGCCTTCTTAGCCCTAAGGTTTTTAAATTCTTTCTTATCCTACTTAGGGGGTGCTCCTAGGATAGATTTACCCTTGTCTATGTTCTCACTAGCTAAATCAATTTTAATATTAATGTTCTCAATTTCAACATTATTAGCAGGAGGAACAAAACCAGTACTGCTAGTAGAAGTAATATTAAGAAGAGAGACCATACCCTAAACCTATTCGATCAGAATCATATATCTGAAGACTGAGCATCTCATTAAGTTTTGCACTTGAAGTCCTCTCCAATTAAGCTCTGACTTAAAACAGCTCTGCTTCAAGCTTCTTGGTCTTTTCAGCCAAGAAATTATTCTCAAATCTCATTAACCCTAATCAAAGTGTGTCTGCTCTGATACCACTTGTGATAAATTAATTGATTAATTAGCCAAGTTTATTAATTAATCAAATTAGCATGCAAAGCGCATGGTAGCATAAACAAATCACTAATTAACTAAGTATACAGTGGAAATTAAATTGGCACAGTTATTTGTTTACGAATGGGGAAAACCTATACAGCAAAAAACTTCACCGGGTGATTTTAAGGTCACCACTCCTGAAATTCCACTATTATCACAACAAGTTGTTACAAGTAAAGGAATCCCAGTACCTTATACCAACCTACAGTTGAACCCTTAACCCATACCCAATTGGACTTGTTTTGTAGTGACAATTTCTCCTTTTGATGCACGGCTCCCAATACGTAACTAACCAATTGCGCGGATCCTGGTACGCAACTTCAATCCCCAACTAAAGAAGGTTGTTGGCTGCAAAGTTCTTCAGTTCATCCCAATGATGAAGATCAAGAAGCTGCTTGATCACAAAACCTTACGATGCATAAACACAGCAACTTTTCCATAAGAATGATGAATTAGGGCAAATTCTGTCTCCGTTTGTAATTTGCTTGAACAAATTTTGTTCAACACTTGTGCAACCTGTGAACACTTTGACAGCCTTTAAAATATTCCTTTTATATATCTATGGTTGTGAGAAAAGAAAGACAAACACATAATTACAGATTAGGGTCAAAGCAGAACTGAAATTATGTTTTTCATAAACCCCGACAGATATCCTATCTATCGAGCTGCTGTCGAGCCACGGGGCTGAACAGCTCTTTAAGCTTGATAGATAGCTAGCTGTCGAGCTTTAATAAGAGGCACTTTTTAGCTTGAACCCAAATACAGGTAAAGTGTGTTTTGTCAAAAGATTAGCCAATTACATAAAATAGCGACATATGTTCCTAACAAGTGAATCACATATGTCCTAACACTCGTCTAAGTTAGAAATGATACAAAGTTTAGAAAACTTTGTTTTAATGGCCATCCAAGGTACACAAGTACCAATGTACATAGACACACATTGTTTTTATATTTTTCTGATTTTTCAAAATTTTTTTTATTAAAAAAAATTAAAGCAAAACTAAAAACAAATAAACAAAAACATGTTAAACAAAGCAAAGCAAAAAAACAAGATGCAAATGCATGAGGAAGGAGGTGGAGAAGAGGAGACCAATCCATGGAGATAACACCAATGTTTTGGCGATGGAACTCAAATTGTTTGCTATCAAAAGGTTTGGTGAATAAATCAGCCTTCTGTTCATCTGTGTGAATGAACACAAGAGTGAAAGTACCATCTTTGAGAAGCTCCTGAATGAAGTGATGTTGAATCTCTATGTGTTTAGTACGAGAATATTGAACAGGATTCTTAGAGATGTTAATGGCATTGGTATTGTCACAATAGATAGTAGGATGTTCTTAACGAATACCATAATCAAGGAAGAATTTTTGCATCCATAGAATTTGGGTGCAATAGCTATCGGCAACAATGTATTCAGCCTCTGCAGTGGATAAAGAGATAGAATTCTACTTTTGGCTCATCTAGGAGACAGGATTATTACCCACATGAAAACAACCCCTTGAAGTACTCTTTCTATCATCAGCATTTCCAACCCAGTCTGCATCAGAATACCCAGCTAAGACATCATTTGTGTCCTCGCTATACCACACACCAAAATCGGTAGTGGTTTTGACATACTTTATGATTCTTTTCAAAGCAATCATATGAGACTCTTTGGGATTAGCCTAATATCTAGTACACACTCCCACACTATAACTAATATCAGGTCTACTAGCAGTAAGGTAAAGAAGACTACCTATCATGCTTCTATATAGAGATGAATCAACACTTTTTCCCAACAAATCAACAGTAAGTTTAACATTTGGACTCTTTGCCACTTTGAAGATTACTACATCTTAATTCTTGAGTACACGTTTTAATCCTTTAAGTTATTCATCATATATTTATGAAATCCAATTTCATAAATATATACTTTAGTAATTTCTTACTAAAGTGGTTAGGCATAACTCTCTGAATAACCAAATCCATTAAACTTATCTTAAGGGAATATTTTATATCTTTAGGGAATATTTTATATCTCCGTTAAGAGACTATGAATTCTATCTTGAGAATATATGTTCCATCAACACTAAATGTGATTACCCAATATACTATCACTACAAGAAAATGTATTTTTAGTGACGAAAAAATTTGTCACTGAAAGTCCAGTTTTTCGTCACTAAGAACCTTTAGTGACGAAATTCGTTTCGTCGCTGTAGCCCCGTTGCTAAAAGTCCTGGCAGCAAAAAATTTTGTCACTAAAAGTCCAATTTGTTTTTTTTTTTTTTTGAAAAACTTTTAGCGACGAAAATGTTTCGTCGCTAAAAGTTTTCCTTGCTAAAAACAGTATTTAGTGACGAAAATATTTCGTCACTAAAACCATTTCAGTTTATTAAATCATATTTAGTGACGAAATTTTTTGTCACTAAAACTATTTTCTGGTACATATAGTGATGAAAAATTCCGTCACTAAAACTATTTTTTGGTACATATAGTGACGAAAAATTTCATTACTAAAACTATTTTCTGGTACATATAGTGATGAAAAATTTCGTCACTAAAACCTTTTTCAAGAAAATCCAGGCACATATAGTGATGAAAATTTTCATCACTAAAACTATTTCTTACAAAATTCTGCTGCATTTAGTGACGAAATATTTTGTCACTAAAACAATTTTTTGTTGCCATATTTGTGACGAAAAAATTCGTCACTAAAACTTATTTTTTGTTTTTATTATTTTCATGACGTTGATATTAACCTGTAACCTGTTATCACATTATCAAAACCTCACATTTGATTAACACATTTATTTCAACAACACATTTATAAAAAATCTATCCATACATTCTACAAGTTAAAATTAAAACAAGTATCCAATTCAAACTCCTTCCATACAATAATTGTTTGCAACACATACAATAACTTAAGATGTTTTATAGCAATACAAAAAATGTAGCATAATATAATTAGAACTAATGGAAGATGTCCTCATATGTCTTCAAATAATGCCTAAAGGAAATCCCCTAAAGCCACAAATAAGAAATCTATACAAATATAAAAACACTAATACATTAAAATCGTAAAGTAAAAATATTAACTATGTTATAAGAAATATTTCTGATAATGAATTAAGAGTAACCACACCAACAAATTAAAATCAAAACTCCTAATGTATAAGTTGTAGAAAGCAAATATAAATTTTCAAGTGTAATATAATACAATTAGTTTCAAATGATACATAAAAAATTAACTTGAAGATAAAGTACTAACCAATAAGTGATTTAACTTGAAGATGAACCACCCCCATAAGTACAATACCAGATTTCTTCTTAAAAACCAAGTTTGAGATCTCCTCTTGTGTAAGGGAAATTGCATTAGGATCTTAACAATGATCCTCTTGCACTTTGAGAATAGTTTCCTACCATTTGAAAGAGAAAAAAACAAGCAATCACAACATTAATAATACATATGTTATAGCTTTACAAACATGATAATGATGGAATAATAGGGATGGAATGATACACATACATATGTCGCTTCATCCTCATGGTGTATCCATCTATTTGTATTTGGATTGAAATGAACATCTTCGTAGATTTTTGCCAATTCAGGAACTTGACCGTCATTATTATTTGTCTAATTAATTAACATTCGAGTGTGAGTTATTTATAGTTAATTAATCACAACATGTAATACACTAAGGTTTAAGAAAATGAAAAAACACGCACCTCCTCATCAACCCTAACAGCAAGTGCCTTTATCCCGCATCTATGTTTGTCTGAAGTTTTGCTCCTATTTTCAGAGTTAATTCTTGATTTTTCCTAATAAAGAACATTCAAGATATTTATTAGATCATGAATAAAACAATATACATTTACTTCATCTAAGTATTAATCTAATCATTTGACAACATAATATAGTAAATATTGGATAATAATAGTATACACATAAATAATTTACCAGTCAATCCTTATTGGTCCATTTCCCTTCAATGAGTCCAGTCCACTGCAATTCTATGGCATTCTTTGGCGGGTGGCTTTTTGCATAGTCAGCACCATGAGATTGTACGAGTTCTTTATAAGTCTGATACAACTTGTTAGAACCGCTACTCAATAACCTTCCACATTTTGTATTTATTGTTTTAGTTACCAAGTTAGATGACTCAACATCATTCTCATCATTACCAATAGGTGGTACATAATCATCATCTACCACAACATTAGCTCTACTTCTTTTCCTTTTTGCACATTTAGACTGAACGGAATCCTTTAGAGAAGTTGAGATGTGCTTCAATCCCAAAGCATCAATTATCTCTTGGTTTTGCCTCATTCTATCCAATCTTGCCATCTCATACCTCAGTATATTATGAGTGTATTTGGCTTTTTTGGGCATTTTTTGAAACTATGTATTGACATAAAAGATAAGTACAATTGCTACTAACTTAACATTATAGTCCACATCATTATCCATATCAAGCAATTCATAAATGCAAAATTTGAACACAATTGCTACTAACTCAACACAACAAATGACCACATTAATATCCATATCAAGTTTAAGATAAGCACAAAACATTTAAGATAAGCACAAAACAATTACTACGTAAACAAGCATAAAACTTTAAGACAAGCACATAATATTTAAGACAATTGTTATGAACTCTATATATCGCAATCCATATCAAGATCAACATCAGGTATGTCATGTTCTTCATTTTGATTAGCATTTCTTGAAGTTCCACCTTCAGGAACAACCTCAGTTTCAACATCACCCATACAATACTCAATAATATTGTCTTCAACATTGATAGGGACAACATCAACAATTGCTTCTTGTTGAAATGCGTCACTATCTTCTGTATTATCATTGGATTCTCCACTCCCAACTTCCGGGACATCAAACACTCCCCTATGTTGGATGCATTGCACAATTTTCCAAGGGTCACACAATTTCGTATCTTGAAGGTAGAAAACTTGTTTTGCTTGACTAGGAAATATAAAAGGGTCATTTTGATACCATCAACTTGTAACATCAATGCTCATGCAGTGTGCATTGATTCTTATCGTTCTCCTTCGACCATTGGTACCAGTATTGTACCATTCACACTAGAACAAAACAACTTTATGGCGAAACATATACTCTAATTCCCAAATTTTGCACACATGACTATAGAAGTCATGCATTTCTCCCTCATGGTCCCCTTCGATACATACACTACTGTTTTGGGTTACACGACAATTGTCCAGGTCCCTTGTATGGAACTTCACACCATTGACCATACAAACTATGTACTCTTTCACATATGGTTTAGGACCATTTGCTAATGACCATAACTGTTTAGTAGCTTCTGATGACTCGTTAACTTTCAATCTATTCATTTATAATGACATACAACAAGTGATATTAATTAGTAATAAGCAATGACGAATAAATTTAAATGTTTAAATTTATTAGTGTGTGATTAAATGTTAAATGTCTTACACATTCTCTGAACCACTTGGAAAACTCTTGTCGTTGGATTTGAGTTATGGCTTCTCCAGTAGGATTATGCAATGTGCTTTTGTGTTCGCTGTTAAAAATAAGGTGATTTATTTCAGCTAAGCATTGCAGATAATATTCAAAACTTGATTAAACAATATATGCATATGAAATCACATACTTAAATAAGGCTCTAGCTCAGGACTATTGTACAATAAGTACCAATGAGCAGTATCAAGTAATGCACGAGACAAGTCGCCATCATTTCGCCTACCACCTGTAGGTTGGGCAGTCTATGAAATAACTATCAATCCTTCACTAGATTCACGAAAATCTTCATCTCTTTCTCTTCGGTTATGCACAGTTTCGATCCCATCAATATACAAAGACCAGTTGTTAATACATTCTTTAAGAATGTAAGCCTCTACAATCGAACCTTCTAGTCGAGCTTAGTTGGAAACGTATCTTTTCAATTTTCCAAGGTACCTATGAGGAAAAAATACACACAAAATGTGATTTTATACCACGTGGGAAAGATGCAATTGATGAATGCATCAAAGGATCTAATTACCTTTCAATTGGATACATCCACCGATATTGTACCGGGCCTCCTAGAATTGCTTCTCGAGGCAAGTGAACAGCAAGGTGGACCATAACATCAAAGAATGCTGGAGGCAAGAACCTCTCAAGCTTGCATAGTATAATAACTATACGTTCTTCTAGTTTCTCCAATTCATTTCGCTTTAGGGTCCTTAAGCATAAGCCTTGGAAGAAGTTGCCCAACTAAAACAATACAATACTAATGTCTTTATCTGCAAACCCTCGCAACCCAATTGGAAGAATTTGTTGTAGTAGCACATGACAGTCGTGGCTTTTCAAACCAAATTATCTACTATTTTTTGCATTCACTGATCTTGATATGTTGGCTGCATAGCCATCCGGATACTTGACTGATTTCAAAAAGTCCTAAAAACCATCTCTTTCATTGGGGCTTAATGAAAAGAAAGCCCAAGGTTTGTCATATGATCCATCAGGACATTGTTTCAAATGTAACGTGTGTCTGAAATTCATTTTTTGCAAGTCTATCCGTGCCTTGTCAGTGTCCTTATTTTTCCCCTCAATGCCCAACAAAGTACCATAAGTACTCTCACTAATGTTCTTCTCCACATGCATGACATCAATGTTGTGCTTAAACTTCTTATTTTTCCAGTATGGAAGCTTGTACAAAATACTTACCTTTGACCAATTTGGCTCCCCAATGAGTTGTCTCTTCTTATTACTTGGATGTTTTCCTAAAATTATATTTAGCATTCTATCCAGCTGCTCTTGTATCTTTTCCACTTGTAACTCTAAAGATCTCTTTCGTTTCTCCGATAAACCATTATGCAACCGACTATGTCTCCAACAATGTTCCATAGGTAAATAAGCTCGATGGTTAATGAATCCAATTTTAATTTCCAAAGCTTCTGAATATGGTTGATCGTTGCAAGTGTAACAAGAATGATAACCCTTTGTCCTCCACCCAGACACGTTACCAAATCCAGGATAGTCATGTATTGTCCACAACAAAGTTGCACGCATCTGAAAATGCTCTTTACTATAAGCATCATAAGTTTCTACACCTTCTTCCCACAACTTCTTCACCTCATCAACCAATGGTTTTAAGTAAATATCAATTTCATTCCCCGATTGATGGGGACCGAGAATAAACAAGGACAACATAAAATATGACTCCTTCATAACCAACCAAGGCGGTAGATTATAGGGGATAAGTATGATAGGCCACATACTATAGTTGTTGTTTATATTCCCAAAAGGATTAAATCCATCTATAGCCAACCCCAACCTTACATTGCGAGGTTCGATGGCAAAATCAGGATGTTGCAAATCAAATTCCTTCCACTCCTCACTATCAGTTGGATGCCTCATTATCCCATCGTCCACACATTTGTCTATATGCTATCTCATGTCCTTAGCTCTTTGGCCTGACATGTACAATCTCCTCAGTCTCGGTGTCAATGGAAAGTAACGCAATACTTTATGAGGAATTTTCTTACCTTGGGTACGTGTATCTTTGTACCTAGGCACCTCACACACTGGACATTTATCAAGGTTTTCATTTTCCTTCCAAAATAGTGCACAATCATTTTTGCATACATCTATATGCTCGTATGACATGCCCAAGTCACGTAATATCTTTTTTGCTTCATAATTTGACCTTGGAACCAAGTTACCTTTCGGTAAAACCTTTGTTAGCAATTCTAGCATCATATCAAGTCGTTTATTACTCAAGTTGGTCATTACCTTTACATTCAACATCTCAATAACAAACTTCAAGATACTATAATTAGTACAACCCGGATACAACTCACGCTTTGCATCTTCCTTAAGTTTGTCAAAATGACACATTTCCTTATCTTCAATTACATTTCTTGGTTCCCCTCTAATTCAGTCACCTACCAAGGCATCGATACCCTTCATATGATCACCATCTGCCGTTTCATTGTCATGAATGTTCTCGTTCAATACACGAGGTTCTCCATGATTATACCAATTAATGTAAGACTGCATAATTTCACGATGAAGCAAATGGATATGCACAATTTGAGGAGATTGTCGATAACAATTCACACAATGAATACATGGACACGAAATATTACCACTCAAGTCCACAACCGCTCTTGCGGAATTAATAATGCATTGACCCTTTCAATATATGGATAACATAATCTACCATCGGGTGTCTTATCCATTGTCATCCAACTTTTATCCATGTTTAACTACAATTGCAAGGTAAATGCTATTTTAGCAAAATAAGGAGAAGTCATGCATAAAGTATTCTAACATCTAAGTTTATAAGCTACTTAGGTAAAATAAGGACAATTCATGCACAATATCCCATTCATGAATGCACAAACCTATATTAATACTTAAACAAATGTACATTACACAATTAAACACTCTCAATATGAATTTAAATCACCTTATAACACCATGCAAGCCACCCGCTTGCTCCAATATAACAACCCACCACAAAATCAATTTCTAACATCACAAATATAAAGTTTTACAAGAATTTAAATCATATAAAATACTATTAATCACATCTAGTCAACAATACTCATTCACAATTGCACACTCAAACACTCTCAATATGAATTTAAACCACTTTATAACACCATGCAAACCACCTGCTTGCTCCAACACAACAACCCACCACAAAACCAATTTCCAACATCACAAATATAGAGTCTTACAAGAATTTAAATCATATAAAATACTATTCATCACATCTAATCAACAATATTCAGTCAAACCAACAATCCACAAGAAAATCAAATACAAACATCACAACTATAATGCTTACAAGTATTGAAATCTACTATTCATCACATCTAATCAACAATACCCAATCATAATTCAAAAGAATGTAAAACACTCCCAATATGTATTTAAACCACCTTATAACATCATGCAAGCCACCCGCTTGCTCCAACACAACTTACCACCACAAATCCAATTTCCAACATCACAAGAATAAAATTTTATAAGTTTTTAACTAGAATTTACTTACTTTGCTCAAGCCAAGCTTACAACTTTCAGAAAAAAAAAAAAAAAATCCAAAATTATTGCAAATAATGTGTATTTAGCTTGCAAAAGAAAACTTAAATTTATAAGTCCTTTAGTCTTGAAAATGATACAACTACTAGAAACAATAAGAAAGGAAAAATTGTACCTGTGAAAATTAATGAAGATGAGTTAGGAGCTTAGTTGATGACTGTAAGGAATACATGGGTATCAACATGGAATTAAACTATTAATTATTACAAGGAATGCCCAACATTTCTACTCATTTTTTGATAATCAAGAGAATTTTATCGTAAACAATTTGGAAAACTAAAAATAAGATCAAATGCCACACAATTAGAGCACACTACCAAAGACCAAAAACAACAGTAACTACTATGCCCATACTCATGGTAGCAAACACACAAAGCCAATACAATATATATTCACCATACAACATTCCCTAAAAGGATGGACATTTCACAGGTTCAAGACTTCAAGCTCCAAATATACCAGCTTGTCCACATGACAACTCATTTTGCATATTTATGATTTTATTTGACCATTAGCATCAAATACCATAAGATTCAAATGTATATGAACATCTCACTACTTAGTATGTTAGGAATTCTCAAGTATAAAAAAAATTCCAAGCAGCCCAATTAGTTTTTCCAGAGTAAAAATTCAAACTGAAGTACCCACCCCTCCCTTGTAGATGCCTTAAGTTTTTACTCACTATGGTAGGACCCTATTGACCTATTGGCAATGCCAAATTTATTGAATCAGGAATATTCTAACTATCTAGGGTCAAATGCAAAGAATCATAAATACAATAGTAAAAATCCATCAATGAAGTCTATCTTGGGCCATAAAATTAGTACACAAATATTTGAAACAATTCTAAAAAGAAGTCATGGAAGATATGATGCATATTAAAAAAATTCTTGTTAAAATGAACTCGTAAAGATGTTTGTGAGAACCATAATAACAATAATAAAAACCTTGCATTCCAACTAGCCCGGCCTCTCTGCGAGATCTTCTTTTTCCTTCACCTTGTCCTTAATAGCCATCCAATTGATAAAATCCCATAGATTCCTGGTGTGTGGATTTAGGTTGTACTAATCATATCTGCAATTCTTTGCAGGGTTTTAGGAGACTAGAAAGCTAAATAAAGGGGAAATGTTTCTTACCTTGGCTGATGGGAGCGGGATTCTAGTTGTAGCTATTGAAGTGTTTAATTAATGTTTTGAATCTAGAGTTTTAATATTGGAAGACTGTTTGTATGTATCTAATGTTCGTAGGAATTTAATTTCTGCAACTTATTTAGGCAAACATGGATATTATGTTATCCTAAAAGACAATGTTGTAATAAAGAAGGATAAAAATTTTATCTGTTCTGGCAATATTGTGGATGGTCTTTATATTTTAACTACTGATAAGCATGAATTATATAATTCTGAATTAGATCATAACTCTCATGTAAAATCATTAAAGAGAAAATTTCATTCTACTAATGAAGTATATCTTTAGCACTTGCGTTTGGGTCATATTAATTCAAATAGAATTCAAAGACTGATCAAAGATGGACTCTTAGAGCCCATGGACTTTGATGGATTTCTAGTTTGTGAATCTTGTTTGGAAGGTAAAATGACCAAACGACCTTTTAATGCAAAAGGTAGAAGACCCCAAGAATTGCTTGAATTGGTTCATACGGATGTATGTGGTCCTATGTCAACCCAAGCAAAAAGAGGTTATGAGTACTTTACACTTTTACCGATGATTACTCAAGATATGGTTATGTGTACCTAATGAGACGGAAGTCCGAAGCCTTTGAAAAGGTCAAAGAGTTTAGGGCTGAAGTTGAGAATCAATTAGGTAAATGCATAAAAGCCATTCAATCTGATTGTGGTGGCGAATACCTTCTTGAGGATTTCAAGGATTACTTAACTCAAAATGGGATTGTATCCCAATTGACTACACTTGGAACTCCCCAACGGAATGGTGTAGCAGAAAGAAGGAATATGACTCTTTTGGAAATGGTTAGATCCATAATGAGTTATTCAACTTTACCAGTTTCTTTTTGGGGATATGCACTAAAAATTGCAATGAATATTTTGAATTTAGTTCCATCAAAATCTGTTCCCAACACACCTAAGGAATTGTGGAGTGGGCACAAGCCTAGTATGAGATACCTCCACATTTGGGGATGTCCGGCACATGTGTTGAAAAGGAAGTTTGATAAGTTGGAAGCTAAAACCAAAGTATGCATGTTTTTAGGGTATTCAAAGGAAACAAAGGGTTATTTATTCTATAATCATAAAGATAACAAAATGTTTGTTAGCACACACGCCAAATTTTTGGAGGATGATTATGTGAATAATTTTAATCCTAGAAATAAAGTTGTTTTGGCTGAAATGAATGAACCTATAAATGAACAATCAATGGATGAAACTAGGGATGATGTGGCTGTATTAGATACACCACAAGATATTACTCATGAGATGACTAGTACACAAGTGCCTCATCGTAGTGGGAGAATTGTTCGGCCTCCTATAAGATTTATAGGTTTAGGAGAAACTTATGAAGCTATCTCAAAAGAGGCTAAATCGGATCCCTGCACTTATGAAGAGGCAATGAATGATATAGATGCACATCATTGGGTCCAAGCTATGAAATCCGAATTGGATTCTATGTATTCTAATCAAGTTTGGGATCTTGTAAATGCGCCTAACGGCATTAAACCTGTTGGTTTCAAGTGGGTTTACAAGAGAAAGAAAGAGACAGATGGAAAGGTTGAAACCTTTAAGGCAAGACTAGTGGCGAAAGGGTATACATAAAAGGAAGGTATTGACTATGATGAAACTTTTTCGCCAGTAGCCACACTTAAATCTATCAGAATTCTCTTATCCATTGCTGCTCATTATGATTATGAGATTTGGCAAATGGATGTCAAGACTGCATTTCTTAATGGCAATCTTCAAGAAGAACTCTATATGATGCAATTGGAAGGTTTCATAACAAAGAACCAAGAGCATATGGTATGCAAGTCGAAAATGTCCATTTATGGACTTAAGCAAGCATCTAGGTCATGGAACATTAGATTTGATCAACCAATCAAGTAATTTGGTTTTGAAAAAAATCTTGATGAACCATGTGTGTACAAAAGACATCAAGATAAAGTAGTAATGTTCCTAGTGCTTTATGTTGATAATATTCTACCTATTGGAAATGATGTAAGGGTAATGTCATCAGTAAAAGTTTGGTTGTCAAACCAATTTGATATAAAGGACTTAGGTGAAGCTAACTTTATTCTAGGGATCAAGCTTTGGCAAGATCGCAAGAATAAGATGTTAGGTTTATCACAAACTGGGTACATAGCATGCAAAAGCTTGATGAAGAAAGGATTACTTCCTTTTAGACATGGAGTTCCTCTGTTTGATGACCAAAGGCCTAAGACTCTCGAGGAAGAAAATATGATGGGACAAGTTCCTTATACTTAAACAGTGGGAAGTCTTATGTATACCATGTTTTGTACTATACCAGATATTTGCTATTCAGTTGTCATGGTCAGCTGATATCAATCAAATCCAAGACCAAAACATTGGCAAGCTGTAAAGCATATTCTTAAGTATCTACAGAGAACGGGGGATGATATGCTTGTTTACGGTTGTGAGGATTTGATTCCCATTGGCTATACAGATTTAGACTTTCAGTCAGATCTAGATTTCAGAAAATCCACTTCAAGATGTGTATTCACCTTGGGAGGTGGAGCCATAAGTTGGAGGAGTACTAAGCAATCTTGTATTTGCGGACTCCACCATGGAAGCTGAATATGTCGTTGCTTGTGAATCGGCAAAAGAAGCTATATGGCTCAAGAAATTCCTTTTTGATCTTGGTGTAATGAGAATGGAGCAAGTTCCCATCACATTGTTTTGCAACAATAGTGAAGCAGTTGCACAATCCAAAGATCCAAGAAATCATAAGAAATGAAAGCACATTGAGAGAAAATACCACATCATTCAAGACATTGTTGCTTGTGGAGATGTAGTGGTAGCAAAGATTGAAAGTGCAAATAATCTAGTAGATCCTTTTACCAAAGCCTTGCCTCAAAGGACTTTCAAGTCACATTTGGAGTGAATGGGAGTTAGATTAGTGCACAATAGTCTTTAGGGCAAGTGGGAGATTATTAGGATTAGTGCCTTTAAATCCTAATGTAAGATACTATATATGTTATTATGTATGACATTATGTATGACTTAATGTTGTGATTAATAAAGTTTCTTTATTATTATCTAAAATAATGGTAACATGAATATTCGGAAATTATTATATAGTCCATGAAATGCATAATATGTGATTTATATGATTTAGTCACAGAAGATATAGATCACAAGTTCTTTGTAAACTTAGAATTTTGGTTCGTAGTCGGTGATGAAATTGGGCATTTCATATGCGAAGACTATAACATATCAACTAAGATGATTTGTTTTGATCATGGAAGTGGAGACTTCTAGTTGATATGTTGATATGTTTTAAGAGTTAAGACATATTGAACTGGACCACTGTGAGATTTATTATTCTCCTAACAACTGTCAAATGAATAATAAATCTCACGACTTTTATTTGCATGAATTTTTAATCCTGAGAGAATAATGGACCTGATCATGAGGTGTAGATTGTTTTGATATATCAGGAGTGAGATCTAAAGTTATGATCAAAATCTTAGTATGTTGGGCAACCACATTTAGTATTGATGGAACATATATTCTTAAGATGGAATTCATAATCTCCTAACGGAGATATAAAATATATTCCCTTGAGATAAGTTTAATGGGTTTGGTTATTCAGAGAGTTAGGCCTAACCACTTTAGTAAGAAATTACTAAAATATATATTTATGAAATTGGATTTCACAAATATATAATGAATAACTTAAAGGATTAAACCAGGTACTCAAGGATTGAGATGTAGTAATCTTCAAAGTGGCAATCTACATTCATGACTTTGAATTATTACGAATATTTTATGAAGGGGTTGCATGTATAATAAAGTCTTGAGATATAATTTATTAATAAGGCCTAGAGTGAAATTATATTTATATAGTGGTATTAAATATAATTAATGGTAACTTTGGACTTGCCAAGAGTTGATAAAAAAGCCCAAGGCCCATTAAAGCTAGTGTCTTATTGGTCTCTTTTAGTCCCACTCCAAGCCACACACTTAAACCCAATTGGAAAGGCCTAATAGGCCAGCCTAATTAGATAATCAATTAGTTATAAAGAGAAAAACATACAGAATTTTATTTTAAGGGAGACATCATTGTGAAATGGTGTGTATGTGTGAGTGAAGCTACTCAATTATTCTCCTTTGGAAATTGATTGAGAGACCACACTTCTTGGGCATAAAGTGGAATTGGAATGAAGATTAAAAGTGTTCTTAAGTACTTCTAATCTTTTGATTTGAATTTCACTGCACCAAGGTACGCTATCTTGATCTTAAATTCTGAAATTTACATAGTGCATGTTATCAATCATGAATGAAATAGATCTATGTTTGTTGCTTCCGCTGTGTGTTTTGTATGAAATACAAAACCAGATTTTCCAACAAATGATGAATTAGGGAAAATTCTATCTCCGGTCACAATTTGTTTGAACAAACTTTGCTCAACACTTGTGCAACTTGTGAACACTTTGACGGCCTTTAAAATAATCCTTTTATATGTCTAGGACTGTAAGAAAAGAAAGTCCAAACACATAATCATGGATTAGAGTCAAAACAGAACTGAAATTCTGATTTTCATAAACCTCGACAGATACCTTATCTGTCGAGCTGCTATCGAGCCACGGGGCTAAACAGCTCTTTAAGCTCAATAGATGGCTAGCTGTCGAGCTTTAATGAGAGACACTTTTCAGCTTGATTCTTGGACAGACTTGCATGACTTTAATACTTGATCTTGAAACAAATTTTCCTGAAGTATTAAACACATCCTAGATCTACCCAAATACAAGTAAAGTGTATTTTGTCAAATGATTAGCCAATTACATAAAATAGTGACATATGTTCCTAACGACTGAATCACATATGTCCTAACAATCTCTCCCTTTGGCAATCCATGACAAAACCACAACAAACAAATGAGATATGAGAGAAGTCATAAATCACTCAACTCATATTCACTTGTTGAATACAATAAAATATATCCTAATATAAACTTTTGAAAAACTTTGCAAGAAGAGAGTTTATGGCAAGAAGACATTGACAACCTGTATTTCTGAAACACGTTAAATAAAACTCATCAAGGCATCTTTGTGTGAAACAGAAATAATAGATTGCATACAAGTAATAAGAACCATGTGTATAAAGAAAGAAAAGAAACAACACATGCAAGGATAGGTGAAAGAAACATACATCAATATATAAAGAAAATAAGTACAATGTATATCAATAATGGTCACAAGGCTCAAGGTACAAGAATAAATGTATCTAAAATAGAGAAAAGAAAAAGATACAAATAATCCTAACTACATCCTTCAATATGCACTCTCCCCCTAACAAAAATCTCCTATGCTAACCCTCCCCCTAAGTATGACTACTTTCATAACCAAAACTACTCCCATTTTTTTGTCATGAGTGACAAAGGGTAAGAGTGTCAAGTAGACATCTCATCATCGCTGGGTGAGCTAGCATTGCCATCATCATCATCACCAGAATTAGCATCATCATCATCATCATCTTAGCCTAGCATCGAGCAATGTGGCCAATGCAGGTGTTCACCTGACACAACTCATCACTAAGAGTGTCGAGGCGAGCATCCATGTGCTGAAGTTGCGCCATGATGTCCTCTAGAGTCACTTTGCTCATAGAGGAGGAGGGAGCGGAAGTGGATGGAGTAGAAGGAGTGGGAGGAGCTGTCGTACTAGACCGCCTCAATCTAAACTGCGCCTCACTTCGTTTAATGGTAGCATAGTCAATGGCACACATAATTGGGAAGTGGTTGGAAAAGGGAAAAGGAACAGAAAAATGGCTTAAAATCTGCGTGATAGCCGAAGGAAAAATGAGCTTATCACAGGTAGCCGTATCCCTATACACATCTATAATAGAAAGAATGAAATGTGTAGGAAAATCTATAGTGAGGTGCTCTAACAAAGAAAACAAAAATCGAGCACTAGGCTCTATGATAGAATTATAATGAGAGAGTGGGTGTAAAACAAAAGTCATCGCCATGTTTAATAATCTAGGACCTTTAGCAAAGGCCTTACATGGTGTAAATTGACGATCACCCCAATTTGAAGGGCGCTTACAGAAAGCGGAGATCATCTCATCTTTGGACATAGTCCTTAGACACTCACAACTGAGGTAGTCAAGATGCTCTACCTTCGAAACATGGAGTCGGATATTAACTCCAGTGTGACAACAATATGCATACCTCGAACGCGAGTATGAAAGAGAGGTACTGAAGAATCAATTCCATGCATGTTGGAGTAAAACTCTTGGATCAACATGGAAGGACATGTGACCAGGATGTCACATAGTGACTCCTAACCCCGGCTGTGAATGACATCGAGTAGGTTAATGTCGGCAAAGTCTGCCAAAATGACTCGGCATTCCGAATGAACACCTCGTCTAGAAAAGTTCTCCGAGAAGTCCTTTCGGGCATCTTCATCGCGAAACTAAATAGAAGAAGGGGCAGGATCAGAAGATGAAGTGGAGGCCTTAGAACGCAAAGGGTTCTAGGACGAAGCAGAGTTGCGTTTCGGTGCCATTGACACATTAACGTAAACAAGAAAGGGAGGGGGAAGAAAGAGAAAATCAGAAAAACTCCAAACAATTCAAATATATAGAAATATATTGAATGTAAGGTATGTATGCATGAAAATGTATAAGCATGTGACATGCAAAGTAAAATGTATCATGGGCTCAGCCTAATCCAAACCTACTAGCACACAAGCAGTTCAACATGTATAACGCACAACTAAATGCATGAAAATATAGTTATAATGCACATGGAATGCAATGCATGAAGTTTTTAAGATTAAATCTTTAAAACTCATCCCAAAAATTGCACAAAAAACCTCTTTGATTTTGAAAAACCCCAAATTTCACAAAAATCCCAAAAACTTAGGTTTCAAAGAATGAAATGCATGAAAATTAGGGATTAGAGACTTACCAAGTGAAGAAAAACTTGATTAATCTCAAAAAATGCTTGAGGAAGAGGTTTAAGGGAGAAAGAAGAGTGTTTGGGAGGTGAATAGCCACAAACAGATCGAGAGAGATCGAGAAAATGAAGTTTGGATCGCACAGAACCTATATATAGATCCTCAGTAATTCTCGACAGATAGAGGTGTCAAGAGGTATCGAGACAAGTGTTGAGACAGGTGTTGAGGAAAAAGGCATCGACAGAAAAAGCTATCGAGGAGCTGTCGAGGGACAATTCAACAAAAGCTAAAGAGAAGCTCGATTGATCCACCTGCTATTGAAAAGCTATCGAGGGTCCAAGAACTTTCCCGATCGATCCACTAGCTGTCAAGACAACTATTGAGATTGCAATAAGAAACAACTTAAGATCTTGACAGATAGGCTAGATGTTGAGAGGTGTCGAAGAGGTGTCGAGATTACTTAAAAATAGTTTTTCAAGAAGGAAAAACACAGATATGAATGCAATCAAGCATACAACACAATCAAAGATCCAAACAACATTTTGAATTCTTAAAAACATCTCTCAACAACAATTTTTAAGCACATGGATCCCAAAAAAACACACACACACCCACACAAAACAAGTCTAACCAATTTTATATTTTAAAAACAAGTTAAGACATTTCAGTGAGCATACATTAACACATGTAAACCTTGTGATGGCCAAATCACATTGTACTTACACATGTATCAAGAGTAGCAAAAAATATTGTGTGTTGTGTGTGAAAACATCGCAAGATTGCATAAGTATATACATATTATGAAGATTTGAGATATGAGAAAATCACTTTAATTCACACACAATCATAACTGTTTGATGGGAACTATCACCTTCGAGGTACATTTTATAACTCCCACATCTCCTAGAATACACGCTTGCAATCATATTTATAGCATTTTGACCTTTCTGCTTTTTATTTTTCTTTGCATATTTTTCTTTTTAAGCAAATCATGCATAGGCATATAAGAGAAAGAAAAGAAATACCCAATGATGTTAAGCATTTGACATTCCAATTTTGCTACAAGAGACACAAAGTTTAGAAAACTTTGTTTCAATGACCATCCAAGGTACACAAGTACCAATGTACACAAAACAAACTGTTTTTGTATTTTTCTGATTTTTCAAATTTTTATTTTTATTTTTATATCAAAAAAAAAAAAAAAAACAAAACTGAAAACAAACAAAAACATGTATAAACAAAGCAAAACATAAAAACTAGACTGACTCAAAACATGAAAGCAAAAACACAAGTAATGCACACGTAAAAACAAAAAGAGAGAAAGAGAAAAGTGACAGAATCACTTGGAGCCTTTTTCCTTTCCATGCCTTGGAAGAACCTTTCCTTTGAATGAACCCTTGAACTGGCAGTGAAGGGGAAGAATTGAAACCGTTCAATTTTGAAAGGAATATGAGGGCTTTGAGAAGATCTCCAAGAGGAGCAAGAAAGGATTGAAGTTGATTCTGGCTTCCAGATGCTATCATGCCATTGCTTTATTGAGTGGCTAACCACTTATAGTAATTTGGTCGAGTATGACTGGCAACTTCATAATGATGACAGAGATGCTGCTTCTTTCTTATCCTTCTTAAGGGGTGCTCCTAAGATAGATTTACCATTGTTTATGTTCTCACTAGCTAAATCAATTTTAATATTCGTGTTCTCAATTTCAACATTATTAGCAAGAGGAACAAAAACAGTAATACTAGTAGAAGTAATATTAGAAGAAGAGAGACCATACCCTAAACCTATTCAATCATAAGCAAATTTCTGAAGACTGAGCATCTCATCAAGCTTTGCACTTAAAGTCCTCTCCAATTGAGCTCTGACTTGAAACAGCTTCGCTTCAAGCTTCTTGGTCTTCTCAGGCAAGAAATTATTCTCAAATCTCAGTGCTCCAATAGTCTGATTGGTTTCATCAAACTTTATGGAAAGCTCTTCACAATCAAGTTCCACATCACCAAGCTTCTTGGTGGTCAGCCTATAAAGTTTCTCATGTTTCCCAGAAAAGCTTGTATAGTTTCTCATAGGCTGTATGGATATCATCTCGATCATCCATCTTCTCAAACTTGGACTCCACCAATTCCTCTTCTCCATCCACATCTTCAACAATCCCCTCAGTAGGATTAACAGTAGTAGTGAAGGCATTCAGGATTTTGTCATCCTCATTGTCAGAATCATCCTCAGGCTCGGTGTCACTCAAAGTAGCACCAAGTGCCTTGCTCTTCCCAATGCTCTTGAGATATGTAGGACACTCCTATTTCATGTGAACAAAGCCTTGAAACCCAAAGCACTTGGGTCCTGTAGGAACAATGTACTGACCGCCATCCCTAGCATCTTTCTTCCCTTTGTCTTGACTCTTAAACTGAGAGGAACTAGATTACCTACGGTCCTTGTCAAAGACCTTCCCATTGGCATTCTTCATGAACTTCTTGAATTACCTGGTGATGTAGGACTTCATCTTAGAATCTTCATCGTCTGAAGATTCATCTGTGTCACTGCTTTTGGCCTTCAAGGCCATGCTCTTGCTCTTGCCCGACTTACCAATCCTTGTTAGCCCTAGCTCGTAATTCTGCAGATTACCAACTAGCTTTGTCAAAGGGATCTTGTTAATGTCCTTTGATTCCTCGATCGCCATAATTTTAGCACGAAATCTCTTAGGCAGAGATCTGAGCACTTTTCTCACAATCTTGGGTTCAAGAATGGTTTCCCCAAGATTGAAAGCTAAGTTCACTATGTCATTGAGCTTGGCATAAAACTTATCGAACAACTCATCCTCCTCCATCTTAATCTCTTTGAAGCTTGTAGTGAGCCTCTGTAGTTTCGAATCCTTGACAACCTTGGTTCCCTCATAGGTTGTTTGGAGGATGGTCCACGCCTCCTTAACAATTTTAGTAGAGGATTTCTTCTTGAACTCCTCATTGGTGACTGCACTGAATAAAGCATTCAATGCCCTACTGTTGAAGTTTGCCGCCTTGATCTTGGCATCATCCTAATCGGTCGGCACTTCTGTAGGTTTAGTCTAGCCTATCTCCATAGCTTGCCACACTTTCTCATCTAAAGACTGCAAGAAAGTTCTAATGCGTACTTTTTAGTATGCATAGTTAGTGCCATCAATAAAGGAGGTATAATTAATGACTATCCTCTATCCATGATAAACACGGGTCAATGGATCAATACAGCAAAGATTAACCGTAATCAAAGTGTGCCTGCTCTGATACCACTTAATAGGCCAAAAACGAATTTACCCATTGTGATGAATTAATTGATTAATTAGCCAAGTATATTAATTAATCAAATTAACATGCAAACACGTGGTAGCACAAACAAATAACCAATAAACTAAGTATGCAGTGGAAAATAAATTGACAAGTGATTTGTTTACGAGTGGGGAAAACCAACACGGCATAAACCCCACCAGGTGATTTTGAGGTCACCACTCCCAAAATTCCACTATTATCACAACAAGTGGTTACAAGTAAAGGAATCCTAATACCTTATACCAACCTACAGTTGAACCCTTACCCCATACCTAATTGGATTTGTTTTGTAGTGACAATTTCTCTTTTTGATGCACAGCTCCCAGTACGTGATTAACTAATTGCACGGATCCTAGAATGCTACTTCAATCACTAACTAGAGAAGGTTTTTGGCTGCAAAGTTCTTTAGTTCATCCCAATGATAAAGATCAAGAAGATGCTCGGTCACAAAACCCTACGGTGCATAAACACAACAACTTTTTCACAAGAATGATGAGTTAAGGCAAATTCTGTCTCCGGTCACAATTTGCTTGAACAAACTTTGCTTAATACTTGTTCAACTTGTGAACACTTTGACGGCCCTTAAAATATTCCTTTTATATGTCTAGGGTTGTGAAAAAAGAAAGCCCAAACACATAATCACAGATTAAAGTCTAAACAGAACTGAAATTCTGTTTTTCATAAATCTCGATAGATACCTTATCTGTCGAGCTGCGGCTGAGCCACAGGGCTGAACAGCTCTTTAATCTTGATAGATGGCTAGCTATTGAGCTAGCTGTCGAACTTTAATGACAGACACTTTTCAACTTGAATCATGGACAGACTTGCATGGCTTCAACACTTGATCTTGAAACAAAGTTTCTTGAAGTATTAAACACATCCTAGATCTACCCAAATACAAGTAAAGTGTATTTTATCAAAGGATTAGCCAAATACATGAAATAGTGACATATGTTCCTAACAAGTGAATCACATATGTCCTAACACAGGTCCATCCGAAGATAATTTTTAAGAATGCAATGTGCTGTTTGGAGGAATATCAATGGCTTATGGAGTCACAAGTCCAGCGTTTATGAATATAGAGGTGTTGGGCATGGAGCTGTCTTCTTTTGGTCTTAATGGCTCTCTATGGTGTTTTATTTGGGATTACACTGCATGTAGTGAATGTCCCACCATGCTAGTGTATGCACTGGTTTGCTTTGTATGACTATATTTGGCATTTAATAAAAGATTTCTGTCGTTCTGAGCTCAAAAAAAAATAAAAAATCTATCGTTACTGAATTTGGAAGAAAAGTATGAGTGGAACACGCAGTATACCAAAAAAGTCATATAGGAACCTAATCAAATTGCATAGTTACTTTTAAAAAAGAATGGAAATGAGTATTACATACATTGTTCAAAATTGATTACAAATCCAATTCAAATTTTATTGTTGCTTTATGAAAAGTAAATTGTCATACAAATTCGATCGTTACTGAATGAGTGGAACATGCAGTGTACCAAAAAAGTCACCTAGGAACCTAATCAAATTGTGTAGTTACTTTTTAAAAAGAAAGGAAATGAGTATTACATACATTGTTCAAAATTGATTACAAATCCAATTCTAATTTCATATTTTCTTTATGAAAAGTAAATAGTCATACAAATTTGATCGTTACTGAATGAGGTAGAAAAGAATGTGTGGAACACGTAGTATACCCATGGTTGTCAAAATCACAATCTGGATCGTAGGATCACGCGATTTTATGATCCCACCTCACCAAAACGTTTAGAATCGCACAAGGATCGTAAAAATTGTAGGATCGCATGTAGGATCATGTAGGATTGTATAGGATCGTAGGATCGTATGGGATCCTACCAATCCTACCGATCCTACCAAAACGTAAAAATCATATATATATATATATATATTTTTTTTTTTTAAAGTTCATTTTTATAAGTTGTAATTTGTAATCTCAAGACTAAGACATTGTACTTCATAAATGTATCAACTAAGCGGTGGGACTCATATGGAGATGACTTTCTTGGATTGAAAATTTTTGCTATAAGAATATTGAGCTTAACATATAGCTTTTCAGGTTGTGAAAGTAATTGGAGTACATTTGGAATGGTAAGACCAAATGACTTTGGTATATTATCCTCTAGTTGAGAATTCTCTATTAAAATTGGTACAACTTTAAGTACACTCAAAAATGAGAAAATTGTTATTAAAAATAAAAAAAAAGAATTTTGATGAGTGGTTAGCAAAGGGTGTTGACCAGAAGATGACAGTACAAATTTTGATGAGGATAATGAAGTAACAATTCTAATGCCTTCCATTGTTCAAAAGTGATTACAAATCCAATTCAAATTTCATAGTTGTCCAAAGTTTTTATCGAGATAATAAAAAAATAAAAAAAAAAAGTCATAGAGCTTGTTTCATAAGAGGATTTATATACAATATCTGTTTAGGAAACCAAAAAGATAGTGGGTCCTATACATGAATTTATTGTTTGGATTATGTTCTCTAAATACAGTTTTAAGTTTTGAAAAAGTTGTTTTCCTGTTTTCCCTCTTCACAATAGAATTTTGAAAACAGTTGGGATGATGTTTAAAAAAAAAAAAAATTCTTAATGGCTTATATAGTCAATTTTCAAGATAAAAAAATATTTTTATTGGCATAGTTATAAATAAATTGAAAATAGTAAACTCAACAGATTTATTCGAACTCTATTTCTTAAATTAAGGAGCTTAGTTAAATTAAAAAAAAAAAAAAAAAAAAAAAAAACAAGGTTACATGTGCTCTATCACAGTTGCTTTAAGTTTCAATTATTCTATTGTTTTTCTCTTTATAAAAAAATAAAAAATAAAAACAAAAACAAAAACAAACGGTTGTACTCGTTTATTATTGCCGACACAAGTGCTCTAACTGCAAAGAGCCCAAGACCCTGTTATCCTCTCTACCGTTCCATGCTATACCAATCATTGCAAGATTAGGGGTTTGATTAGTATGGTCTCCTCAAGAATTTGAGATAGTTTAACAAGATCATGAGCAGAGTGGATATAACCTTCATTGTGATGCCCTGAATCCATTACAATTTTATTTTATTTATTTTAATGTTGGTCTTCATGAATATTCAAATAGACTGGGGCTTAAGTTAAATGCTTCTTATTTGGAAGACTGGAGTAGGTAATTATTGAGTACTCTTGGAGTACTATAAATGCATACTACTCCCTCTTACATAATTATGCGTCTTACTAATTAAATTTATAGTAGGACTCGCAATTCATGTAAGAGGAAAAAGTACACATTTATGGTAATTCCAAAATATTTAATAGTTTTTCGGAAGACTGGGTGCATAGCATTTAAGTCCGCCATAAATTTACCAAATATTTGCATTAGACCATGGTCGTTCGGCCATGAAATCTGGGCCTGGATGGAAGCTGGGGTTGGGCCTTGTTAATTTATTTTAACACTGCAACTTTTAATAGATTTCTGTTTCCTTTATTACTTGTTTGACCGTGAAGTTGGAAAAAAGCCAGAAGAGGTGTTTAGACATGATGTCAATGTAGCACAATTTATTTATTTATTTTGATAAGGCAATGTAGCACAATTAGTTTTTCCATAATAATTGGAATGCAAACTCACCCACTACAAATTAGCCCATAAAAACCTTTCCCGTCTATGCGCTTGAGCTATGTTTCCTTTTGTAATTAAGCAATTTGAAAATAATTATCAAGATCAGTAGTTTTTGCTTTGTTGGCGACAGCTCCACCAAATCCTACTCAATGTAGCACAATTTATTTATTTATTTTGATAAGGCAATGTAGCACAATTAGTTTAAAAAGCTATAGCTTTTGGTGATGGTCTGTCATATTTGGTCAGGCTCGCATTATACGACGTGTCTTTCATAACTGACGAAACAAGGACAGAGTCTTCCACTAAACCAATTTGAAGGTATGTGTTTCAACCTACTACGTGTTGAATCAAATCGATATTCACATATAATTTTAGAAACATGGCCTATTTAAAAGTCACATAATTCATGTAAAACATATCCTCAAACTATTGCCTGAAGAGGGTTGCTGAACCCAACTCCATTTATTTGATTCAATTCTAAACTACCACTGAATAAAAGTGGCAAATATAAATCATATAATTGTGACTCAAGCACAATTTTACAATTTGGCTTATGTTATATCTTCTTTTTTCCAACATGTGTAAATTAAAAAATGATATTTAAGAGAGGGTTGGAAAGATAAGAGAGTGTGTGGATTTGGGGACACAAAAGGTCAACATCTTAGGTCTCAATCTAATTAAATACTTTTCTTTAATCTTAAGAACTAAGAATCATGACCACATGCTGTGTTGTTAGGCTTCCAAAAGTTTTAACATTTATGAATGGTCGATACATGTCGTTCTAAATTGAAGACAAACTCGTGATGCATGCGAGAGAGATTTTTCTAATAATATTTTTACTGTCAAAAACTCAAAATGTATGCCTCAACATTTTGTGAACATTCAACTAGTGAAAAGTCTCCAACTATTGCCAGAAGAGGGTCGCAGAATCCAACTTCATTTATTTGATGCAATTCTAAACTACCATTGAATAAAAGTGGCAGATATAAATCATATAATTCTAACACAAGCACAATTTTTCAATTTGGCTAATGTTATATCTTCTTTTTTCCAACATGGGTAAATTGAAAAATGATATTTAAGAGAGGGTTGGAAAGAGAAGAGAGTGTGCGGATTTGGGAACACAAAAGGTCAATATCATAGGTCTCAATCTAATTAAATGCTTTTCTTTAATCTTCAGAACTAAGAATCATGACTACAAACTGTTGTTAAGTTTCCAAAAGTCTTCATATCTATGAACAATCGATACTTGTCGTTCTAAATAGAAGACAAACTCATGATGCACGCGAGAGATAGATTTTTCTTATAATATGTTTATTGTCAAAAACTCAAAATGTAAGCCTCAACATTATGTGAACATTCAAGTGGTGAAAAGTCCCCAACTATTGCCTAAAGAGGGTTGCAGAATCCAACTCCATTTATTTGATGCAATTTTGAACTACCACTGAATAAAAGTGGCAGATATAAATCATATAATTGTGACACAAGCACAATTTTACAATTTGGCTTATGTTATATCTTCTTTTTTCCAGCATGCATAAATTGAAAAATGATATTTAGGAGAGGGTTGAAAAGATAAGAGTGTGTGGATTTGGAGACACAATAGGTCAATATCTTAGGTCTCAATCTAGTTAAATGTTTTTCTTTAATCTTCAGCACTAAGAATCATGACTACATACTGTTGTTAAGTTTACAAAATTCTTAGCACTTATGAATGATTGATACTTGTCATACTAAATAGAAGAGAAACTCGTGATGCACGCGAGAGACAGATTTTTCTTATAATATGTGTACAGTCAAAAACTTAAAATGTAAACCTCAACATTTTGTGTACATTCAAGTAGTGAAAAGTGGGTGTAGTTGGATTATGAAAGTATGACATAGTTGTTATAACATCATCAATGACGTAGCATTTTTCAAAATCAAAGCCTACAATAATGCATGTGTGCGAGCTGTGGGTTTGGTAGTGTTGCACGAAAATAAATTTTACCAAAAAGCTTCAAACTAATTAATTGGGAATTAACTAGTATTACCTACTAGTGGGGTATTGTCATAAATAGCTTGGTTTAATCAACTTCATCATAATTAAAGTTTTGTTCATGACAAAGTTCTATTTGCAAGCACCCGGGACCGTCATGGGAAGTACGCCTTAGTCTAGGGTGGACCATGACGGAGGGTGTAAATGGAGTTGCCATCTAGTTTAGGTCTAAATCTTAACAATTTGTAGTATGGATTTTGGGACAAAATAATGACATTAGTAAAATAATATATATATATATATGTATATAGAGATATATATATATATATATATATTTAGTTTGAGTCTGTTCAAGTAGTCAAATCATTGGATACATTGGAATTCAGACACATGTCTAAAACTAGATATGCATTCGCATCTTAACGTGTTCAGTGTATCGGTGCACTGGACACAAACTTAACCCGAATAAAAAAGCCTATGTTAAGCCTAATTCTACTCAAGAAAAAGTACTCGAACAACTAAGGATTAAATTTATTAGTGTTAGGCCTAGTTTCACTTCAAAAGAGTGGTCGAACATGTATCTAAGGTAGTTTAGACACTCATAACAATGTATCCTTGCTCACATTTAATTTCTTTTTATGGGACTGTAAAAATTTCAATTTTTTTTTTTTTCCATTCATTTTTAACTTAAATAGCAAGTGAAAACATTGGTTGTCAGGCCTGATAGCCCAAGACATCTTTTTTAATGATTCAAACAATCTTATCCCCTTGGTCCCACCAATTTCAAATCAAAGAGGTGACAGATGCCTGTAAAGGATAATCTGTCATGCTAGTTGTGAACTTGTGATGAATGTGAGTATATACATTTGAATTATGCTGGTATCATATAATTGTACACAATTTTATATTACAATTTGTTACATGGTAAGTTGTGATTGACAAAGATGTGTCAATGGGCTATGTGGAAATATATTTTCGCCAAACACAACTCACCAAATTATAAATTATGATACGAAATTGTGCCCGATTATATGGTACTAACATAATCCTATATATTTTCTAGTCAAGAAGTAGGACATTGCATTATACAATCAATCAATCAATCATTTAGCACAACTTTCTAGGTGTATTATTAGTACTATATCTTGATGGAGATATTATTTTGGGCGTTCCTGTACTCCTGCTCGGTTGGTTTTACTAAAAAATCCTTCTGTAAAATAGTTTTTATATTTTCTAATATGTGTGGTTGCAAGAAAAAAAAAATAGTCAACAGAAAACAATTTTTACTTTACGAAAAATCCTAATAAAAATAAGGCTTATTTTCTATAGGTTATATTCCAAAAAATAATTTTAGAAAAAAAAATCTCTCTCTCATTCGTTACATCTCCTATAAATATTATATTTTTCTATAGCAGCAGGAAATATAATTTTTTGGCACCTTCTCTCTCTCATGGTAAGTTCTCTCACTTTCGCTCTCTTCTTTTTGCTTTTTCTCTAATCATATATTCTTTACTTTGAATTTCAAGCTTGATTTTTTGTTTCTCTAAGATATTTCATGTTTAATGGATTCCAAGCAGAGATTACTTATTTTTGCACATAAAAGTGCAATAAAATAAAATAAAATAAAATAAGGATGAGACCTAAGGGCAGCTTAATATATTTGAAAGCTTAAGGCAAAAACTAAAATTGAGACCTTTTATAAATTTAAGTATGATTTTTTAAAAAAAAAAAATTAAATATTACTTAAACTTTATTGCCTTGTTTTAGATGCAAAAATTACTACTTATTAACATTAACTACCTAGATTTTTTTTTTTTTTTTTTTTTTTTTTACAAAGTCTATACATAAAAAATTTGACAATACTTTTCACACTTGTTGATGTGGCAGATTGACAATGGTAAGTAAAAAAATAATATCAGTGATGAACTTAAATACAAACTATAATAGTTTGCCAACTCAACTTGTGAAAAATATTGTGATTTTTTTTTTGTATTGTTTTTTTTAATTATTATTTGAGAAGTGCTATATTCATAATATTTTCACAACAAATCATAAGTGTTAAGTTGTTACCGGTTTTAATTTCAATTCATCATTGAACTTAATTTTTTTTTCCATTTATTATGAAAATATTGTGAATATAGCATTTCTCTCTCTCTCTCTCTCTCACATTTTTCATTTTTCATTTGATAAAAAATATTATTTTATTTATTGACTAATATTTGGATTTAATTAATACTATTATAATGAAAAAAATAACACTATTGGTTAAAATTTGTGAGCCTTTTCCTTACTTGGGGCCTTAGGTGACTCCAACATTTGCTTTTAGTATAGAGCCGGCTCTATATGTATGTATGTGTGTGTACACATTACTATCCAAATATATGAGTAAGATGAGTGGTAGAGATCATGAAAATTTAATAATGAATTTTTATTGTATCTATTATTAAAATTTTAGTATGAAAACCAAATTAATTCTTGATTTTTTATTTATACTGATTACATTAGTTGGTTTACATAATACAAATGCTTTAAATTATACAAAAAATATATATTAAAAAAATTGCATACCAAACACCATAAAATATTCTCAAGCTCATTTTCAAGTCGTTACTAAACATTAGAAAATGAAATAGTTTTCCAGAAAATCCTCTTTGGAAAATGAACAATTTTCTAGAAAACATTAATGCCGAAACAAACATAGTGTTCAACTTTCTCTTAGAGGCCTATTTTTTCTATGGAAGATTAATAATTATGTTATGTAACGACCCAAGGAAAAACGCTAGCCACATCTGCGCTATACCTCAAAAGGACTAGTCACAATTGAGGCTCCTTGTAGTTGTTAATAAAGCCCAGTTCAACCCAGTAAATACTCGATGTGGGACTCATCACACACCCACACACATCACACAATCAATCAAATTGGGGCATCACAATCTCCCCCACTTAAATCCCTAACGTCCTCGTTAGGGTCCACTTTGTGAGGTAGTGTCTCCGAGCCCACACGGAATTACCGGGCCGGCTCTGATACCATAAGTAACGACCCAAGGAAAAGCGCTAGCCACATCTGCGCTATACCTCAAAAGGACTAGTCACAATTGAGGCTCCTTGTAGTTGTTAATAAAGTCTAGTTCAACCCAGTAAATACCCGATGTGGGACTCATCACACACCCACACACATCACACAATCAATCAAATTGGGGCATCACATGTTATTAACTAAATGTTTAAATTTTAAATTTTTTTAGTTTAAAATTATGTATAACATATAAGTTTATGAATCAAATAGTAAATAATATCCAATTGACATAAAATTTAACACATGTATTAAAAATATAAAAAATATTTGATTCATCTGTTAAATTACAATATATATAACTATATTAATTTTTTTTTAGTAGCATCCATCCGTTACATCCAAGTTTGTAAATATTAAAGCCCACCCGAAAAAGAGTCCTGGGTGCCACCGTGATCATGAACTTCAAAGTTTGTTTTATGCTCTTCTTTTCCTGGTTCCACTCTCAATCTACTTCACAATGTTCACGTTAGTTACAAGAGGATGATGCCGTTCAATATTTTCCTTTCTTCCTCAATAAAATGATTTACAACAAGAACAAAAGTTTCACTTTATATTTTTGTTAAAATCTATTCATTTTTTAATGGCAATAACTAAAATAAATAATTAAAACTTATTTTACTAAGGACAACCGACAACTAGCACAACAGACCAAATAATTATTCAATAAGAGCCATCAGAGAACATCAGTCACAATTCACAAACAGATTATCCATTTAGAAAGAAGAACATATGTCTCTTCACCGAATAAAAGCGCACACATAATAAGCATGATAAGCATATGACTATTACATATTATTGATCAAATACCATAGAAGCAAGCGCCCAAAGGGGAAAAAATACGCACACAGACATGGTAGCACTTTTTAACAAAGCGTACCATTTTATTCCATTCATCTGAATGGCAAGCAAACGACTATTATTGATCAAACACCTTAGACATCCTCCGGTGAGCCAGACAATTCATTGAGACATCATCTCGAATGCCCAAATCATTCCTCATTGTCAAACGAGTAGTGAAAGGAAGCAAAAACCTGTTACAAGTTGCAGTGTTAAAATCATAATGATTTATTTAAAGGACAAAAAATTCAGAAAGGAACAGAGAAATGAATAGAAAGGCAACCTGACATAGGCGAAAGCTTGAGTTCCATACAGTGTTGACTACTGCTTATTGGTTTTCTCAATAATCACGAAAGGAAAGTGAGCAATATCACTCTGCTTAATGGTTTTCTCAAGTCCTTCTGTGACTTCCTCTGGCATATCCTTTAACTTCAGTTCACCGAGTGCCTTTAGATTCCTCCACCCAGTTAGGACCTTCAAACTTTTGCAGGAACGAATCTCCAACTGCTTGAGCTTCCGCATTGAATTTTCCTCCACTTTCCACTCTTCCAGCTCCTGAAGCATCCAGAAGTTCAGAACTTGAAGCTCGGGAAAGCTTCCCTTGGAGCAAGACATTTTTTTCCCAGTATAAGAACCGGAGTACAAACTGAGAGACTTAAGTTTAGGAAGCTTCCCTAGCTCTTGCATTGGATCTTCTGAAAGTCTAGAGGCAGATAAGGTAAGGTCAGTCAGGCTTCCGGGGAGTCCATTAATAGATGAAGTCTCAATCTTTCCAAACAAATATAGGTTGGAAAGATTGTCAAGGCTTGACAAGAACGTAGCCTTTAGATCTTGAGGTCGACCCATTTCATCAATTGAATTCAGTTTCAAATTTTGAAGCTGCTTCAATTTCAAAAGACTCTCTGCCAATTTGGTTTGCTGTGACAAGTTCAACTGGAATGCTAGTGCCAATTTTCTAAGGTTGGTCAACCTACCGAGGCCATCCTTCAAAGGACTGTCCTTATCCACAAATGCGCCCTGCAGCGTTTGGAGACTTTTCAAAGATTTACCCCTTGGTTGATGCAAAATTCGGCTTCGATAAATCTGGTTCATGTACAGGTGTTGAAGGTTCTGCAATTTCCATATTGAACAAGGGAGTTCACGGATATAAGTATGCCTCACATCCAGAGTCTGGAGATTGGTTAAGTTGCCAATTGATGCTGGGATCTCTTCTAGGTAAGTCCACCTCAAGCCCAGATAACTTAAATGAATTAACTTCTTTATAGCATTCGGCAATCGAGGTCTGAAAACAAATTCAAGATCAAGGACCTTTAACTGTAATAGATGCCCACTTGCAATGCCCGTATGAAGGAATTGACCTATATCTTCTCCAGGTTTAATTCCTTCTCGAGTATCAAAGAAGAGAATGGAGAGGGGATTTCTGCAGCTTCGCAATAAATTGTGTGTACCATGACTATGACCATTTCGGGCATCATTTTCATCAAAATGATAAACAAGACGCTGATCTAAGCTTGAATTTGGATCCCGTCGCAACCATTGTTCGTGCAGAGCACTAGGAAAGCCACATGTCTTGGTCTTTCCGTTAGGCTTTCTTTCCACTACTTGTACCAAGTTGAGGCTTATCAACTCGTCCAAATATTTCTTTGCAATAAATTCAGGAGGCTTTTGCTCATCACCAATTTGTTGTGCCTTTGCCAACTCTTCTGCAACCCACAAAGCTACCAATCTCCTTGCAGGAGTTTCAGAGTCTTTGGGGAAGCGTCCAAAGTAAGAAAGACATTTCACTAGTTCCTGTGGAAAATCTTTTCCATCATTTGAAAGCAAGGTTTCGGACCATGATGTTTGGTTATGATCCATTATCTCAAGCACCCTGGAAAGCTCCTCAGGAGTCACCTTTTTCCCAGACAATAGATACCCAACACGTAAAATAGAGAGTGGCAAGCCTCCACATCTTCCTACAACTTTTCTTGCGAGACTCATCACCTTTTGCGCGTCTCTTACTTCTTCTGTAGAGAGTTCACGCTCTTTAGAACGTTCAGACGGAAGGACCACCATCTGTTGAAACAACTTAAAGCTCTCGTCTTTGGTTCGTAGTGGAAGTTTGTAGGGATCCTTGCTATCTTGGCTAGCATGTGAAGCCACATTCTTGAATCGTGTGGTGATCACAATTCTGCTCCCATTTGTGCTATCCGCGAATGCGGTTTTAACAATATCCCACGCTCCCACTGACGAGATGTTGTCCAGAACCACAAGGTACTTCTTATCCTTCAAGAAATCTTTCACCTCATCGAGCTTGTAATCTTTCTCCTTCCCTTCCTTTTTAGACCCTTCCTCTTTTTCCTTCCCTTCCTTCTTAGTCGCAGGAGGATCCATGATGTATTTTCCTAATTTTTTCAGGATCACATTCTTATCCTCGTCCACTTTATCATCTATAGTCACCCAGTATTTGAATTTTTGAAAATGGTGCTCAATAGCTCCGTGATTAAAAACCATCCTTGCCAGTGTTGTCTTACCGATGCCCTTCATCCCCAAAATAACATGCCTGGAGCAGTTCTCATTGTCGCTGATCAATCCAGAGACTACCTCATGTATATTTTTTTGGAGGCCGACTACCGAGTTTTTCTCTTCCCCCAGCTCAATGCGACATACGGTTATGCATGCCCGAAGAAAGTAGAGAGCGAAACGGAATCGATCAACTCTTTTCGTATTTGACTGAGAATTTGTCTCGTTTGGATTTTCGCTATACTCTGAGGGTTTAGCTCCTCGGTTGTGATTGAAAGATTTCTTTGCATCTTCAACAATTTTCTTCAGTTGATTTGTACACACTTTTCTTGAATGCTCTTTGCCTTCAACTACTTTCGTTTCCAAGAGGAGTTTTTGTACCTTCGTGAATTCTGGGGCTAGTTCTTTGAAATCATCCTCCTGGTTGAGCTGTTTGTAAAACTCGTTTATATCAGAAGAAAAACCAGCGTCATCGGTTGCTGTGGCCTGTGATGAAGACGAAGACGTTTGCTTTTGTGGGGAACCAGCATGGACAGATTTCGATGGATCTCTTCTGAAAAATTTGAAACTACATGGGCACCTGTAAATGAGGTACCTTAGCACTCTTCTATTGTTCTGATGCCAATTCTTTAGCTGCCGCCTTGCTATCCAATTACCCAAATACAAAAGCCACCTCATACGGTCCATGTCATGTTGTAGCTCGAGAATGATATCTTCCGCATGTTTCACCCAGGCCTTCTCCATTTCACTTTCCATTCTAAGCCCATCTAAATCTTCCAGGAAAGCAAGCAGTAGCTTCACCGGAAACTCAATGTCGTACTGTATTTTCTCTTTACTGTTACGCAGTAAATCCGGCTTTCCATTGATTAGGTGATTCAATTTCTCTTTAATACACCGAGTTGATTGCATTCGCTCAACTCGATTATAACGGGAAGATTCATGTTCCTCTTCTATTGGTCTGTCCTGCAGGCTTCTTACATTAGACCTCGAACTCTCTAATGATTCAAGGATCTGATGATATGTCCTCGTGTAAATAAGGTTAGGTATCCCTTCCCTGGCCCCATTTATTTTAGAGCGGAGGCCAACAAATTTTCTGAAATCCATTAAACTGGTGTAAAACCACTTCAGAAATTGCCTTCTTCCACTCAGTCTTTCGAAGGTATCAAAGCAAGGCTCTGCGTCTTGAACCACTTTACGAAGTTTTTCCACCCATGCTCTTTCTTCAGTACTTAGTTGCACAGTCGCTCCTGGTCTCATCTGTGAATCCCAATGTTGATGGGCTTTCTCATCTATCTCTTTCCCCTTTTCTGAAACGTCGTCTACATCTTTTTTGAGAGCATTCAATAACTTAAAATTCATTCTATGCTCCCTGTACCGCTCCTTCAATGATTGAAACCTACTGTAACTAAACAATATGATAGCCAAACACGCTAGCCCAACGAATGTGGACAAATATCGAATGGGAAGGTTTCGGAAACGATCAGGAATTGTATAAAAGAAATCACGGACACAAGGTGCAACATGAGCATAAAAGAGCTTAGAAATAGAAATAACAAAGAAAGTGGACATGGTGCTCTTTTCTTTTGGAATACCAAACAAAGCTACAAGGAATTTCTTCAAATTATACGGTTGCTTTAATGAAAACAAAACTGTCTTACATTGTTCAAAAGTGATAATTACTGGATCAGAGGAATAGATTAATAGCTGGAGGAAAGGGTATGACTTTTAACGATACTTTGAATTGGAGCTCAAGGGATGAAAGTGTAGCAGCCTATCTATCCCAAATGAATTTAGGGTAGAGCAACTATAAGAGTGAACAATTGGAGAGTTGGGTCTGTTTGATCTTTTTGTCAACTCTAATTTTCTTTTGTAGCCTTCTTCTTTTTGTTTTGTTTTTTTTTTTTTTTTTAATAAAACAAATTAATAAGCGTTATCTAAAATCTCATCTCATTACTTTGACACCATAAGACTGTAAATCATTTCGACCCCACCAAACCTGTAGTAAGTGAAAAAAATTTGTATATACATTTACTAATTAGTAATGATGAGGATAATTTTTGGTTGATCAGTATAGGGTGTCGAACCTCCCTAACAACCCTAAAAGGGATGACCAACCTCGAAAGGGATGACCAACCCGTGAGTCGATGGATCAAGCAACCCCCAATCCTGACGACTTGTCCCCCTAAGGTTTCCATAAGACTTTCGTGGGGCCCACTCACACATCCTTACATGGAAATTACTTGCACATCACGACCAAAGGCCCTACCACACAATTAGATCTCTTATATATGGAAAGGTGATCCCAAGTATCTCGGACCCTTCTCTCTACAAGGAAATTCCCCCGTATCAAGGGATTCGGGTCAGCTCTTTACCACTATATAAACCACAAACCTTACCCTTCTTGAGGTACACCCATTGGCATGCATGTGGATGATCAACTCATTAAAGATTTTTGTGCATCATCAATTGGCACCGTGTGTGGGAACGAGTGATAGGCCATATTGCTGTTTTAAAGACAAAGAGTTATATGTTCCTGACACGATTAATGGCCACCACCAACCAAGAGACTGGAAACCCGCCCAACGCATTAGAGAGCCAGGTACAAACCCTCGCCACTGCGGTTGAACGACTCACTCAGCCGAACCACGAGTAACAAAATGATTGGGAGCCGAACGATCAAAATGACGAATAGGAAAGGGACGAACTTGACAACAATCATCCCCCAACAAATGATCACCAAGAGAGGGATAACCAAAAGGAAAGCAATTCTGTCAGTAGGCAGGACTAGCAGGATACTAGTAGTCCTTCTAAGATGGAGGTCAGCGCGTTACGCATGATGCAGGAGATGCAAATGATGAAAGAGAAGATGGATATGATGATAAATGCCCTGAGGGGTCAGGTGTCCACTAGCTTGGATTAACTAGTCCATTGTACCGATTCTCCTTTCACTACACTAGTCACATCCTTCCCCCTGCCAACCAAGTTCAGAATGCCATAATCAGAAGCATACGATGGGTCGAAGGATCCCCTCAACCACCTGGAGTCGTTCAAAACCTTCATGTACTTGCAAGGTGTCTCGAATGAGATCATGTGCAAAGCCTTCCCTATCACACTCAAAGGGCCAGCCTAAGTATGGTTTAGCAAGATAGCAAGAGGTCCTTAGCAAGCATCCTGAACATCAAACAGCAAGGTGACGAGAGCCTCAGGTTGTAATGGAAAAATAATGCAAAAAGAAAAAAAAAAAAAAAAATCTCTTAAGCATTGACAGGGGTGTTGGTTGGCTGATCATTAGAACCTTTAGGGTCGTTGACCTCATCAGTAGGTTCGTCTTTTACTAACACCTCGTCATTAGTATCTGCATCATCGAGATTAGGCTCAACAGTTGGGGTCGTCAAGGCGGTAACCTTGACCTAGATCTAAGAGAAGTCCAAATCTAGGAACTTAAGGACAGCTTGCTTACGGAAGTCCTTGAAGTTGTCCCCATAGTAACCCCCCATTTTATTGAAATAGGGTTAGGACACTTGGTACTCCTCAATGGCCTCCTCCTTCACCTTGTCCATATGCTCATGAAGCGTAGCCACGTTAGACTTCAAGTTGGCATTCTCCTTCACTAGCTTGTCGGTTTTGTGGCTCATCACACTCATCTTGGCCTTCAAATCAACCACCTCCTGGCCAAGAGTTCAAGAGGACTCCTTAAACTTCTTCAAGTTATCTGCGTCTAACTCCAGATGATGCTTTAGATGCTTGAATTATGACAGGTTTTATTTCAAGTGATTGTATTCTCAATCATAAACTTTTATAAAAAAAAAAAATTGTTCAAATTTAATTTCAGGTGAATGTATTCTCAATTAGAAATTTTTATAAAAAAATTGTAATAGGTTTTATTTCTGGCGAATGTATTCTCAATTAGAAACTTTTATAACAAATTATGTTAGGTTTTATTTCTAATCTATTTGCTATCCTATGATCCTCTTTTTGTATTCTAAATCATGACAAGTTTTGTTTCAATAACATCATTTATTTTGGTTGGCTGGTACCCTATTAAAGTAATATAACCTCAAGGCTGAATATGATATGACTGAGATTTTCCTGAAGATAAAGATGATATTTGATAATCAATAATGCAAAAGATAGAAAACAGTTTAGGACAATTTTTCTATTGCATATTATTCCTCCAATATTTATGTTTATTCGTTTAAACCCCTTAAAATAGATTGTTTAACCTAATATATAAACTAAGTGATTACTTAGATTAATTATTCAGATCTAGGTTAAACAAGCATATATCATGTCATGCATAAAAGCGGAAAAATAAATAACACCACGATGTGATGACCCAAGAAAACTGATGAAACAAATCATTTCAAGGTAAAAACCTAGGGAGGATTTAACCTAGCAATCCTCAAGGTAAAGTAAATCCATTATAAGAGAATCGAAATTTTTACAATAAGATTTAGCCCTAAATATTGCTACCTCATGTAATAATTTACTGACACAACCACATGCAAGCTCTGAATTCATGGACTCCTTCTCTTCTCGGATTTACACGAACACAAGCACCATTGCTTGTGACTTTGAGATCCCATTCAAAGGTTTCAGATCACCATTAGTAATGATCTTAATGCAGTAACTATGTTCTACCAATGCTTGATTATAGATCTTAGTCCGGTAGATTCTTGTGTAATTAGAAGGTATAAAACCTCTCAGATCTCACAAGGAGTAACACATAGGTCTTCCAAAAGTCTAAAAAATGTAGCTAGGGTTTCCCCTTTATATGTGGAGAAGTTGGAATGAAACCATAAACGTTTTTGCAGGCTTAGGCTTGTTTTGAAAATTCTGCAAAATTCTGTTCTTGTGATTTTCGATCGGTCGAATCTAATTTCTCTATCAGTTGAGCAAGGTAGAAACTCTCTTCCTTTTTCTATAGTCAACTTGACTTGAAACTTGAAACCAACACTTTTAAGTATTGCCTAACACATAGACTAGACGCGTTTTGTTCTTGGTTTGCCAACACAATTAAAATATGACTCTAAACATTTAAGCCTAAATCTTTAGAACCTAACAATTTAAATACAAATAATCTTAAAGAAATTCAAATACTGAGGAAATTAAAAGACTTATTTTTTTGAGACATTCAAATACAACTATATCTAATCATCAACAATTCAAATATGGATATTCAACAAGCTATCCTTATTTGCAAAGCATCTCATGTAATCTCCTTGGCTGATGCACTCCACTCTTTAGTCAAGTCATTCCCACCTTCAAACATAGCATTAGCAATGCATAACAGTTTCTTCACTTGCATCTTTCATTTTGATCACACAGGTGCTTTGTAGTACTAAAGTTTCATTTCTTGGCTAGCAGTAGCATTTTACAAAAGATATAGGCCAGAATCTGAGACATGGTTGGTAATCACTACCCAAAAGTACATTTTTTTACTTCACATTTCCATGGATTTTGAGCTTCTAGAATACTGTGTGGAGATGATCCAATCTCTTAGCTATACCAGTAGAGATGTTGTAAAATGATGGCCCATTTGTGAGATTCATCGTTTCCATTTGCCAATTTTAAACACAAATTACTTTCATTAAAAAAATTTGACAAAATTGACTATGAAAATATTATGGAATTTTGAAAGATATCACCAAATATCTAATAGAAATGAAGAAAATTGACACAAGTACACACAAGAAAGAATAACAAGGATTTATATGGTTTGGCTTTTAGTCTATATCCACGGGTGATGATGAGGATAAATTTTCATTAACAAATATGGAGATACAAAGATGGTGTATAGGTACTCTCAAAAGCCCAAACCCAATACGCCCAAATAGCCCTCAAAAATACAAAGAACAAAGAAAGAGCTTCCAAACAAATTTGTAGTACCACTAGAGAGCACAAACCAAACCAAAGCTTCACACAAGCAAATAGCAAGCCACACCTGATTGTGGCAGCACAAGTGTCTCTACTCAAACAAAAGTTGTACCACCAAGAAGAAAAATACTCTCACATCAAAACAAGCCGCAACACTCAAAGAGAAAAATCACAAATTGCGGCACACTAGGAGAGCTCCTCACGCCTCTCTCAATACAAATAAGAGACATACAATTAAGGCTTAAAAAAATTCAAGCCAACTTCTGAAACCTGTATGGCTAACTAATGTACATCAGAAACTCACAAGTCACAACTTAGCCATTTCAGATTAGTTTTTCATTTTGTCATGAATAAAAAGGCTATTAGGGAAGAACAAAATAACAAACTTACCAAATTATTGGATTGCCCATATCTTGACCAAAACAATTTGGGACATATGGCACCGACTCCACATCACCAATTGAAATTAAAACATGCGTAGCGACACAAAAGAAGATATAACTAAATCTTCTTGTTCTTGATTTCCATAAAAAGGCACATTTCTCATCTCACATTTTAAAAACATATAAGAATAAAAAAAATCTCATTTCCCACTGTTTATATTAAAGGAACATGAATGATATGTATAAAGAACAGTTCTACTAACTAAATGAATCCTTTCAAAAGAATAACTGGATGGCAGAGCAATACAGGGGACCCAAATACATAGAAAACCTTAAAAAAATTTCATCACTTAAAAGGAAAGCACACAAGAATCATGATTTGGAACCGAAAAAAAAATATTCATAAAAACCTACGCTAGCTGGAAATAAATAAATAAATAAATAATCAGTAAATTTTTTTTTTGTTTAGGGTTTGAAAATACCACTTAAGAATCCAATCAAAACCCATGAAAATACCAAAAAACAGCAAAATCCATACCAAATCAAGTGATTGATATCCAAAAAATTACCCATACCCATCAATATTTCGAAATCCAAAATTTGGGGAAATAACAAATCATAAAAAAAACACACCTCAAGTCATGACACCACACTTGCAATGGCTCCAACAGATTTCGCCACAGAATTTTGCTGACATGTTGGATCAAGTCTAGCGCCACAGAATTTACACTATTTTTGTCAACTAGTCTATATGACAAGTTATAAGCGGTGGAAATAAAATGGTGGGTTAATGATTCTACCACTCACGAGTTGTCACGGGGCAAAGTTGTGACAAAATTGTGAAATTAATTGTGGTACTAGACTTTAGCGCATCAAGATTGAGTAACGTAAAACACACCTTTTAGGCCAGCCCCTGACCCATTTTAATCTCTTTTCTCTTTGGTTCAATTTGACATTTGCGATGCTAAAAAACAGTATCACATTGATGATAACAAATAATACTTTGCCTAATCACTTACTACATAACGTATGTACGTCTATGTACATATGTTTCTTTTAGTTTATCTATGTATTTCGGTTCCTCCAAAAAACAAAGAAGAAAATAGAATTTGATTCAGCCGCTGCTTGCGATGATTGAAAACCAGCTCAAGCTGCATATGTGGTACTGCTGAGAATCCTCACTTATAGTTATAGAAGCCAGAGAAAGAAAAGAGAGCTCTGATATAGTAGTTACGGGTAAGTTAACCTACTAATCATTTGTAATTTTTCTCAATAACTATGATGTTCTGTTTTACTAAATAGTGACCCATAAATGCATCTGTGCCTTTCTTCAGTAGTTAGTAGTTTGATCTTCACAAGGACGAGGAAGGTGATGGAGATTTTCCCACCAGGACTGAGAACAGTGGTGAAAGAATGGCAGATACAGGCTATGGTTTTGGTTAGCCTTAGCTTACAAATCATCCTTATTCTGATGGGCAATTCGAGAAAGTATTCAACCAGTAACAAGCTCAGCTTCATTCTATGGGTTGCCTACCTGTCTGCTGACTGGTCCGCTACAGTCTCCTTGAGTGTACTTTCCAACAACGCAGGAAATATAGGAGAAAATACCATAGACCCAAAGTTTGCGATTACAGCATTTTGGGCTCCTTTTTTTCTCCTTCACCTTGGCGGTCCAGACACCATTACCGCCTATTCTTTGGAAGACAATGAGTTGTGGCGGAGGCACTGTCTAACACTAGTTATCCAGGTGGGAGTGGCTATGTATGTCTTCCTCAGAGCCTGGACCAAAACCGCCCTGAATTTTCTGGCAGTTCCAATGTTTATTCCGGGGATTATCAAGATATGGGAGAGAGTTTGGGTACTGAGGTCTGCTAGCAGTGAAAATTTTAAAGCATCCATGCTCCGTCGTCCTGATCCGGGTCCCAATTATGCCAGATACATGGAAGAATACCGCTCAAAGAAGGACGAGGGGTATGACGTTACATCAGATACATTCGGTGAAGTTCAGGTTGTAGGGGATATCTCCTTTACAGCCCCTGAAAACGTTATGATTGCAGATGCCGCCACTCTACAAGATTCCTATGTTTTCTTCCAAACTTTCAAGCAGCTATTTGCAGATCTCATCCTCAGCATCCAAGATAAGGTGAACAGTCAATCCTTCTTTCAGAAAGCATCCTCTGATGAAGCATTCAAAGTGACTGAGGTTGAGCTAGGTATATTCTCGAAAGGGTTGTGTTCTGCGTTTCATCAGTTTCTCTTGTACCCTGTCTGTACTGTTGGCTTTCTTGATCATTGAGAAGCACGACTTCTCGACAGCCGACATAGTTATCACTTATGTACTGCTGGTTGGAGCCATATTCTTAGAGATATATGCAGTGTCAGTACTACTTAACTCAGACTGGACGATGCTTTGGCTGAGTAGGCACAAGAATTCTGCTGTGGATCTCTTTTATAGAGTTATTTCATCATTTCCGTTGTCTGGAAACAAGAGGTGGTCTAATACCATGGGGCAATACAACGTAATAAGCTATTGCCTCGAAGAGAAACCAGCGAAGTGCGGTGTTATCCAAAAGTTCTTACGCGTGAATGATTTGCTAGAGAAGCATCGATACCAAGATTCGGCGTGAATGATTTCTCCATCTTGCTCAACAACTCACTCGAGGTGGAGAGCTAGTCACTCATGTCTGGCTTCTTATGGCCCATCTTGGTATAACTGAGCAGTTCCAAATTTCAAAGGGCCATGCAAGAACTATGTTGAGTGTGCATTGAAAAAGTTTATTGTAGAGTAACAATCAATATTCTAAGAATTTAAGAATTATGTAATCTCTGATCTCACATAACAGTCGATTTTATGGATAAAATTTATGATGAGTTCACAGTTCATGTAAGAGAAGAGTATATCATGTTATTGTACTCTAAAATATTTAATAATTTTCTTTTATCATTCCTATAGGGCTTTTAATTTCACGATAAAAAACTGAAAAAATGGACGTTTAAGCATTTTGATAGTTTGAATATCATGTCCAATTAAGGTCATATAGCTATTATAATCAACAAATTTTTTTGTTGTGATGCTTTTGCTCTATATCTTCTTTCAAGCTTTAAACACTGGATTAATTATATTATTATTGCGAGTCATATCCATACACCATGATGAATCCTACTACCTTTTGCTCCGCAAATCTAATTATATGTTACAAAAAATAGATCTCACATCTGGTAAATACATGAAATGATGACAAGCAATTTTTTTTTCAACACATATAACAATGACAAATGACACAACCTTCTATCTATTTAGAATAATGTGGACAAATAGTGTCACATGGCAAGTAACAATTTGTACATAACAAACATGATAGAACAAGAATGTATTGACCCCTTATGATGAATTAACAAATTAATTAGCTAAGTTAATTAATTAATTCAATTAGCATGCAATATGCATGGTAGCACAAACAAATCACCAACTAAATTAAAGTGCAACAGAAAATAAATTGACGCAGTGATTTGTTTACAAATGGGGAAAACCTATACAGCAAAAACTTTACAGGGTGATTTTAAGGTCACCACTCCCGAGAATTCACTATTATCACAACAAGCGATTACAAGTAAAAGAATTCCAGTACCTTATACCAACCTACAGTTAAACCCTTATTCCAATACTCAATTGGACTTGTTCTGTAACGACAGTCTCTCCTTTCAATGCACGGCTCCCAGTATGTGACTAACCAATTCGATGCGTAAATCCCAATACATGGCTTACTCACCAATTTGAGAAAGATGTTGGCTGCAAAGTTTTTCAGTTCATCACACGATGAAGATCATAAAACTCGTTGGTTACAGAACCCTACGGTGTACAAACACAGCAACTTCTTCAAGAGAAATATGAAGTAGGGCAAATTCTTCCTCTGGTCACAATTCGCATGAACACAACTTTGCTTCACACTTGCGCAACCTTTGATGGCCCATAAAACAATCCTTATATATGTTTAGGGTTATGAGAAAATAAAGTTCAAACATGTATTCACGAATTGGATTGAAATCAGCTCTGAAAAAATGAATTTCATAAACCTCGATAAATAGCTTATTTGTCAAGCTAGCTGTCGAGCATCAGGCTTCAGCAGCTTTTTAAATCTCGATAGATACTAGCTATCGAGATTTAAAATCCAACATTTCTTCACTTGTTTCTTGAACAGACTTGCATGGTTTTAACACTTAATCTTGAAACCTTGTTCCTTAAAACATTAAACACATCCTAAATCTACTCAATTACAAGTAAAGTGCATTTTGTCAAAGAATTAGCCAATTCTATATTGACATATGTTCCTAACATTAAATCACATATGTCCTAACAAAACACATTATTCATAAAATAATGTTATGTTACAAATATTTTGTATTTAATACTCTGTAAAATAGAAAAATAAAATTTTTTTGTCTTACTCAGTCCCCTCTCCTCTTATTTCCATTTTCACAATGTCAAATCATAGTTTTCACATTTTTTCTCCCTCCTACACTTTGGTCATATCAATGCTGAAATATACCTTCCTCCTCCATTTCCATTAAAAACATTACACATACCATATTATGTTGAGGGTTGAGTGACGATTGATGATAAAATTCCCTCACAACAATATTCTGCCAAATGACTCCATATATATTCATGTACATGTATGAGAAAAAAAAAAAAAAATCTTAATTATTTAATTCTAAAGTAAGTCATAACTCATTGGCATGCAAAGGTTCACATAAAAAACTAGAGTTCTTATTTGTCGCACCCGAACCCAACAAACGAGTTAGGCACGAAATAACATCCACACATTCATAAAGTTTTTATTAGGAAGATAACACCTTGAGAAGGCTTCAATTGAAGAGTTAATATAATATATAGGAACATCACTTTCAATTCTATAGTAAGAGGAGAAATGGTCTAAAGGTAAGAGAGTGATTTTTGGTGATTGGCAACCTAATAGCCATCCCCTTGGTCAATATATTATTTGGAACATGTGAACAAAGATATTGACTCAAGTTTGCCATGTCCATGACATTTTCCTTTTATTTTTTCTTTTGTTTTTCCATCAACACAAGTAGCCAAATACTACATTAAATTCCCCGACTTACACTTTGAGTTTTCAAGAAAGCATCTTTCCTCTTGTAGCTAAAATCAAATTTTACTTTCACCTTAATAATTTCCTAATAACTAAGCTAAATCTGCTGCAACTCTCTACCCAACTTAAAGAGAATCTTGAACCCCTTAACATTTACAACAAAAAGCCATGGTTTTTCCATTAGATCAAATGCATTTTTGTACTGTTGAAAACAAATCATATCCATTATAAAAGGAAAATCAAAGAAAAAAACAGAAGCGATAATCAAAGAACATTAATTTATCTTGCCTAATCCACATTTTTACCTTCTCAATCTCATTCACACATAGCTTCTAAAAACATCCCAACAACCGTACCCCTAACAGATCTCACTCTCTCCATTCGAAACAAATTCTTCTCTTGCTGTATCATATTTTAGTTATTATATATTACTTTCCTGTAGGTTTAGCAAAAGCTAGAGCATTAGCAATAAGGTTGCTAAATTGACTAAAAAGTCAATTTAGCAACCAATCCCCTTAAAACAGCTTCTATAGCAAAGACGTCAAAGTCAAAAGAATTTGAGTTTCATCTACAGTGGGCTACTAAAGATAGCAGCCCATTGCAGCTTAAAACTTAAAACAAAAAATAATTTATTAATGTAGGGTATTAAAAAAAAGTATTTTAATTTATTGATGGTTGTGGTTGTTGTTTATTGTGTTAAATATATTCTTTTATTGTGTTATTTATACTATTTTGATGTGTTGAATATTAAAATAAAACCTCTGATGTTGAGTATATTGTAAAGTAAGCTGTTAAAATAGATAAAAATAACTTTTTGAGTTGCTAAATACTAAAAATTTTAATTTTTTTTTCTATGAACCAAGTTTATGGTTTGGCTAACTTGAATGATCACAGATTTTACCTTACCAAGTTGAATGTCAACTTGTGTGGCAAGCCCACTTATTGGTTTCAAGGTTGGTCATATATACTTTATAGTTTATAAAAAGTATATATATACTTTATATTCAGTAACTAATTGTAGTTTGTGATAATTGGTTTTAAGAACATACATATCATTTTAAAGTTTATTTATTATGTTGGTATGTTATTATTTTGAAGCATTGATGTGACTTTAGGAATGTTATGACTTTGGATTTGTTGATTTAATTTCCCTCAATTGTAAGGCAACAACCTACTGTTATTATTATTATTATTATTATTATTATTATTATTTATTTTTATTTTTATTTTGTGGAGATAAGGTCTGTTAGAGACAATATATCTCTTTTTAATTAACCCTATGTTTGTGTTGGAATTGAGATTATTCAGTGAAATCTACCTTTAATTTTTTGTGTGCATTAGTTATATTTTGAGATTATTCAATAACAAATTGTTGTTTGTGATAATGTTTTTTAAAAGAACATTGTTAATGCCAACCCACTTAACTCCCCTAACTTGCCAAGTTGAAACCGCCAAAATTTGTAACCAATTCGTTGAATTTAGACTTTAGCGGGTCAGTGGCGGATTGGAATTTTCTCAATCTGCTAGTGGCGGATTGGATAGAAATATTAATCTTTACCCGCCCAATTTGATCCACGCACACCCCTACTATATGCAAACAACACTTATCACCATTGTAGTTTGTGATAATTTAATTCATAATAAACTTAATTATCATTATCACACTACCCCTGGACAAACCGAGACTACATCTCCTCACATTCTTGAGCCTCAGACAGCTAGCACTCAGCCAGGACAATCTAGCTCTCACACCGACTGGTTCATTATTTGGTTGAAGGTTTGCATGAGCGTGCTTTAGGACTTACAAATGTCATTTACTCCACAAACAACCAGGTTCAAATGCGTCTTACTACTATTGAGACATAGCTAGATGAGATTCAATGCAAGTTAGAGGAGAGCCTTTAGCTATTTGTGCCAAAAAGGGGGAGAGCATCACAAGAAGGAAAGTGTGCATAGTGAAAGGGGGAGTTTTATGAGCTCAAAAGGATAGGAAAAAGCTGACACACACCATTTTTTTGGTCATATACTTTTAGATAGTCTAACCAGTGTTTGGCTAGTCTAGTTTACAGCTTTATTTACTTTTTACCTTGTGGATATTTTTATTGATGTTCTTTAAAGCTTAAATATTCTATCTTTAATTTCAATTTAATATTCTGTACTTGTGTTTACTTTACTGCTTTGTAGCATTTTCTTTGTACTTTTAAGATATTGCTAATGTGTCTTAAGTACCTTACACTTGTACCCTTGTAGGATCTTGTATCCCAGATGCATATACTTCGTGTATTTTGCATTGATTATGTGTTGGACATGCAATTGATCATTGTGATTGGTCTTATTGCTTTGCACGTCCGGATGAGCATTTACTAGTTAAATGTTCATTGTAGTCATTCTTTAATGACTGACCTTGTTTCATCAAGATATGCTTACATGTTTTATAATGTTTACAAACTTGATCACACTTTACTTGCTCGTGTACGTACTATGTATTCAACTTGTCATAAGCTTAATGAAAGTTTTGTTTGTGTGCAAGTGTTTCAGGTTACAGGTATATACGCTCAAGTGCTTCACGGCTTCTAGGTTAGGTGTGAGTGAGTTTTGCCACCGTTCCCAAACTCATGTTTAAGTCTAGAGTCTGTTTTAGGGGTTTTGTCACGGAATAGCTAAAGGGGGAGATTATAAAGTTGTAATTTACAACTATGTTTTTGTTGGCTTTAATTCCGTGCCAAATTTGATTGTAATTATGTTCAATCTTTTGTACCCTGTATTTCATGTAGGTTTTATTTGTAGGGGTTGTGTGAGAGAGAGAGAGGGTGTGTGTGAAGACTCAAGGCAAATTGAAGACTGCAGTGTTTTTGCGGGTAGCTCGCGAGTAAGCATCCTGCAAAGTGATGGATGTGCCTTGCACATGACTGGAATGAAAATAGTCAGGATAGGATGGAGACAACTGGTTTTCGTGAGTGTATTGCGAGTAAGGCCTTCCCGCGAGATACCCACGAAACATTCTATTTTACTAGACTGACATTTCTGATACACACTTTCTATACCTACACTATATATACCCCCATTACCCACAGATGTTGAGGAGTGCTTTTGAGAGAAAACCCTAGCCACAAATCTTAAGAGTTAGAGATTGTGATACCCACATTTCTCTACACAATTACTTGTGGATTTTCCTTAACTCCTACCTCTCCATTTCCATACCATTGAGAGGTTGATAGCCCAAACACTTACCACACCCTTTTTTAGTGTTCAGTGAGGTTTTGGTATTGTTGGAAAGCATTGGAAGAAGCCAGGCTTTGGCAGATGCAATCGGGTGGATTGCGGGATCCGGAGAGCTAGACACGACGTGGTTTAGAGAAGCCTTGTTGGAATAGGAGCTTGGAGGGCTTAGGTGCATCGGGTAGATTAGGCTTGGAGGGTCTCTATCTATCCCATGTATCCCAACTGATTGTCTAGTGGATCGATTACCACTTGGAGGGCGGCGAAGAGGTTTTACGCTAAGTACTTTGGTTTCCTCTTCGATAACACATCGGCGTGTTATCTTGTGTTTGCATTCTTCTTCCCTACTCGTTTAGCTTTCATATTACTGTTGTGTTATATTGAATATGGCTTAGAGTAGTTTATTTGTTTATCCGCTCGCATTTACTCTATTCTGCACTTTGTATAAGTTAGAGTAAAATCTATCAAGCCGTAATTTTTATTTAGGGATTTTGTCCTTATCTATTGTGGTTAAAAGTTAAAATTTACCTTGGATTATTTAAAATCTGAAATTATTAGACGAAAACGAAGTTTCCAGATAAAGCTTATGCAAAAAGTGTTTACTGTTATGCGAAAATTAATTGTTTTGTTTGAAGTGTGGTATCGTGATTAAATTTGGGCATATTGTTTTATTGTTGTTAATCTTGCTTTATGGATGTATTTGAGATATCCTTGGTCTACAAAAGCCAAATCCTTTGCCAATATCTTTTATTGTTATCTTGATGATACTTTATCTTTCATTGCTAACATCTTTTTTCTAATTCTGCTAATAGAACAACTTAATTTTTTATACACAATTTGTTTGATAAAATTACTGATTTTTTGTTTTATTCTAGAATTCTTAATACATGGAGGTGGAAGGAAAATAAGGAGCATGGTCTTGCAAGTTAGAATGATATACCATTTTATGGTAGACACTGCATATGTTTGTATTTTAACAGAGTGTGTTTATTACATTGTATTGTATTATGTTAGACACTGTTTAACTAAACAAAAAAGGATTCATTGAGAAAAATAGAGATCAATGGAGAGAGAGAGAGAGCAATTTGCGGGCAGGCACTACCGTTGCTTTCCTTACACCAAAACAATGGCCTCCCTCCACTGTTTAACTGCTACAGGTAAAGGTTTTTTTTATTCATTTTTATATTACACCATAACTTGATTTTTATGTTTAGTTGTTTGGTTGGATAGGTTTGGATTTACGTATTTGAGTTAGATTTGGATTTGGCTGCGGTAATTGGATTAGAATTGTTTTCTACTTAACGTAAATTTTTTAGATTGATTTTGGTAATTTTTCGCAGGGAGTATTTTTGAATTCTTGCCTTTTGGAAATATGAATTCTAATTTGTGATTTCTTTTATTGATATATATATATATTTTTTTTATTTTTTTTTTGTAATGAGCATTTTTAAATCCATGTCTTTGGTTTTTTGTTATATTCTGATTCAAAATCTTGGTTTCTCTATTTGTGTTTGCCTTTTGTTGGAGCCTTTGGACTTTGTGGAATTATAAGGATGTAATGTTCCTTAATATTTTTTTTTTCCTTTTTTTGATACCTCATCAGTTCTTTCTTTGTTTTAGAGTTATGATTGAATTTCAACCTATGGTGTCTATTATTTTTGTGTTATTAGACAACAAACTTTCTATTTGTGTTACTAATATGTCATTCTACGTAGAGAGCAAAGAGTAGGGAGGTGACGAGACATGAGAAAATCAGAAGCATTATCAACAAAGGATGCAATTTCAACATGATTGGTAGATCTGATGTTGTTGGCTAACATTCTTTGTGGGATAACGTTTACTGTCTTCAACAATCTGTCACTAACACAAGTTTTAAACTTTTAATTTTTCTTCACCTTCCTTATATGACACACTTTGTACTTCTTTCTATTTGTTTATAGGACTTATATTATTTCTTTTAATTGTTTCTTCAAACATATCTAAACATATGGACATCCTCATAAATTCCTTAATGTATGCCTGTACCACTTTGCTCTAGTTTAAAATTCACAAAAATGTTGAGGACAAGATAGGGTTATATTAATGCTTACATTATTTTTGTGAGACTGTTTAATTACCTTTGAATCTTTAATATGGGAACAATCTTTCACATTTTTACAATTCAAACCATATTATAATGTTCGCTATAACTTCTTTGGTAGTCTCTCTTTCATCTTTTTCTTTTGTAATTTATAAAACTTTCTTACCTTATCATTTTATTGAAATACAGATTTACTAAGTTCTATGTCAAGTATGACACTTGGGTATTTTGCAATAAGATTTGCTGGATCAAACTGACAGTTTAGGATGACCTAATTTTCATTCTATTTATCTCCTACTTTGTATTAAATTTTGTCCATTGATGTATTTGGGTTTGAATTGGCTCTATTTTGAATATTTTAGTCAGCTTTTTCTTCAAATCTTTTAAAATTTTCCTTAGCATAGCACTTTTTTTTTTTTTTTAAAGTTTTTTTTGTCTGTAATATTCCACAATTGCTTTTCCCTAGCATCTGAATTTTCAATATCTATATTTTGTAATTTTGTAAACAGAAGCTTTTCCTATTTGAATTAGCATCTGTCTTTTCCCTACTTAATAGGTTAGGGTTCTTCTTTGATTGTTTTGTTAATTGATGACTTAATTCTACTTCTTTGGATTCTTTTGTTTCAGTTTACCATTTATGGCTTTTGTTTTGGTATCATTAGTGCATTTTTCCCTTGAAATTGTGTTTAAAAGTCAATTTCTCCTTGGAAGGTTTTATATTTGAATTTTAGAGTGTTATGATTTTATCTAAGTTAAAATAAATTAAAATGTTTGGTTTTGATTTATGATTAAAAAAAAAAAAAAAAAAGTAGACAACTGAATGTTAAAATTGTGTTATCTTTGTTTACTAAACATTGTTGTATTGTTTACCCATTAATTTTTAGATTATTATGTGGAACTTGAAAATTATCTTTGTTTTAAAAAAAATGTAATATTGGGAAAATCTTCCACTTTTTTGCAAGATTACTACGATTGCTTCAGCTTCTTCTATAGTCTCTCTTTCATCCTTTTCCATGTAAATTAAAAATCCTTATTACTCTACCATTTTGTTGAAACACGGATTTACAACGTTTTCTATCAAATACAACACTTTAGGTATTCTGCAAGAAGAGTTGATTGATTGAACTGACTGGTTAGGATGCCCTGATTTTCCCTATGTTTATTTAATATTTTGGATTAGAATTTGTTCATTAATATATTTGGGTTTGACTTGGTTTTTCTTTGCAAATTTTAGTTAGCTATTTTGTTTTAAGTTGATTCAATAATTTTTAGTTATAGATTTATAGCGTTCTTTGCCATATAAGACACTTGGGTGTTATGTAAGAAGAGTTGCTAGATCGAATTGATAGGTTAGAGTGGCTTGACTTTCCCTGTATTTATCTCATATTTTAGATTAAATTTTGTTGATTGCTATATTTGGGTTTGTATTGGTTTTATTCTGCATATTTTTGTCATCTTTTTAAAAGTATTTGGATTCAATTAGTTTTTGTTTTGGACTGAACTAAGCTGAACTGTAAAACTATTATGATTCCTTTAGATTTTTACCATCATTTTTTGGTAGCAAAATATGATGTTAGAATTCTCTTTTTCCTTTTTTTTTTTTTTTTTTTTTTTTTTGGCTATGCTTTCTAATCAATTTGCCTAATTTTTATTTTTGTGGTTTTTAATTCAGTCTACCTCAAAGATTACATTGTTGTGATTTTGAGGGATTTGAATTTCAAATTGTGACGATTCTGAAATTATTCATTGCAATTTCAAACCGAGTCTTTATTTATGGTTTATGATCTCCATCTTTTTTCCCTACTGGTGTTTACGGGTTTTGGTGTAATAATTGATAGTAGATAATGTTGAAGTATGTATCTTAATTCTTGAAATTATAGGTGACATCTTGATTTCGGTGATACTCAACCTTAAATGTTTTTATTTTTTATGGTTCATTTATTTAAAATTGCTACATTTTATAGATTTCAGATAATTATACTTGATTAGAGCTATTGAGTTAAATTGAAAGGTCAAGATAGCCTAATTTCTCCTTTGTTACTTTTATTTTAATATGAAACTATCTTATTTGTTGATGTTTTAAAAAAATTAGCACAAAAACGGTACAAGAAAATTTTTAAATATGTACTCTTTGATTCAAAAAAAAAAAAAAAACGTTAAAATTACTTTTGGTCCTTTACCATTTTATAATAGAAACAAAAATGGATAATGTAACAGCAACACAACAAAAAAGATGGATGATAATGTCTGAGCCTTTTCTGAAATCTGTTTAAGTCCTTATTAATTGCTTGATTCTGTACATTACTTTTTATTATTCATGAATAAGATTTTTTATTATGTACATCCAATTTATATATAGTAAGTTGTCATTAGAATAAGGATAATATTATAATAATTTTTCTAATAGCTTCATAGTCAAATATAGTACAAAGAATGCAATCTAAATTTGAACTTGATTTAATGTTAAACATTTCTTGAGGCACCATTTAATTAAAGTGTCAATCATTACAGGGCACAAAATATGATTTTGTGTGAGAACTAAAGAATGACAACTCCTTGAAAAATAGAGAGAGCACAAACTTATTTTATAGATAGCATACCTACAAGCAGGACAAGGACAAATGAGTAGCAGTACAACTTGAACTGAACAAATTTTATTGTATTTTATATATTGTTTTGTTATGTTAAGTTATTGTCTTCTAATGTTCCCACGCATTGCGCGGGTTAAACGCTAGTACTATATATAATAACAGAAACTGAGAGAAAGTGGATTCCTAAAATTAAGGAGGTGCTGCCATATAAGAAAAGTACCTGTCTAAAATTCAGACACGTATAACTTTAAAAAACAATACATTACATTGTTTAACAATGCTAAAACACCATTTAAAAGCCTCTTTGTAAATAAAAAAATTAACCGGTTACAATACCATACACATAGAGATAGAAATAGAGAGAGAGAGAGATGCGATGAGGCCTGGGACATGAGAAAGAAACAGAAAGAGGCAGAACGGTAAAGACTACATCGATTGGGCATAAGAAATCAAAAAGTTTCAAAACAAGATTTTGCAGACGCTGTCTCTCAAATTCCTTTCTTAGTTTTTGCTAAATCTAAGATCAAAATTCAGTGACGTTCAACATAAGCACGAAAAAATCTTTCCCAGGAACTCTTGATATTAGACCATTCTTTCTCGGTAATTTTCAACTAATCTCTTACCCTATTGTCTTCAATTATGTTTGCTGTCAATTTAGGGATTTCGTTGAAATCAGGGAAACAACCTAGAAGATCAAATTCAAACTGAATTATTATTAGGAATTTTCTATTTCTGGGTTTTGTATCAAATTCTATTTTAATTGTTATTAGGAATTTTTAGTTTCTAAGCTTTGTTCCTTTGCTTTCATGAATTTCAGTTTCATATATTTGTTTTGTTTTGATTTTTTTGATTTTTTTTTTTTTTTTTTTTTTTGGCTTGCTATCTGGGTCATTAGAGAAAAAGGAGAATTGTTTTGGTACAACCCAAAAAACCAACCAAAAAAAGAAAAAAGAAAAAAAAAAAAGAAGGTAGAGAGGGAGTTTGCAAGAGGGACAAAGATAGAGTTCACAAGAGGGAGAACCATTTTTGTAATACCCGGAAAAAAAAAAATTAAAAGGAAGGTTATTTAAGTAAATTTGTTTATGGGGTCAATTTTATAATAAATATTTCTAAGGGTTTTTAGAAAAATAAGGTTGAAACCCTAGCTATATATATAAGCTTATTATATCAATGTATATGAAGAGATATTTTGGAGAGAGGAGATTACTCAAAGGATTGAAGTAGAGAAGGATTGACTACACTATTAAGGTAAGAGCTTAAAAAATCTTATTTTTTGTCAATTTAGACATTATGAGGTATTAGAATATTTTCTTATGTCAGTATTTCGGCCAATAGTGATACTTTCTTTAGCCAGGGCTGCATGGGTGTGTTCTATGAAATTTTCTTAAGGAATCAAATTGATTGAGGGAGAAAAAAAAATAAAAATAAAAATAACCGCTTGACGCAAAGAAGGAATGTCAACTTCTTTCTAATATATTATTATTGTTTATTGACTTGGTAGAGAAAGAATAGAGTTTCAATAAAGCTTGTGTCAGAGATTTGACCTCATGCTAAGAGAAAACTAGAGGCGGCAATGGCAGTAGGAAAAAAAAAAAAGAAAAAAAAAGAAAGAAGGAACACGTGTAGAACTATAAAAGATGGTCTAGGCAGTGCTTTTGACTCTAAATGATTTTGGTATCCTAAGCTTTGTTAGTGGTAATAGAGGATTTATATATATATATATATATTGAATACATGAATTTTTATTTTGAGATAATAAAGAAAATATTATGATTAGGTGCAATTTTGGTGTGGGATAAACAGACAATTATGAGATATTTTTTTATAGTCTTTCTTTTGGTCAGGTACCATTATAAGTCTTTCTTAAATTATATGATTATTGAGTAAATGGTGCTTGTAAATTGTTAGGTGAGATCTAAGGATTTTAGAGAAAATGTTAGGGAGAAGTTCTTGTGATGGGTTGGCTGAGGTAAGTAACCTTATCCTTATTGGTTTTATTTTGTGTATTTTAATTACTAAAAATTGTTTACAGTTGTTACAATTTTAATTCTATTGTATTACTGATTTCAAGTAAAGAATTATCACAAATATATCTTATCACTAAATATATGATGTATTTTATTTAATTGTTTTTAGCTATACTGATTCAAAGCAAAGAATAAAGAATTTTCACAAATACATATGAGCATTGAATATAAGAATTACTTTTATTTAATTGTATTTTTTTTAGCTATATTGATTTAAAGTAAAGAATGTAGAAATATCACAAATAGATTTGAATATTGAATATATGATTATATATATATGTATTTGAATAAGATATATGTTTGGTAGAAACTATGATTTCTTATATATGATTATGAATAATCTAACTACAAATTGATTCTGATACCTAGCCAATGGGAGTTATTTATTGGTACTCTGATACCCAAACCAATGGAGATTATTTATTGGTATTCTGATACCCAAACCAATGGAGATTATTCATTGGTACTCTGATGCCCAGTCACGGGGATATAGCGTGACCATAGTCATAAGATTATTAAGAATATGAATTACATTTGAATATTTGAACTATTTTGAGTCCTTAAAACTACATATGTGATTTTGGCAATATTTAAATAGTTGAACTATTTTGAGTCACTAAAACTGCTTATGTGTTTTAGAACCTGTTGTAAGTTATAGGTTTTGATATATGGAAAACTGACTATTTTCTAAACCATCTATGATATATTTGTAAGATTAAAGTATGTGATCTATGTGTAACTTATTATTTTAAAACTATGAATCTTCTTTAGTTATTTTGAAAGCACATAGTATGTTGTAACTTTTGAAGACACATATTACATCTTATTATTTCACAGATCTATTGCTTGATAGAACTTTGTAGGATTTTGGTTACTTATTGAGTTGTCAACTCACCCCGCTTTTTTCCCCTCCAGTTTCAAATTGTGAAGAATAGCAAGTTTTGGGAGTTTTGATGTTGTGTTGTGAGCAAGAAAAGAAGCTTAGTGATTTTTGGGATTGGATGGTCCTCTAATAGTTTTTTGTTTATTGGTCAACTGGCATTATGTACATGAGGTTTGGATTTTGTTCCTTTTAAATTATTGGAGATCTATTTCATGAAGAAATTGTTGAGGTATTTTGGATTTATTTGATTTAAAATTTTAGGATAAATTTTTGTTGCAAAGAAGGTCTTGCACACTTGTAGGGTGCTTACTTTATAAAAGTGCGGCATTTGTCACGTGCCTATCTTTATACTTAGGCTCGGGGCGTGACAATTTTGGAACAACCCAAAAAGAAAAGAGATAGAGAGGGGGAGTTCACTGTAAAGTTTGATCTCCCACCACTATTAGACTCTTGTGACCCCAAGGTAAATTTTTTTTTTTTATTATGGATTTGGTTATATACTTATATTTGGTTGGATTGATATCGATTTAGATGTTTTGGCTAAATTTGATTTCATTCTTATCCTTACACATGTTCTCCAAAAATTGACTTTTAACTTTTAAAAGCCCACACCAGTTCAGTATGTAACCACTCTATCTGCCTTCTTATATATTGTTTCTTCTTTTCAATTTTCCCTTTTTTCTGTCATGCTCTTTTTCCTCTGTGATAAGAAACCCAACGATGCTTGAAGAGAAAGAACAAAGGCTTGCCTTCACTAACTTGCCGCCACCGGTTAGCCAGCGAAACCACTACCGGTAAAACTGATTTCTTTCATTTTCCCCTTTTAATTGCAGTGATTTGGATTTTATTTCTTAATCTTCTTCTCCTTTTGAGTGAAAATTTGTTTGTGTAATTTGGGTAGCTCAATTTTTTAACCCTCGATGTTCATACAGTCAGGCTACCATTGTATGTTAAAAAAAGTAAAAACCCAATATTGCAACATTTGCCATATTTTTATTTCCTTCCACTAATTTGATAGAGATATAATTTTACCATTGTATGTTTTGATTTAGACTATTTTCCAGATTATACCATATTTGCTTTGGTGATGTGAAAACTTTCCCTTGCTTTTAAGAGGTGTTGAATTAAACAAATGTTAGACATTTTGTGTTGTAGGAATTGTTCAATGTGCCAATAAGTTGTGTATTTATGTTTTAATTCTTTTTATATATAATAACAATCGATAATATCTTAGACATTGAAATTTTGTGCATGCCATGCGTTTGACAAAATGATTTACTTACTCTTGCATTAGTTTATACCCACTCCATGGTTTGTGCCTCTTGGTTTTAGTTGCCATTGGTCATTGCATTTTTTTCTTTAGGCATTCTATGTCAACAACATAAGTAGCAATTTAGTACACTATACACTGGAACTTTCCATCATCAAAACCAAAGTTCCGCAATTGGATTTTGAATTTTCCTATACTAGAACAATTTGAAACAACAACTCCAGGTGTTTGTTAGTTTTTGATGGTCTATTTTTCACTTAAAGCTATCTTTATACTTTAATTTCTTTCATTTCAATTATACATACTGCATATATATTTCATTATAATGTCTCTATCATGTCATAGTAACAGTACTGTGTAGTTGTTGTGGGGTAGAAATCAAAATAAATCTACCAGAAAGGTTTCTGCTTGCCAGATTTCCAATTCCAAAAGTAAACACCATTGCTTTTACTTCCCATGTGCCACACTACCTGAAGCAATTTACAGTATTCTACTCATCAATTTCTCTCTATATATATGCCTTTTAAATGAAGCAAGTTCAACAATTTTTAGTTTTGTCTGTAAATATAAGTTCTATATCAAGTTTTTTTTTTCTTTTTTTTCTTTTTTTAAATGGTAGGACATTGAGAAATATAAGTTCTTTATGAATGTTCAATCAGATTTCTCATCATTATATAATTCCTTTTAGGAGGCAAGATTTAGGAGGAAAATTTGTGCTATCTTTTTAAAATCCAGCAAGTATTGGCTTTTGAGATTAATTTATGATTAGTTTAGTGTTATTGTACAAAAGAAACACAGTTGCCTGTAATCTGTATAAAAAATTAATGAAATAGGATTAAAAAAATTTCTATAGTTACATTCAAAACTATAGATGTTGAACAATTATTGAATTCTGATATAAAGGTGTGTATTCTACTGCATTTAGAGTCAGTGATTCAGTGTTATTCTGTTTTAGTTTTGCTTGAATTATTTGAACAATTACCTCAAAAAAAAAAAACTTATGTTGTAGACTTGGTGTTGATAATGGAAGGAAACTCATTTCTAACTCTCTCTCTCTCTCTCTCTCTCTCTCTCTCTCTCTCTCTCTCCTTAATATTCAGCATCTACTCTCTCTCTCCTTAATATTTAGCATCTAGACTCGGAATTTAGTTTGGCCTTTCTTTCCTCCTTTACTCCTTTGTCCCTTTTATTTATGAATCTCTAAGTCTACAATAATATTTACATTAGAGTACAATTTACTTAAGAAGTCTTACAGTTTTTATGCTCAAATTGGCTTTAGAAGTCTTGCTGATTCTTTAGGAGTCACTGAAAAATAAATAAATTAAATAATAACCATTGCTACATTGATGTTCGCAGTGCTGCATGTGCTGCTCAACGATTTGGTATGTTCTTTGATTTTCCATTGAGTTAACACGATTTTATTCATTCAACAATTTTGAAATTTTCATCAAATCAGGATGATTAGTACATTAGTACACAGTTTTAAATTGAATTTTCACAATTTTGTACATTTGACAACTTAAAATTTGGAAACAAATTTGGACGATCTGTACATCTAATGTAATTAATTTTCCATTGAGTTTACTCAATTTGGTATGTTCTTCAATTTTCATTTGAATTTTCACGATTTTACACAGTCAACGAATTCGAATTTTTCCACAAATTTGTACTATCTGTACATCTAACGTACACTATTTTTCCTTGAGTTTTCACGGTTTTGTACATTCAACGAATTCAAATTTTTAAACAAATTCATACAATCTGCACATCTAACGTACATAATTTTCCATTGAATTTGTATTATTTTGTACTTTCAACGAAGTCAAATTTCTCAACAAGTCTAAACTATCTGTACACATCTTATGTACACCTTCACGATTTGGAACGTTCATTAATTCTCCATTGATTTTTTCCGAATTTCTACATTCAACTAATTCAAACTTTTTTACAAATTCGAATTATTCAAGGTATTTACCATTAGGTGATTTATACGAATCATTCATTTTTCTTTCATGGAGTTTGTCCATTATTCATATGGTTACATATTTAAAAAAACACAAAAACCATTTAAATGCAATAACCGCGCCAATGCTAAAAGCAGTTTATGCAGAAAACAATGAACAATTTTTATGAGAAAACAATGAACAGTTTTAATTAATACAAAAAACCGATTTTATGAATGCAGTAAGCAGATTTGAATATACAGTAAACATGATGTGCAGAGATCAAATTTTATTAACATAGAGAAAGATTTTATCAATGCATAAAAATATATTCGATTATTGTGAAATTCAAACATGAAAAAGCATTCAAATTTGGCTTTTAAATTTAGAAAAAATGATTTCACTAGATGTTTTATGAGAAAATAGTGAACAATTTTTTAAATAGTGAATAGAAAATAATTTATGCAAAAAAGGAGAGTGAACAATTTTTTAATAAATGCTGAACAGAAAATAATTTTATGCAAAATACTAGAAATAGTTTATGCAGAAAACAGTGAACAATTTTTATGAGAAAACAATGAATAGTTTTAGTTAATGCAGAAAACAGATTTTATGAATGCAGTAAACAGATTCAAATATACAGTAAACATGTTGTGCAAAGTGCAAATTTTATTAATGTAGAATCAGATTTTATCAATACAAAAAAATAGATTCGATTATTGTGAAATTCAAACATGAAAAAGCATTCAGATTTGGCATTTAGATTTAGAAAACACGATTTCACTAGGTGTTTTATGAGAAAACAGTGAACAAAAAATAATTTACGTAGAAAAGAGAGTGAACAATTTTTTAAATAATGCTGAACAGAAAATAATTTTATGCAGAATGCTAGAAATAGTTTATGCAAAAAACAGTGAATAATTTTTATGAGAAAACAATGAACAGTTTTAATTAATGCAGAAAACATATTTTATGAAAAAACAATGAAGAATTTATTCAGTGAACAAAGAATAATTTATGCAGAAAAGAGAGTGAACAATTTTTTAAATAATGTTGAACATAAAATAATTTTTTGCAGAGTGATAGAAATAGTTTATGCAGAAAACAGTAAACAATTTTTATGAGAAAACAATGAACAGTTTTAATTAATGAAAAAAACAGATTTTATGAATGCAGTAAGTAGATTCAAATATACAATAAACATGATGTGCAAAGAGCAAATTTAATTAATGTAAAAACAGATTTTATCAATGCAGAAAAACAGATTCGATTATTGTGAAATTTAAACATGAAAAAGCATAAAGATTTGGCTTTTAAATTTAGAGAACACAATGAACAGTTTTAATTAATGTAGAAAATAGATTTTATGAACCATTAGAGAGCTCTAACTTTGTTATCCGATCAAACAAAGCCTTAGGGAGCTTTGACCATGGCCTCCAACCATTTTTTTCTTCTTACTTCTAGACCCCTTGAGATTTGTGTCACTGCGCCACCCTCGCAGTGCCATGCCTACCTTCCCATGAAGAGAAAATATAGTTTAGATTGTGCATATGGTTATACAATCATAATAATGGCTTTTTGTTTTATCCCAATTTTCCACATTACATGCTTTGAAGTTGGTCAAGAGGGAAAGTATATAACAAATCTAATATTCAAAGACTTTAAAGAAACAAAATATTTGGTCAAGAACCTGCTTCAAAGTTGTATGTGAAAACTTAAAACCCAAGCTACCACCTTTATTTGATCAGGTGGATGTAGTTTCTATTTTTTTTTTTTTTTTTTGGTTGGTTGGTAATTTATGTTGCTTATGACAACTTATTTAAGTACAGCAACAATGCCACTCAATTTTTTATTTTGGCGGTTCTTTGGTCTAGATTTCCTGCCATGTATTTCGTGGCATAGATTTTTGAATAAACCCAAAAATGTTTAACTTTTTAGATAAACTAAATAAGGAGTAATAATAATAATAAAATGTAATAAAGGGAGATTTTCAATACATTACAATTCATTGTATTCAAATCATCTCTAATTTCTACTCATTTTGTCACACTTGTTCTATACTTCTACATGGTAGACTGTAGGTGAAGTAGAAAAAATAGTGAGTTTATTAGAAAGTGATAAACAACCAATCACAGTCTATCATTGTTGAATAATTTTGACAAAGTGTGTATCAAAATAGATTTTATCAATGCAGAAAAATAGATTCAATTATTATGAAATTCAAACATGAAAAAGCATTTAGATTTGGCTTTTAAATTTAGAAAAAATGATTCACTAGGTGTTTTATGAGATAACAATGAACAATTTTTTAAATAGTGAATAGAAAATAATTTATGCAAAAAAGAGAGTGAACAATTTTTTAAATAATGCTGAACAGAAAATAATTTTATGTAAAATGCTAGAAATAGTTTATACAGAAAACAGTGAAAAATTTTTATGAGAAAACAATTAACAGTTTTAATTAATGCAGAAAACATATTTTATGAATGCAGTAAGCATATTCAAATATATAGTTACAATGCCGCTCAATTTTTCATTTTGGTGGTTCTTTGGTCTAAATTTAAAATCTCTATATTTTACAATGAAGTATTTAAAGAAATAAAAACATAAAAAACTACGTATTTTTATGTTTATGTTTTATTTGTCGATTATCTCAAAAAAAAAAAAGTATTTTGAAATTAAAATCTCTATATTTTACTATGCTTCTATTTAAATAAATGAAAACATAAAAAGCTACTTATTTTTATGTTTATGTTTATTTATCAATAATCCAAAAAAAAAAAAAAAACATTGATTAGGTACTCGAGCTTGAGTATTGTAGAAATTAAATACGCACCAATTTCCAAAAAAGAAAAAAAGAAATTCAAGGTACTCAAGCTTGGTGAGCTCGAGTATCTTAGATATTAAATAAACGCACCAATTTCCACCTCAGCAGTGCCACGGTGGCAAAACTGATGAGGAACTCGAGTTTAAAAGTGGTATTTCCCTATATATTTTCGAAATAGTGTTTTTTTGCTACAAATTTCTAAAAATGGTGGTATTTGGTCATTTTCGCCTGAAAAGCACTTTGATTTTTAGAAACAAGAAAAGGAAGCAACTTCTTCAAGCGGTTGGCTAGAACTTTAGACATCAATTTTTAAAAGACATTACACAAAGTAATTGGTCTAAATTCAAAAATAAACTCAGGGCTCTTAACTTTAGGGATAAGAATCACATAAGTATGATTAAGATCATGTGGGATATGACAATTATTAAGAAAATCAAGCACAACATATGTAACATCATCACCCACCACAAACCAAAAGGATTGGACAAAAAGGAAGCATACCATCCAGGCCCAATTCCTTTAAAGGTTCCATGTATTTTAAGGCAAGTTCAACTTCCTCCCTAGTGAAATCTTTAATAAGCTCATGTTGGGTTTTGTGGAGTCTAGTTTTGTTTGATTCGGTTTGATGACCCGACTCGACCCGAATAATGTGGCGTGTGTTTTCTCTATTTTTTTTTTTTTTTTTTTTTTTTTTTGTTTCTCACAAGTTAAGAATTCAGGTTAATTCCTTACAACTAGTATCAGAGTCTAAGGTTAGATTTGAGTAGGAGCAATGGCAGAGGAAGCAGGAAAAACGTCTGGAATAGAAAAGTTTGATGGCACAGACTTTGCGTATTAGGGGATGCAGATTGAAGATTATCTCTATGGGAGGAAATTGCATCTGTCTCTTTTGGGAACAAAACCTGAGGCTATGAAGGATGAGGAATGGGCTTTTCTTGATAGACAGGTACTAGGAGTTATTAGGTTAACTCTGTTTAGGTCTGTTGCACATAATATTGTAAAGAAGAAGACCACAACAGATCTGATGAAGGCTTTATCCGACATGTATGAAAAGCCATCAGCAAACAATAAAGTACATCTGATGAAGAAACTATTCAATTTGAAGATGGCAGAGAATGCATCAGTAGCACAACATCTGAATGAATTTAACACTATCACAAATCAATTGTCATCAGTAGAAATTGATTTTGATGCAAGTGACATACGAGATTTAATTTTGGCCGAGGAGATTCGTAGAAGAGATGCAAGTGAAACCTCAGAATCTAGTTCTGCCCTAAACCTTAAGACAAGAGGCAGAGGTAATGATAGAAATTCAAATCGAGGCAGATCAAAATCCAGAAATTCTAATTGGAACATAAGTAAATCTAGATCAGGCCAACAAGTACAATGCTAGAACTATGGGAAAACAAGCCACTTTAGGAGGCAATGCGAAAGTCCTAAGAAGAAAAACGAAGATAATTCTACTAATGCTGTAACAAAAGAGGTACAGGATGCATTACTTCTTGTAGTAGACAATCCACTTGATAATTGGGTTTTGGACTCAGGAGCTTCGTTTCATACCACTCTACACTGAGAAATCATACAGAATTATGTTGTAGGTGATTTTGGTAGGGTGTATTTGGCTGATAGTTCAGCCTTGGATGTTGTAGGTATGGGAGACGTCCGGATATTGTTGCCCAATGGGTCTGTTTGGTTACTGGAGAAGGTTCGACATATTCTTGACTTAAGGAGGAATCTGATTTCTATTTGATAACTTGATGATGGAGGGCAAGCAATACTATTTGTTGGCGGTACTTGACAGGTTACAAAGGGAGCTAGGGTATTGGCTCGTGGAAAGAAAACTAGTATTTTATATATGACCTTAAGTCCAAGAGACACAATTGCAATTGCTGATGCAATTACTGATACAAGCCTATGGCACTGCAGACTTGGTCACATAAGTGAGAAAGGGATGAAGATGCTACTGTCAAAAGGAAAACTACCAGAATTGAAGTCCATTGATTTTGACATGTGTGAAAGCTGCATCTTAGGAAAGCAGAAAAATGTGAGCTTCTTGAAAACTGGTAGGACATTGAAGGTTGAAAAATTGGAGTTAGCACACACTGATTTGTGGGGGCCTTCTCCAGTTGCATCCCTTGGAGGTTCAAGGTATTACATCACTTTCATTGATGACTCAAGCAAAAAGGTATGAGTTTATTTTCTAAAAAATAAATCTTATGTATTTGAAACTTTTAAGAAGTAGAAGTCCATGGTTGAGACAGAAACAGGTTTGAAAGTAAAATGTTTGAGGTCAGATAATGGAGGAGTGTACATAGATGGAGAGTTCAGTGAATATTGTGCTGCACAGAGAATTAGGATGGAGAAGACCATTCCTGGGACACCACAGCAGAATGGTGTGGCTGAGCGCATGAATAGAACTCTCAATAAGCATGCTAGGAATATGAGGTTGCATGCTAGACTACCAAAAACTTTCTGGGTTGATGTTGTTAGCGCTGCAGCTTACCTGATAGACAAAGGACCATCAGTTCCCATGGAGTTTAGACTTCCTGAGGAGGTTTGGAGTGGTAAAGAGGTAAAGTTTTCATATTTAAAAGTTTTTGGTTGTGTTTCTTATGTTCATATTGATTTTGATGCTCGTAGTAAACTTGATGCAAAGTCTAAAATATGTTTTTTCATTGGCTATGGTGATGAGAAATTTTGCTATAGGTTTTGGGATGAACAAAACAGGAAAATCATTAGAAGTAGAAATGTGATATTTAATAAACAGGTTATGTATAAGGACAGGTCAACTATAGTGACAGATGTTACAGAGATAGATAAAAAGAAATATGAGTTTGTCAACTTAGATGAATTAATTGAAAGTACTGTCCAGAAAAGGGGTGAAGAAGATAAGGAGAATGTAAATTCACAGGTAGATCAGAGTACACCTGTAGTTGAAGTCCGCAAATCTTCCAGAAACATTAGACCTCCACAACGTTATTCACCCACTCTAAATTATCTCTTGTTGACTGATGGTGGTGAGCTAGAGTATTATGATGAAGCCTTGCAAGATGAGAATTCAAGCAAGTGGGAGTTAGCCATGAAGGATGAGATGGATTCCTTGTTGGGAATCAGACATGGGAACTAATTGAATTACTAGAAGGAAAGAAGGCTTTGCACAACAAGTGAGTACAAAATAAAGAATGAGCATGATGGTAGCAAATGTTACAAGGCTAGATTATTTGTTAAAGGGTTCCAGCAGAAGAAGGGCATTGACTACACAGAGGTATTTTCTCCAGTTGTGAAGATGTCAACAATCAAGTTGGTACTGGGAATGGTGGATGCAGAAAACTTACATCTTGAGCAGTTAGATGTGAAAATGGCATTCCTTCATGGTGACTTGAAGGAAGACCTTTACATGATTCAACCAAAATGGTTCATTATTCAAGGATAAGATAATCTAGTTTGCAAACTGAGAAAGAGCTTGTATGGCCTAAAACAAGCTTCAAGATAGTGGTACAAGAAATTTGATAGTTTTATGCATAGAATTGGGTTCAAGAGATGTGAAGTCGATTATTATTGCTATGTTAAGTCTTTTGACAATTCTTACATTATATTACTATTGTATGTGGATGATGTGCTTATTGCAGGGTCTAGCATTAAGGAGATTAATAATTTGAAGAAGCAATTGTCCAAACAGTTTGCAATGAAGGATTTAGGAGCTACAAAGCAAATCCTTGGTATGAGAATCATTAGAGACAAGGCTAATGGTACATTAAAGCTCTCACAGTCAGAGTATGTGAAGAAAGTTCTTAGCAAATTCAACATGAATGAAGTTAAACCAGTGAGCACATCCTTGGGTAGTCATTTCAAACTAAGCAAAGAACAGTCACCGAAGACAGAAGAAGAAAGGGACTATATAAGCAAGGTGCCCTATGCCTCAACTATTGGCAGCTTGATGTATGCTATGGTGTGTATTAGGCCAGACGTTGCACAAGTAGTGGGAGTTGTGAGCAGATTCATGAGTAGGCCAGGAAAGCAGCATTGGGAGGTAGTCTAGTGGATTTTGAGATATCTGAAGGTTCATCAAATACATGTATTTACTTCACAGGTGCAAGTTTGAAACTGCAGGGATATGTAGATGCTAATTTTGCTGGTGATATTGATAGTAGAAAGAGTACTATTGGGTTTGTTTTTACTCTAGGTGGTATAGCTATATCATGGGCTTCAAATTTACAAAAGATTATTACTTTGTCTACTACAAAAGCTGAGTATGTTGCAGCAACTAAAGCTGAAAATGAGATGATTTGGCTACATGGTTTCCTAGATGAATTGGGTAAGAAGCAGGAGATGGGCATTCTACACAGTGACAGTCAGAATGCAATCTTTCTTGCCAGAAATTCGGCTTTTCATTCCAAGTCGAAGCATATATAGACAAAATACCACTTTATTCGTTACTTTGTTGAAGATAAGCTAGTAATACTTGAGAAGATTTGTGGATCTAAGAACCCAGCAGACATGTTGACTAAGGGTGTCACTATTGAGAAGTTGAAGCTATGTGCAGCTTCAATTGGCCTTTTAGCTTGAGGACAGGAGGATGAGTTACAAGGACAAAGGATTGTGTTTTGGAGGATTACGGTTGATGTTGGTGATTAAACTAGTCTCCAAGTGGGAGATTTGTTGGGCTTTGTGGAGCCTAGTTTTGTTTGATCCAGTTTAATAACCCGACCCAACCCGAATAATGTGGCATGTGTTTTCTCTATTTGTTTTTGTTTTTCACAGGTTGGAAATTCGGGTTAATTCCCTACAAATCCTAGTTCATATCACTGTTACCTTGGGTTCAATTGCTTCCAAGACTGTGTGCATGTCAGTAGGTTGCGATGAAGTGAACAGGACTCATAGAAGCTGATCACTATCTTCGCAACTTGGCTATTTGAAGTGCACCACTCATTATCACTAATTTTTAGTCCCTTGATTCTATTCCTCCTGTACCTGTGCAAAGCCCTGTTATGGAAGTAATGGGTGTTATGATCACTCGACTTAAGGAATAGAAATCTTGCCCTCTGTTGCCACATCAAGCTCTCCTTTTCCAATAGCTCATTTACCTCCATCTGTATAGCACTCATAGTGACTGTATCGAACCCAATAGCTACTGCCCACTCAGCCTTGATCAACGCCTTAATTTTTTCCTCAATTGACATCTTATACTGCCAAGAGAATGTCTACTCCACTCAGCTAGGCGTACCCCACAAGCCTTAATTTTTTATGACACCACCGTCATGGTAATAGTGTCCACATCAGCTTCCCAAGTTGCCTTGATAGTGTCTCCACACCCTTCCTCCTTCAACCACATTTGCTCAAATTAGAATGGCTTATTTCAGTAAGTTGTGACACCTTCCGGTCTAATGGTAATTGGGTTATGATAAAAAGAATGGGCTCTAAAATGTTGCACCCGAGTTACTAGGTTCTGTTCCAGCCAAGAAGTATTTGCAAAAGCCCGATCAAGCCTTTCTAACACTACACCTCCTAAACGTTTGCCACGCCATGTGAATTTATGCCCCACGTATCCCAAGTCTACAAGCTCACACTTATCCACCATGTCACGGAAACCTCTCATCTATGATTCCCTTCTTGGTGCTCCTCCAAGTTTCTCATGCCCCCTTAGTATTTCATTAAAATCCCCGAAGCAAATCCAAGGTCGGCAGAATTTTTGATTCAAACCACGTAACAATTCCCATGTCTTAGGTTTTCTATAAGCTTCAGGAAAACCATATATGCCCGTGAATCTCCATGCATCCACCTTACCCTGATTAATGATGGCATCAATATGATTAAGAGAAGCCAAGTCTACGTCAATATCTATTGAATTTTTCCAAAGGAAAGCTAAACCACCTGCTTTTGTAACACGACCTACAACCCACAACTCATCAAACTGTAGTTCATCACAAATTTTTCTCAGCCCAGATTCATCCACCCGTGTCTTGGCCTAGAATAGGATAGAGGGATCTTGTGCCCGCACAAACTTTGCAAGCTCCTGAACGTGCGCTGGTTCCCAAGTCCCCGCATGTTCCAACATAACAAACTCATGATTCTCGATGGGGCTAAAAATCAGCCCCTGCCATTGGAAAAGCAATATCACATCCAAGGTTTGCATCTTGTATCCTGCATTTCTGTATTGGGTACTCTTCTGATGGGAGTGAGCTACAGCATTTCCCTAGTGTATCAAACACTAGAATCTTTTCTTGAGGCATAGTAGGCCGCTAACCCGTGTCCATCTAGTGGGCTTATTAATAGGACCTAATGGGTTCAAACTCGGCCCAATGGAGGGAGGTGTTGCTGACTTAGGATTGGAATCAATACATTCATTCTTTGATAATTCAAACTTCCCTATATCCTTATCAATATCCTTTATTATCTCCAAAAATCCTCCTTATATTTGTCCATATCTTACGGGACTGAGCCAATCACAGGATCACAATCTACTCCATTTAAGGGACTAGTAACGTCTGTAGTAATGGTATCCTTGTATGTTTCGCTATCCTTTTCAGGCGACACCAGAGTTGGAGGCCATGGTATTGGATTCTTCCTCAGCACTGATGACCTACTGCTGTTCATGGGAGATGATTGTGCTTGCTCTTTCTTCCTTCCCTCAAAGTAGCCTGGAACATGGACCACATTCTTGTTGGATAGATAAACTGGTTCCGCACGTATACGGGAATCATACTTCTTCTTGCTTAAATCCAAATTCCCTTCACTTTGAACCCATACCTCACAATCTTTATCGTCGTGATCCAGGGATCCACACCAATAACATAAGTTTAGCAATCTTTCGTACCTAAAAGAGATCCAGGTTTTCTTACCAGTTTCAAGAGTCACAACTCTACCTCGGCTTAAGGGTTGGGTTACATCCACAATCACTCTAACCCTAATAAAGCCATCACCCCCAGAGTCTTTAGAACCCGCGGACTTCCCACCTTACCAATTTTCGAGCATATCTCTTCTGCTATCTCTCTATCCATATAACCCATTGGGATGTTGTGTACTTGAACCCATAGAGCTACTTCATTCAAACTGTATTCCTCGAGGACTGTATCCTTATTATAACGTTGGGACACAATAAGAAGCTTGTCAAAGCTCCACGGTTTGTTTTGCAGCACTTTCTCCGCAAACATATTTAACATATATTGGTACATTTAATTGTAGAATAAATTCACGTATTAGAATAATTCATAAAATAAAGTTATGTTACAAATATTTTGTATTTAATACTCTATAATATATATATATACACACACACACACACACATAGGGGCAGAGTTGGGGGGGGTCAAGGGGGGGCAACTGTCCCCCCTAACCGTCCTCCCAAACCCCTTTAGTATAGGATTTCTGGATTACTTCCCCCCCCCCCCCCCTCTTCCCCCCCAAAAGCCAAGAATTTCTAGACAAATTTCAATGACAACCAATTAACATCAAATTCTAACCCATAATTTTAATTAACTATGCAAATGATACAAATTTGATAGTTTGATGCCGAAATTAATTCTCCCCTACAAATCGTCTAAGTCTAAAATATTTCATGGCTCCAACTCTAAGTAGCAGATCCATACTTTCAAATTATGTCTTATTTTTTCAAGACACTAAATCTCTACTGCTTACATCTTTCCCCTAATCTCCCCCCCCCCCCCCTCCCTTCAATCTCTTTGACTCTTTAATTGTTTCAAATTCTATGTTTTGGTAACGAACTTTGAGGTTTTTTAGCAATGAAGTGTTAAAAATTAATTTAAAAATTGAATGGGAGATCAATAGATGAACAATTGTGCTTCTAAAGTTCCCTATAATTTTGCCCCCCTTTAATTGAAATCTTGGCTCCGTCATTGTGTGTGTGTATATATAATTTTTCTCTTAATCAGCCCATCTCCTCTTATTTCCATTTTCACAAAGTCAAATTGTAGTTTTCGCATTTTTTTACTCCTACCATTTTGGTCATATCAATGCCAAAATATACCTCTCTCCTCATTTCCATTAAAAACATTACGCATACCATATTTTGTTGAGTGATGATGGATGATAAAATTCCCTCACAACAATATCTTGCCAAATGACCCCATATATACATATTCATGAACATGTATGAAAAAAAAAAAAATCTTAATTATTTAATTCTTAAGTAAGTCATAACTCATAACTCATTGGCATGTAAAGGTTCACATAAAAAACTAGAGTTCTTATTTGTCACACCCCAACCGATTGAACAAAATAGGCACAAAACAACATCCATACATTCATAAAGTTTTTATTAGGAAGAGAACACCTTACAAAGGCTTTAATTGAAGAGTTAATATAATATATAAGAACATCACTTTCGTATTTGTAGTAAGGAGAGAAATAATCTAAAAGGTAAGAGAGTGATTTTTGGTGATTGACAACCTGGTAGCCATCCCCTTGGTCGATATATTATTTGGAACATGTGAACCAAGATATTGACTCAAGTTTGCCATGTACATGACATTCTCTTTTTATTTTTTCTTTAATTTTCCAATCAATAAAAGTAGCCATATACTATAATAAATTCCCCGACATAATTTTTTGAGCTTTCAAGAAAGCATCTTTCCTCTTGTAGCCAAAATCAAATTTTACTTTCACCTTAATAATTTCCTAACTAAGCTAAGTCTGCTGCAACCCTTTACCCAACTTAAAGAGAATCTTGAACCCCTTAACATTTACAACAAAAAGCCATGGTTTTTCCATTAGATCAAATCCATTTGTGTACTCTCAAAACCAAATCATATCCATTATTATAGGGAAATCAAAGGAAAAAACAGAAGCGGTAATCAAAAAACATCAATTTATCTTGCCTAATCCTCATTTTTACCTTCTCAATCTCATTCACATAGATATATAGGAACACCACTTTCATTTCTGTAGTAAGGAGAGAAATGGTCTAAAAGGTAAGAGAGTGTTTACCAAATGTTTCCAGACTCTAGGATTCTGGCTCCACTGACTCAAATGTGCTCCTACATACTAGATTTTCTAACTTTAACAACTTAAGCACTACTCCACTAAATAAGAGAGCTAATACGCTTTAGAATGTACCACAAAACGCTATTGATGACACCATATACTTCTTCATTATGTTTGCCGCTACTAAAAACCTTCCACCATAGTAGTATACTTCAACCAAGTATCCTTTTGTTTTAGATACACCATAATAAGTAGTAGTGAGTTTTAATCTCCACATTTTATTCGGTTGGTAGATGATGTGGCAATTTCTCATTAAAATAAAAGAAAATTCTAATTAAAAAAGTGCTGAAGGTAAGCTAAACCCTTTTCAAACCAATCCAACTTCATCAAGTTGAATAATTTGAAAACCAACCCAACCCGAGGTAGTTGGTAAACCAATCTATTCCAACTAGGTTTGACAACTTTGTCATAAATAGCAAGTTAATTATGACAAAGTTAATTAAACCAAGCTATTTATGAAAGTAGCTCATTAGTAGGTAATAATAAATAATTATCAGTTAAATAATTAAAACTATTTATGATAAAGTTATTTTCTACAACAATACAGAATAGAAAGCTTGCACATATGTTACTTTAATTTTTGAGAAGTGATACGTTTACAATATTTTCACAACAATTATAGGTCGTAAGTTGTTACTAAGTATGTGTTTGGATACAACTTATTTTGTTGAAAACTGAAAACTGAAAATACTGTAGCAAAATAATTTTTAAATGTGTGAAAAATTACTATTCACTCTTTTTTTTACTGTTCATATGCTAACAGTGCACCAGGCACTGGTCTTAAAAAAAAAAAAAAGAAGCTAAAAACGCATAAGGAGAACAAACGTGGATGCGAACGTGCTATCCAAACCAACCTTAAGTGTGTCTTTGGGTGGAGATGAAAAATTAAAATTATTTCACCGTTCAACTTATTTTTGCTACTATTTATGTGTCCCACTGCATTTTTTGGCACTATTCATGGGTCCCATTGTACTATTTTAATTAACTTTTACATTTATCTACAGTACTTTCAGCAATAATTTTTCAATTTCAGTAAAATAAGCGATATTTAAATACACCCTAATTCTAATCTGAATCCACGGTTGAAATTACCTTTTATTTACCAGTAACAATAAATAATAACTTGCTATTTAAGATTTATTGTGAAAGTGTTATTAAAATATTATGAAGATAAATTTTCTCTTAATTTTGGGCAAATCTGAAATTCTTTATCAAAACCGAAAAACAATCCAACTATTTCAAGTTTTGTTAAAAGGGTCCTGTTAACTGGTGCCCATAGATCATTGGTTAATAGACTATTTTTTTTAAAAAAAAATTTACACCATTTTCATGAAAAATACAAAAAGCTGCCAAAAATATTATTTGTTTTTTTTTTCTTTTTCTATAAAAAGTTTCTTGAATTTTTTCTAAACTAATGCTCTCCTTTCACTTTTCCCTTGCTAAAAACCAGACAAAACATGCTTGAACACTTCCACTTTTCACTACTTGATTGTTCATAAAATGTTAAAGTCTAAATTTTGACACGAATCATATTACAATAATATTTGCTCCTTGTGTGCATCACATGTCTTTTTTTAGTATAACAAGTAAAAGTTGATAGATTCCCTATAAGCATTTGTTAGAACATATTTTTAGAAATATTTTATGAAAAATGAAAAAAAAAAAAAAAAAAACTAATTTTTTTGGCAGTTTTTTTTTTTTTTTTTTTAATTTTCATAAAAGTAATATAAAATTTTTAAAAAAAATAGTCAATTAACCAATGCCCTAAAAGTATCTGTTAACGGATTAAAGAAAATTAGGATCAAGGAAGATTTTTTTTCTTTTGAGGATTAAGGGAGATAAGACTTTTGGAATCCTTACAAAAGTGTATTGTTTCCTCTGAAGATACATGGTGTGTGTAAACTCACGTTTATGAAAACACACAATGTGTATAACAGCTGCCGCCCATTAATTAGATTGAGAGACTAGGATATTAGCCTCTTGTGTCACCCAATCCACTGACTCTCTTATCAATTACACATGCTGGGGATAAGGCCGCGGGCCAGACATGATGCTAGGACCGCTTACCAACTTTATTGACGAAGAGAGAAACAGTTGGGTTCAGACTTTAGCAACCAAAAAAAAAAAAACAAAACAAAACAAAAAATGTGGCAAAGTGTGAGATATCTAGTATAGCAACTCAAATCATCACATAATTTAGTGGAAGAACTTTTAGCAACTGATAGTCTCAAGCTATACATATTAAATGAATAAATTATTTGTTTGTTTGTTTGGTTTTTTATTTTTTATTTATTATTATTATTATATATATATATATATACAACAGGACTATTTTTTTTTTTAACTATGAATAAAATTTTCCTCTTCAGGTTGAAATCATATCTTTAATTTTATTTATCTAACATTTCAAATCTCCACCTTATTTTATTGATTAATGAGCCATATAGGCAAATTATATGACTATCAAATAGGTTATATTACTAAAACAATTGTGAATATTTATTTGAGTTAATGCACAATGGTCAAAATCGTCAGTAGGTCTATTGCCCAAACCCGCAATCTATTGTGAAAGGCAAGGGGTCAATATCTTGCAAAATGAAAGATACTTTCAGAGTGCACTGGTGTGATGCTAGCCTAAGAATATTTGAAGGTTAAGTCAGAAACGCACGGTAATCTCAAGGAACTCAAAAGAAAGAGTTTTGGAATTGTGTTTTTTACATACCTCGAAATTAGGGTGTCTTGGTGTTTATATAGGGGTCTGTGGATGACCACCTTAGTTGAATTGTATGGACTTGGGGTTATCCTTTAGCTAACTTGTAGGAGTAGGGAACTATCCCATAATTGATTTGTAGGAGATGGGAGTTAACCCTTTGCTAGTAGTTGCGTGAATGTAGGAGTGTCTTACATGGTGCGAGCGTTGTAATGTAGGCCCAATAAACCCATCTTCAATCGTTCGTCCATGAGGGTAACAGGCAAGTTTCAAAGTCAAGTGCTTGACTTTTGGAAATTCAAATTCAAATTTAATTAGGCATTTTTGGTCTTATTTTAGCCATCGAGGGTATTTTGGTATTTTTTTTTAGGCATAGGGGGAATTTTGGTCGTTTTCTATGTTTTGGGGGTACTTTGGCCCTTTTTTTAGGTTTTGGAAGGTGTTTTGGTCATTTTTTAAGGTTTCAAGAGTGTTTCTATCAGTATTAAGGTTTCAGAGGTACTTCGGTCATTTTTTAGGTTTTAGGGGTGTATCGGTCATTACGAAATAGATAAACACAAAGCAGCAACATAATTTTAAAATATAAAATAAATAAACATTGACAAAGTTTAAACAATCAACTGGTAAAAGGAATATAAATAGATAAAAATTGATAGAGTTTAAACAATCAATTAGTAAAAGGAACTAATTGAAGAAAATCAATTAGTAAAGGGATTTTTTTCTAGTGATAGTCTAATTCGGTAATTATCTAGGTTTTAGAGGTATTTCAGTAATGTTTTAGGTTTAAGGAGTGTATCGGTCATTTTTTAGGTTTCGGCGGTATTTTAGACATTTCTTAGGAGAAAATGGGGCCAATGCCCTTTTCAAAAAAAAAAAAAAAAAAATTTAGCATTTTGCCCCTTTTCTCAAACTAATTAGGGAGATGCCCTTTTTTGAAACTTGATTTTCTCTAAATCGAGTTTTTAAAAAAAACTTTATGGAGCCCTATAGTGACGTTTTAAGAAGCCTATAGTGACGTTTTAAGGACCTATAGTGACGTTTTGGAACTCGAGCTCCATGAACTCGAGTTACATGCTTTTTTTTCTTTTTTCTACCAATAACTCGAGTTTGTGGAGCTCAAGTTTCAAAATGTCACTATCAGTCCTTAAAATATCACTATAAGCTCCTTAAAAACGCCACTATAGGATTTAGCTCGATTTTGAGAAAATCGAGTTTTAAAAGAAGGGCATTTCCTTAATTAGTTTGGGAAAGGGGACAAAATGCTAGATTTTTTTTTTTTTTTGAAAAGTGCATTTGCCCATTATCTCCCCTTTTTTACGTTTATGGAAGTATTATGGTCTTTTTAGGCATTGGGGGTATTTCAGTCATTTTCGGGTGAGATTTTGGTCATTTTCTAGGTTCAGAGGTCTTTCGGTCATTTTTTTACATTTAGGGGGTATTTTGGAAAATTTTAGGAATAGCCACTTATAGACAAAAGAAAAAAATAATGAAATAGGTCACACAAAAAAGAAAATGAGTAAATCCTATTACAGCGCTTTTTAAAGCGCTGGGAAAGGTAAATTATACAAGAGAATGAGTAAACCCTATTCTAGCGCTTTTAAAAGTGTTGGGATAGGTCAATCACATAAAGAAATGAGTAAACCCTATTACAGCGCTGGGATAGGTCAATCACATAAGAAAATGTGTAACCCTATTCTAGCGTTTTTAAAACGTTAGGATGGGACAACCATATTTCAGTTCTTTTGAAGCGCTGGGATAGGATACTTTCAAAAATTAAAGTATCTTAAAAAAAACAATTAAAAAAAAACAATAAACCTAACCAATAGTGGCGATTATAAAATGCTGCAATAGGGCCTCCTATTGCAATGACTAATAAAGCGCTAATTTTGAACTGTCATAATAGGATTTCCTATACCAGCGGTTTCAAAAAGCACTGCTATAGGCTCCTCTATTATAGCAGTTTTTAAAAGCACTAGGATAAAAACGCCGCAAGAGAACGATTTTTTTTGTAGTAAGCTCGCAAGTGTTTATTCATTTCGAAAGATTGAATGTGGAGTTAGCTAAAAAATTTCCCATCAGTTTGTAAAAACATTCTCTCTAATTAGTTTGGAAGAAAATTGTCCTTTTATTATTAGTTATGAAAGACATGTTGTATAATGAAAAAAGCTACAACAGACCATAAGTCCAAAAGCTATAGCATTTTATGAAAAAAAAGAGCAAAAACTAATGTGTTACACTGAGCAGGATTTAGTGGAGCTGTCATCTAAGGCTAACAAGCAAAATGCTGGTCTGAATAATTCTTATCAAATTGCCTAGTTACAAAAGGAAACATAACCATGTAATTAGTTTGGGAAGTGATTATAAGTTGACTTTTTGTTTATTTTATGTATTATATGCAAGTGTCACATTAATTTTTGTCTAAGGTTTATTTCAATTTTTTATTTTTTATTTTTTTAATACAGCCACAAACTATTTTTCAATATTTTTACAAAATGTTGACGTAGTCAACTTCTTATTGGTTTTTATTTAGGCCCACTATTAATATCACTTTTTCATTTACTAATAATTACTCACTATACCAGTAGTTTATTAAATTTTTTATAAAATAATATGTATCTCTAACATTATTTTTTAAAAAATAAATTAATTTTTTTTTTATCTCATATTATGCAAATAAATTAAATAAAATAGGCAATTTCATTTATGACAATACCCCACTAGTGGGTAATAATAACTAATTCCTGGTTATTTGGGTAAAGCTATTTATGAAAAAGTTAATTCCCCCAACAACACCAAAAAGACAGCTTGCACGTGTGGAACTTTTGATTTTTGGCTGATAAAGGATTGAGACTACCTGCAACACTATGCAAGTACAAACATTTCTCACAAAATTTTGTACCCTTCTTAAATTTTCAACTCTACTAAAAAAATATAAATTTTTAACATTAACATTTAATACTTCTTTATAATTTTTTTAATTTATTTAACGGGTAAGATTTAAAGTTGTTTTTTTCAATTCTCAATTTCAACTATTGATTATAATTGCAATGCAGTACCTTAACCTCAATCCGATCACAAGTTCTTCATTGGATGATGTTATTGATGATCCCGAAAATATCACCAATAAGTTGCACAGTCCTTGAGCGCTCCTAATGACACCTGCACAACGAGAAGAAAGAATCTTTGCGAAGTGCACCGGTGTGGTACCGGCCAAATACCCTCCGAAGATTAAGTCAGAACTATTCTCACTACTCTAGAGTGCTAGAGAGGGTAAAATTATGCGTACCTTTCTTCGTGAGGGTGCTCGGTTTTTATAGTAGTAGGGCTTGACCCCTTTTCCTTGGAGTAGAAGTCTTTTCCTTATAGGAATCCCTTTTTGGGCGTATTTTGCGGGATCCTTTCCATATAGGAGTCGCTCTTAGGTTTACCAAAACGTGGAGGGCAAGTCATTCACTTATACATACAAACGTGGTTATCAAGAAATCTTTGACTGGCGCCGTCAGCATATCTAATGCCTTCACTCTATATCCCGTCAACTTCAGGGTGCCCTTCAGTCTCTATACCATCGGTTTCAGAATCCCTTCAGTTTTACTATTCCTTCGGCCTGTGTTTTACAAACATCTTACCCTGCCCTCAGCCATTTGGAACAATGATTGACGGCACATTACCTTCCGTCTCTCTATTATTTATAACTGATATTTTGTCCCTATCAGTTGCCCCCTACTCCATATTTCCGTCAGTTATTTTTATACTGACGGTTTATGGAGTACATTTCCGTCGGTGGTTATGTATATCTTTTGACCAGGCGGGAAGATCATTAGTGGGTTGCCTCGAGCTGCCGCGCATTTAATGCTTTGAACACGTGGTGAGTTCCTATTGGCTGCACATCTGACGAGGCGTCGCTTCGTCTCCCGCGCTTGTTCATTCTGTATATAATGGGGGCCATCCTTCTCATTTTTACTATTTCATTTTTGCTGATCTTTGAGAGAGAGACCGTCGCCCTGAGCTTTGTCGACTTGTTGTCTAATTTACGTCAGCTACTGCATTGCTGCCCTTGAAGCCGCTCCTTCAAGAAAGACGATCTACCAGCAAGTTCCATTCCCTCTCTTTCTCATTTTTACTCATACCTGTATATTTCATTAGCGAGGACGTCAGAGTAGACACTTAGATTGGATCCGTCACTTGTAGGTAGTCAGATGTCAAGTGACGCGTCGTGTGGGGAGTCGTCAGTCCGCGAAGGAGCAGGCTACGACGAGGCCTTTGGGTCTAGCCATGAATCAGAGGACTTTTCGCTTTCGTCAGGGAGAGGGACGTCGGCCCGATCTCCTGACGGTAATGAGAGTTGTACTGGTGAGGATGAAGTAGGAAAGGGGAGAGAGAGTGAAGGAGTTGAGGGTGATATGTGTACTGACGGCGAAGGTAGCGACGGAGATGATAGTGACGGGGATCAAGGCGACGGAGAGGAGGAACCCAGAGATAACCGTCCTTTCATTCTTCCTGAGGATTGGGCCGTTAACAAATTTTTGCCTAGGATGAGTAATAAAATCTTTGGAGAGTTGCGCACTCGTTACCAAATCCCAGACCACATCTCAATCCGTCTCCCTGAAGAGAACGAGACTTGTTACTTGGGGAGGACTGCTGACATGGGTGTGTACGACGCCATATTTGCCGCGGGCTTGAGATTGCCGTTGATGGCATTACATCGTCAATTGGCTGATTTCCTGGGCCTTTCCGTCACTCAAATTGCCCCTAATGCTTGGAGAACTTTCATAGGAGCTGAGATTTTGTGGGGCCGTCTAAGTGGAGGCAACCGTTAGCTTACGCTGGACGAATTCTTTTACTGCTACAGGCCCCACCATATTGCTTCGACTAAGGGGACATACCATTTTAATGCCTGAGATAAAAATTTGAGGCTGGTATCAGATATGCCAGATTCAAATAGGAACTGGAAGAGTAGATACTTTTTTGTTGAAGGGACGGATTGGGTTTGCCGTCAGGAGGAATGGGCGACGATGCCCCATGGTTACTTTGACAATACATGGGCTTTTGTAAGGGATTCAGGTTAATCCCATCAACCATGGTCTTCTTCGTTTCCTTGGCGACATTATTGACAATATTCTTCCTTTCTTTTTTTTTCAGCTTATACCCGTCCCCACATAACTGACGGACAGGAGGAGTTTATCCGTCGGGTTCTGGAAATCCCTTTAGAGGAGCGCAAGTGTAGGGATTTGATCACCCTTGACACAATTCATTTGTACTGTGGGGGTCCAAAGCCGTCGACTGAAGCTCGGAGGTTGGAGGAGTTTTCCCGTCGGCGTGAGTAGACTTTCTTCTTTGGCTTTGTTGGTTCACCCCGTCCTTTATTCTAACAACCTTTATATTGTAGAAATGGAATCTGCTAAGCAAAGGATCAGAGCTGCTGCTGCTCGTCAGAAGGCCGAGAAGAAGGCTCAGGAGGCAGGGGGGGAGGCGTCGTCAACCCCTAAGGTCCCTACCGGGCAGGCAAAAAGGAAGCCTGACGAGAGTGATCGCCGTCCGGCTAAAAAGGCCGCCGTCACTCCCGGTTCCATGAAGGAGAAATCACCCTCTAAGCCCAGCCATGGTGTGGGTAAAGGGCTAATGACCTCCCAGGGTCCCGCCATTGAAGGCCCATGCCGTCTCCTGACCCACAGGGATTATGCCGTCGAGGAGGTCAGGTCCTTTGTAAAGCCGGTGGACATAGAGCCCTGTGACCAGCTGGAGACGGAGGATCTAGGGGCGTCAGCCCTTTTTGACCTTGCCAGGGTATGTTTGCTACCTTTGTCGAAATGGCTTTATCTTGCTTTGATTCCTTTTCTGACGGCTGTGTTCTCTTCTTTAGGCCTTGGTGCATGTGACAGCCCTTCAAGATCATTGTATTGCGAAGGAAGGTGTCGTCACTCGAGTCAGGAAGCATAATGCACACCTGATGAATGAGCAGGGGCAGTACAAGGACGCCGTCCGTACGCTGAACAAAGAGCTGAAGGAAGTCAGGGAGAAGCTGGGGGAAGCGGACCGTCAGAGTGACAAGCTTAAGGATGAGGTGACAATTCTAGAGTAGAGATTGCAGACGACTGGGGCTGATGCGGTTCGTGACTTCAAGGCATCACAATCGTTTATTGATTCTTGTGCCGGGTATTATGGCACTGGTTTCGACGATTGCCTTAAGCAGGTCGCGTCAGCCTTCCTAGGGTTGGATTTATCTTGGATCACCATGGATGATGGAGAAGATGGCCCCTCTCACTCTGCTGCCACTCCGGAGGCTGACGGCGTCGTTGTTCTTGCCCAACTTGCTGCCAACCCTCCAACTCCTGCCTTTGTAGACGTTGAAGACCATCAAGCTGACGGGAATCCTGCCGACGGCTCTGCTCCTTAAATTCTTTTTATTTGTATTTCATTTTAGTCATTTTGAGAATAGCTATGTTACTTAAATTATTTTGGCAGACAATTGTCTTTGGTTTTATGTATGTAGTTGTATATATGGCATGGTATATTTCTTCCTCTGCTTCTGTTACATATATGCGTATGCTTTTCTTTTATTTTTAATCAGTGTTTTCTCGGGGTCTTAGTAAACATGTTTGTTTGGTAACCCCATCAGCTTACTGAATGAAAACTCCGTCAGTACAGCCTTGTCTGTCACTTCTCATGGGCCGTTAGCCCAATGGTTCCTCCCGTCAGCTTCTTTAAACAGCCTGACGGGCTGTGATGATCTTGTGATCTTTTTAGACCGTTAAATAGATCCGTTTATGTGGACCGTCAACTTTTGAGTTTCAATCCGTCAGGTTTATTGATGAACTTGTCATTTCTTGTAGGCCTGTTGGTTTTAGGACCTTGATAGTCCCGTCTCTTTTGGTGAGACCGTCAGTTTTTAGCTTTAGGCCGTCAGGGGCTTTGATGAACTTGTCATCTTTTGTAGGCCTGCTGGTTTTTAGGACCTTGATAGTCCCGTTTCTTTTGGTGAGACCGTCAGCTTTTTAGCTTTAGGCCGTCAGGGGCTTTGATGAACTTGTCATCTTTTGTAGGCCCGTTGGTTTTTTAGGACCTTGTCCATGACAGCCTCGTCTCTTTTGGTGAGACCGTCAGCTTTTTATGCCATGGACTTAGTCATTTTTGGTGTTCATTTTTTTTCATGAACTTAGTTATCCACCTTTGTGGGCCGTAGGTTTTTTAACATAGACACTTCAGCAATTTAGAATAAACTCCTCTTATTGTCATGCATTTGTAAATGAAAGCACTTCTAAAACCGAGTGCTGCCTTTCGGGCTTAAAACCAAAAAATAAATATTGTTGCAAAAACTGAAGTAAATGATAAAATAACTAAAATAAACGATAAAGCTGAGGAGTAAAACTGAAATTCATTGTGGATGAAGAAGGCTGATCTTTGTGTTGCCACTCCTATTGATAATACTTTCGTAGGTGCTCGGTGTTCCACGGGTGTGGCAGTTTCTGTCCGTCTGTCGTCTCTAGGTGGTAGGTGCCCTTTCTCTGCCAGGACGTAATCCGGTAAGGTCCTTCCCAATTGGGGCCGAGTTTTCCTTGGGTGGGGTCCCTAGCGGCGCCCATGACCCTTCTAAGAACAAGGTCTCCAACTTGGAAGTCTCTGTGGTGGACTCGAGAGTTGTAGTACTGGGCCATGCGGTTCTGGTATCGAGCGAGCCTTTGCTCTGCTGTCGTCCTGAGCTCGTCCATCAGATCCAGCTGTAGTCGCATTGCCTCGTCATTTCTTGGTGGTGCCATCTCCATAATGGCCCAGATTTTATCCGGGTTTGCTTCGATTCCCCTTTGGGATACCATAAATCCTAGGAATTTTCCCGCCGTCACTCCAAAGGCACACTTCCCCGGATTGAGCCTTATGTTGTAGGAGCGAAGAGTGTTGAATGTTTCTTTGAGATCCTCCAGATGATCCTCCTCCCTTCGGCTTTTTACTAGCATGTCATCCACGTAGACCTGGACATTCCTCTCAATCTGCTGCGCAAACATCTTGTTCATAAGTCTTTGGTACATTGCGCCTGCGTTCTTCAGCCCGAAAGGCATCACTTTGTAACAGAAGAGCCCTTGGCTAGTTACAAATGAGGTTTTTTCTTGATCAGCTTCGTGCATTCGAATCTGGTTGTACCCCGAGAAAGCGTTCATAAAGCTTAGCAACTGGTGTCGGGCCGTTGAGTCCACTAGGATGTCGACCCTTGGGAGAGGATAGCTATCTTTGGGGCAGGCCTTGTTGAGGTCGGTGAAGTCCACATACATCCGCCATTTGCCGCTAGCCTTCTTGACCATTACTACGTTGGCCAGCCAATCAGGATAGTACACTTCCCTAATGAAGTTTGCCTCTTGTAGCTTTCGGACTTCTTCTGCAATAGCCTGATCTCGTTCAGGGGTGAACACTCTCTTCTTTTGTCGGATGGATGGAAAGTCGGGTGAGATGTTCAATCTGTGCACCATGACCGACGGGTCTATTCGTGGCATATCTTCATGACTCCAGGCAAATACGTCTCGATTGCCCCTGAGGAAGGTTATGAGTTCTTGACGGATTTTGGGGTTTGTGAGTGTCCCAATTCTGGTCGTTCTGTCGGGATCAGAACTGTCAAGTGTTATTTCTTCTAACTTTTCCACTGGTTTGGTCATCGCCCGGTGCTCCTCTATGCTTAAGGCTTGAAACTGGTCTTCCATTTCCATCATGGCTACGTAGCATTTGCGTGCGGCCATTTGGCTTCCGCGCAGTTCCCCTACTTTGTAGTCGGTGGGGAACTTTATCATTAGGTGGTAGGTCGAAGTTACTACCTTCCATGAATTCAGTGCGGGCCGTCCGAGGATAGCGTTGTAGGTTGACGAGCAATCGACCACCAAGAAAGTTATGTTCTTGGTTATCTGCTGAGGGTAATCACCTACCATTACGGATAGTGTAACCACACCTAAAGGTAGCACCCTTGTTCCTCTAAAGCCGACTAGAGGGGCATTTGTTGGAACTAACCGTTCCCTGCTGATCCCCATCTGCTGGAGCGCCGGATAGTACAGGATGTCTGCTGAGCTTCCGTTGTCGATCAGCACCCTATGCATGTTGTAGTCTTCTATCCGTATGCTGACGACTAGCACATCATCATGCGGGTGGTGAAGGCGCCTTGCATCTTCTTCCGAAAACCCAACTGTGGGGCCCTCTCTTTGCGCTATCCTTGGTATTTCGCCTGTCAACTGCACATTCTAGACTACCCTGAGGTAGGTCTTCCGAGCTCTCTTGGATGACCCAGTGACTGCCATTCCTCCCACAATCATTCTTATGTTCCCTATGGGGGGTCTTGGTCGCTCGTTATCCCGTCGGGGATTCTACTCCTAAGGGGGCTGATCTACCCTCTCTTTTCTGACGAACCTCTGTAACTTCCCCTGTTTTATGAGGGCCTCGATTTGCTGCTTCAAATCGTAACAATCGGCTGTGTCATGGCCGTGGTCTCGATGGAAGCGGCAATACTTATCCTTCGAGCGTCTATTTGGATCTCCCTTCAGCTTTTCGGGGTAGGTCAGGGCTTCCTCATCTTTAATCTGCATCAGGACTTGGTCTACAGGGGCCGTTAGCGAGGTGAAGCTCGTAAATCTTCCTTTTCGAGGTTTGGGGCGACGTTCATCTCCTCGGTCTCCCGTTCGGGCCCTCTTGCGCCCTTGTTCTTGTTGGATATCGTCCTGCCTTTCCCTTCTTTTCGGTTTCTCTTCCCAAGCTGACAGCGCGTCCTCAGCGTTCATGTACTTGGTAGCCCTGTAAAGTACTTCCGACATGGTTTTCGGGTCATTTTTGTATAAGGAAAACAAAAACTTACCCTTTCGCAGCCCATTCGTGAAGGCGGCAACAAGTATCTTATCATCGGCTTCGTCGATCGAGAGCATTTCCTTATTGAAGCGGGATATGTAGGACCGCAGTGTCTCGTCCTCTCGCTGTTTAATGCTCATCAAGCAAGCTGTCGATTTCTTGTATCTTTGTCTGCCAATGAAGTGCGCGGTAAACTGAGCGCTTAACTCCTTGAAGGTGCTGATTGAGTTGGGCGTTAGTCGGCTGAACCAAATTTTGGTTGCTCCTTTCAACGTCGTAGGGAAGGCCCTACACATGATCGCGCCTGCTACTCCTGGGAGATGCATCAGGGTCTTGAACGTCTCTAAGTGATCTAGAGGGTCCCTGGCACCGTCGTAACTATCCATCTGTGGCATGCGGAACTTACTCGGCAGAGGGAAGGAGTTGACAGGGGCTGTGAATGGCGAGTTGGTCCTGTTGACTAGGTCGTCAAGATCACTGGACACTCGCCCTTTGAGGGCGTTCATCATAATCTCCATTTGCTCCTTCATCGCCTGCATCTCTGCGATGATAGGTGGTGGAGCCGTATCCGCGAGGGAGGGGAGACTCACGTTCTGTCGCTCCAGCTTGCTCGGGGCGTTACTGGCCTGGGGTCCTTCTTGATTTCTTCAGTCAACATTGGTTCCCTCTTGATCAGCTCCTTGGTTGCCCGGTGCTGCGTCTTTCTGGCGTAGCTGCTCCTCCAAGTCATGATTTTGTTTGGTAAGGCATTCTACGGCCGCAGCGAAAGTCTTAACTTGCTTTTCGAGGGCGGTCGTGGGTGGTTCCTCTTCTTGAATGTCGTTAGAAGTTGCCATTGAGCGGGTGAGCACCATGCAACCTTTGTCCGGGAAGCGGTATTATGGCTATACTACACGACTTCCCACAGACAGCGCCAACTGATGATGCCAAAAATATCACCAATAAGTTGCACGGTCCTTGAGCGCTCCTAATGACACCTGCACAACGAGAAGAAAGAATCTTTGCGGAGTGCACCGGTGTGGTACCGGTCAAATACCCTCTGAAGATTAAGTCAGAACTATTCTCACTACTCTAGAGTGCTAGAGAGGGTAAAATTATGTGTACCTTTCTTCGTGAGGGTGCTCGGTTTTTATAGTAGTAGGGCTTGACCCCTTTTCCTTAGAGTAGAAGTCTTTTCCTTATAGGAATCCCTTTTTGGGCGTATTTTACGGGATCCTTTCCATATAGGAGTCACTCTTAGGTTTACCAAAACGTGGAGGGCAAGTCATTCACTTATACATACAAACGTGGTTATCAAGAAATCTTTGATTGGCGCCGTCAGCATATCTAAGGCCTTCACTCTATATGCCGTCAGCTTCAGGGTGCCTTTCAGTCTCTATACCGTCGGTTTCAGAATCCCTTCAGTTTCAGAATCCCTTCAGTTTTACTATTCCTTCGGCCTGTGTTTTACAAACATCTTACCCTGCCCTCAGCCATTTGGAACAATGACTGACGGCACATTACCTTCCGTCTCTCTATTATTTATAACTGATATTTTGTCCCTATCAGTTATAATAACTACGATATACTTTCATAATGCAAAGACATTTTTTATTATTATACAATAATACAACTAATCCAGTTTACCAAAAACAAAACGAAAAATGGAACTGATTTCAGCTTACGCGATTGAACGATGAACACTTTCACTTTTCATTACTTTTTTTTTTTTTGAGATACATAGTCCAAATTACTAGGTAGAGATTCTACGCATAATAACTACGATAAAACTACTCTCCTAGTTAAAGCGTGACCTAACATATTTCCTTCTCGTTGAACTTGGCCCACAGTTTGACATGAACCATATTATATCTTTATGAGAAAGATTAATTTGTTTGTTCCACGCGCGCATCACAAGTTTGTGCCTTCTTTAGTATGACAACTCCGTTCATAAATGTTAAAACTTTTGGAATCCTCACGCACAAAAGAGTAATGATTTATTATTACGAAGATTCAGGAAAAGCAATTAATCATTCTTAAATATCATAAATGATATATTGACCCGTTATGTGTCACCAAATCCGCACAATCTCTTGAATTGAGATGAGGTGTGTTAGGACATATGTGGAACATGTAAAAAACATATGTTATATGGAATTGACTAATCTTTTGACAAAACACATTTTACTTGTAATTGGGTAGATCTAGGATATGCTTAATACTTCAATGAACAAGAGTTCAAGTCCAAGTATTAAAGTCATGCAAATCTGTCCAAGAATCAAGTGAAGAAGTGTTGTTCATTAAAGCTCGACAAATAGCTCGATAGCTGTATTTATCGAAAATTACGAAATTTAGATTTCCAGATCTGTTCTTCACGCATATCTAAGTTTTGTGTTTAGGTTTTCTTTTCTCACAATTCTAGACATATATAATGATTATTTTAAGAGCTATCTCAAATGATGAAAAGGTTTTATTGATGCATATTATGACCAGAGTCAATTTGCCCTAGTTCATATTTCTTTAGAAGAAGCTATTATGTTTGCACGCCATAGGGTTTTGTAACTAAGGAGCTTCTTGATCTTTATCGTATGGATGAACTAAAGAATTTTACAGCCAACATCCTTCTCAAGTTGGTGTGTTAGTCACGTACTGGGATTTGTGTATCGATTGGTTAGTCACATACTTGGAGCCATGCATTGAAAGGAGAGATTGTCACTACATTAAAAGTCCAACTATGTATTGGGGTAAGGGTTCAATTGTAGGTTGGTATAAGGTACTGGGATTCCTTTACTTGTATGATAATAGTGGGTTCTTAGGAGTGGTGTCCTTAAATTCACCCGATGAGATTTTTCCTTGGTGGTTTTCCCCATTCATAAATAAATCACCTGTGTCAAAATTATTTTCTGCTGCATTTAGTTATTTGGTGATTTGTTTGTGCTACCACACGTATTGCATGTTAATTGACTTAATTAATTCACTTGGTTAATTAATTGGTTAATTCACCCAATGGGTCAATACATTCTTGGCCTAACAAGTAAATACTATTGATACAATTAACCTACTTTTTTCTAACACATTTTTTAACCTTTTTTTTTTTTTATCTTAAAAGTTGTTTTTCTCAACCTTCAATATTCTTAGTCAGGTATTGCACCTAATCTCAATTCACAATATCTTATTTTTGGAAACCTCCCTTAAATTCTAAGAAAAAGAAGAGTAATTACAGTATCACATAAAATGTCACAATTTTTGTTACAACTATTTTACTTGACAGATTGTAATTGATTACTTGTTACTTTTATATAAAGTCATCATTTTTTCTCATCCACTCATAGTTTACATGTAGATAGTTGTGACAAAAATTGTGGTTTAAGTTGTAATCCTAAAATTTTGGGGGAAAAAGGCATCAGCCAGCCATGATGCTAGGATAGTAGCCCTTTTACTAACTTTTACAAAGAAGAGAGCTCTTTTGTCAAAATACATTATGGTAGACTAGAATTTTGTTCCTAATTGTAAAGTTGTGCTTCTCTTGCAATTATAATGATGTGAAAAGTTAACGAAAGTTCTAAAAACATTAGTTTAGAAACTATTTTTAAAAACATTCTATGGGAAATAGATAAAATAATTAATTTTTTTACGGCTCTTTATATTTTTCATAAAAGTGATGTCAAAATTTTATTAAAATAATTCATAAATTTTTATCCTAAGAGCACTCATTAACATGGCTTTTTTAACGAAAGTTCTAAAAGCATTAGTTTAGAAACTATTTTTAAAAACATTCTATGGGAAATAGATAAAATAATTAATTTTTTTACGGCTCTTTATATTTTTCATAAAAGTGATGTCAAAACTTTATTAAAATAATTCATAAATTTTTATCCTAAGAGCACTCATTAACATGGCTTTTATATGATTTATATCTGCCACTTTTATTTGGCGATAGTTCAGAATTGCACCAAATAAATGGAGGTGGGTTTAGACAATAGTTGGGTATGTGTTTTAAAAATAATACCAGAAAAATATTGATAGTAAGCTGTAAGAACATGAGGGTTACACACGAGAGTCCACAAAGAAAATATTAAGGGCTACATTTTTATTATATGAGAGTGTAGTATAAATTTTTTGTTACAATGAACTCAACATAGGTATATATAGTAAGCTAAACATTATGGTTAATAGACTTCGAATACAAATAATAAACTTGACTTGCACACAAAGTAGGATTGGACTTGGGCCTATGTGGGCTAATATCTATGAGAATCAACCTCATAAAAAACTATAGAGGAATTACATCTAATTCTAGTCATGACTTAATTAATTAGTAGGAGAACTTTAAGCAAATCTGTGTTACGAACTCATGGCACAACTTCACAGGCATTTGCAATCAAGTATATATATTCAACAAACTCGGTAATCCCAGAAAATTAAATTTTAACTGCATATGCAAAGTGATTTTCTGTTGTTAAACCAAAGTCTAAATCGAACAGCATCTGATTTGTTACAACTTAAAATGGCTGATAGTCTAAGCTATACATGTTAAATGACTAATTGTTTCATAAATAAAGTTTTCTTCCATATATCAGGTTGATATAATATTTTTAATTTTATTATCTAACATTTCAAACGTATATATAATGTGAACCAGAATAAAAACAACAGACCATCACCAAAAGCTACATTTTTTAAGAAAAAGAGCAGAAACGAACAAGAAAATACTGCTGGTCTAGATAATTATTTCCAATTTGCTTAATTAAAAAAGGAAACGTTGGACATAGCACAAGCACAAAGACAAAATGGACTTTATGGACCAATTTATTTGTTACATTTGATAGATTGGCCTATTGGCATTAGTACAGATCATCTTCAAAATTTTGTGAACCGGATGAGTTTGCATTCCAATAGTCATGGAACTCTAGTTCAGTCATCCATGGGCTCGTTCGCTACAAAATGTGTGAAATTTACAGTACCTTTCTAATAAGCTTCAGGGAACCAGCTTAACAATCATTAAAAGGCCTTCCAAGACGAGGCTTAAATGTGTGGCTTCACCATATATCATTAGAAAAACTTTCATTGCCTTCTTAGAGACTTCTCTTTTTTTTTTTTTTTTGCTAAGTAATACGAAAATTATTGAGAAAAAGACCCGAGGCCGCATCCCCTACCTGGAAAACAACAGCAGGGAGAGAGTGGATGACGATTGCACCAGGACAACTATGAAAGGTCGGGGCTCAAGTAACAAGGAAATGGGCAAAACTGTGGAAGATCTAATAACATTAATGTCACTGACGATATTTGATATCGCCCAATGAGGTGCAATGGCAGAGTTTTGAATGGGTCAATAACATTAAGAACTTGTCTCAGCATTAACGAGGCTAGAAAATGTAGGTGGGTTTGTAAGTAATGAATCCCCAAAGATATTGTTTCACAATAATGATTCTTTTTCTTCTTCTTCTTTTCTCATTTTTTATTTTATTTTATTATATATTAGCACAATAAAATGATGCTAGGTGATCTGACTTTTACTATTTTATGTGTGTGTATATATATATATATGTTTATATATTTCACCCCTTTTTTTTTTTTTTTTTTGCTAAGTAATACGAAAATTATTGAGAAAAAGACCCGAGGCCACATCCCCTACCTGGAAAACAACAGCTGAGAGAGAGTAGATGACGATTGCACCAGGACAATTATGAAAGGTCGGGGCTCAAGTAACAAGGAAATGGGCAAAACTGTGGAAGATCTAATAACATTAATGTCATTGACGATATTTGATATCTCCCAATGAGGTGCAATGGCAGAGTTTTGAATGGGTCAATAACATTAAGAACTTGTCTCTGCATTAACGAGGCTAGAAAATGTAGGTGGGTTTGTAAGTAATGAATCCCCAAAGATATCGTTTCACAATAATGATTCTTTTTCTTCTTCTTCTTTTCTCATTTTTTATTTTATTTTATTATATATTAGCACAATAAAATGATGCTAGGTGATCTGACTTTTACTATTTTATGTGTGTGTATATATATATATATGTTTATATATTTCACCCCCTCCCCCCCCCTTTTTTTTTTTTTGAGGAAATCCTTCTATACAAATCAACATTTTGTAGACAAATCAGTAAGGTTGAATAAGTACCATTTTTCTCTCTTTTCATTTTTTAAGATTAAAAAAAGTCGAATTATATATAGAAAAGTAAAAGTCAGGCCACGTAACATCATTTTATTGTCATGACATCTATTTTCTCTACCAAATAAAAAAAAACCTATATAGTTGTATTTCCCAATTCCCCCCCCCCCTCCCCCCAAATTTTGCCTCTAAAACTTTTTATTTTTTGGAAAACCTTCTATAAAAATCAACATAGTGCAGAAAAATCAATAAGGACGAATGAGTACCATTTCCTCTCTTTTCATTTTTTAAGATTAAAAAAAACTCAAAATAAATATTGGACAAGATACTTTCAGAATAAATAGTCTATTCCTTGGTGAGTAATTGGCTTTTCATTATGGAAATGAAGATCCATTCACCGAATTAATAGACTTTAAATAATAGAGAGGTTTTTGACAAGGAAGTGTGCTCTTTCTAGTGGAGCTTTGGGCTTCAATGCCTTGTGCAAAGATTGTCCTAACCATTTGTTAGGCTATTGTTGTATCTTAGGGGAGACAAATCAGACCTGTTACAAAAATTGGCTAACTAAGAGCTTGAATCTCCTTAAAGAGAGTGAGTGCCGAGAATGAGTGTCGCGTCTCCATCCGAATTGTTTTGTGTATCTCTTCCAAATAAATAATATTTAGAAGTATTTTTATTCAATAAAAGACTTGGGGGTGTGCAAGGATCAAGTTAGATTGGATTAGATTTAAGGTATTTCCAATCAAGCCCAACTTCATCAAATTGAAAATTTTGAAAACAAACCCAACCAGTGGTAGCCGTAAAAATAGCTAATTTAATTATGACAAAGTTAATTACACCAAGCTATTTATAACAATTCTCCATTGGTTGGTGATAATAACTAATTGTAGAAATATATTCAATAATATGATGCTAACCTACAACTAGAATCTCCTCTCCCATAAATGTCAAGTACTTTGTGCATGTGCCAATTGAACTACATGAATCTTAGCATGATAAAGTCATTTCCTCCTACAACACCAAATTGATAGCTGGCGCACATGCAACTTTAATTTTTAGAAATTTATTGGGTAGTACGGGAGCCATGCACTCTACTTTCACATAAATTTTGACAAAACTGAAATTTCTAGGTCGTTATTGATGATGTTAACATAACCACGTCAAACTTTCAAAATGCAACCAATCCAGTGTATCAAAACAAAATAAATGCAAGTAATTAAAGCTTTGTCATAAGAAGACAAGACAAGCTTGAACACTCAACCACTTTTTTATTATTATTTATGAATCGAACACTTCTACTTTTTACTACTTGATTGATTGATCATTAAATGTTAACACCTATATGTTGACGAAACATGTTACAACCATAATTTGTTATGGTTAAAAGGTATTTGATATCAAATGATATGATGTCATTGATGATGTTACCATAACCACGTCAAACTTTCAAAATGCAACCAATCCAGTGTATCAAATCAAAATAAATGCAAGTAATTAAAGCTTTGTCATAAGAAGACAAGACAAGCTTGAACACTCAACCACTTTTTTATTATTATTTATGAATCGAACACTTCTACTTTTTATTACTTGATTGATTGATCATTAAATGTTAACACCTATATTTTGACGAAACATGTTACAACCATAATTTGTTATGGTTAAAAGGTATTTGATATCAAATGATATAATGTCATTGATGATGTTACCATAACCACGTCAAACTTTCAAAATGCAACCAATCCAGTGTGTCAAAACAAAATAAATGCAAGTAATTAAAGCTTTGTCATAAGAAGACAAGACAAGCTTGAACACTCAACCACTTTTTTATTATTATTTATGAATCGAACACTTCTACTTTTTCCTACTTGTTTGATTGATCATTAAATGTTAACACCTATATTCTGACGAAACATGTTACAACTATAATTTGTTATGGTTAAAAGGTATTTGATATCAAATGATATGATGTCGGCAGTATTAAAATTCAATAAATGTGAGATATGTTAGTAAAAAAATAATTAACCCACTAACAAATAAAAGATATGTGTTAGTGGATAATTATTTTTGGATCAAACTTAGGTCCAGTATCCAGTAATATTAGACCCGTTAAGATGATGATATGTGTCTACTTTTAGATATGTGTCCACTTTTAGACATGTGTCACCATCTGACCAGGTCCAGTGCACTGGATGCACTGGATCTAAGCCAAGTCCATTATTTTTGCACATATGTCTCTCATTTATTAGATTTTGATATGGATAACGTAGTATCATTTGATATCTCATTCTTTAATATGTCAAATATTGTTCATAAATTTAGCAGTATGGTAGATAAGACTCTTGAAATCCATACAATAGTGTACCAATTCTTCTAAAGATTAAAGAAAAGAAAATTAATTAGATTGGGACTAGGTTATTGACCTCTTGTGTAACCAAATCCACACACTCTCTTATCTTTCCAAGCTTCTATCAAATATCATTCCCCTTCATTACACATGCTAGTCTCAACTATACATGCTAAATGAATAATTGTTTTATGAATAATGTTCTCTACCAAATCGAGTTGAAATAATACCTTTAATTTTATCTTCTAGCATTCCAAATCACCATAGAATCATATATACACCTTAGTTTATTCAAATGATTTAATGAGCTATTTATGCAAATTATGTGATTTTTTTAAATAGGTTATGTTACTAAACATATTTGTAAATATTTATCCGAGTCAATACGCAGTGGGCTGTAAAAACATTCTTTCAAATTAGTTTAGAAGAAAACTCTATCCTTGTATTATTATTTATGAAAAACGTGTGGTATATATAATGGAAAAAGCTACAACAACAGAGACCATAACCAAAAGCTACAGTTTTTTATGGAAGAAAAAAAAAAAAAAAAAAGTAGAAACTAATTGTGTTACAATGAATAGGATTTGGTGGATCTGTCGCCTAACAAACAAAATCTGCTAGTCTGGACTCTGGATTTTTTTTTTTTTTTTTTTTCCTATTCGCTTAATTAGAGAAGGAAACATGGCAAAGGGACATAGAGGGGAAAAAATTTTACGGACCAATTTGTTTGTCACTTTAGTTTGGTTTATGTTTTTATTTTCTTGTTTTTGTTTTTGTTTTTTTGAGGTTTGTCACTTTAGTTGGTAACTTGGTATTGCGGTATCCGCATTAGGACATTCAGATCATCTTCAAAATATTGTAGTGGATGAGTTTATATTCCAATAATCATGGAGCTCGAGTTCAGTCGTGTATGGGCCCTATAGACTACAAAATTTGTGAAATTTACAGTTCCTTTTGAATAAACCTAAGGCCCAAGGGAATCGGTTTAACAATCATTAAAAGGCCTTATTGGACGGGGCCTAAATGTATGGCTACACGGCACTGCTATAACAGACCTCTCTCTATTTCAGACACTAGCAAATGTTTGTAACTTTGTATGCAATCAATCCCCAAAGTTTATTCATCCAAAAAAAAATTCCACAAAGATCAATTGTTTCGTAATAATGGTTTTTTTTTAACCATGAGCTCATGCGTAAAGTTTACTCATTAAGCTTACTAATTCCTCCCACGAAATACACCGTTTAGTTTCTAAAATTTCAAGAATAAGCGCTTTTTTTCTTCCCATCATATTTTTTTAATTTGCTTGTATACGTGAATAATGGAGCAATGAGATAGCTTGTTTTTTATTATCATAACATTCCCTATTATAAATTTTTAACAAAACAAACTAGTCACATTTTTCCCTCAATAATGCCCAAACTTTATTTCTTTGAAAAACCTTCTACACAAATCAGCATTTTTTGGATAAATCAGTAGGACACAAGAGTACCATTTTTCTTTCTTTCGATTTTTAAGGCAAAAAAAAAAAAGGCTGCATTTTAGCATTGGGTGTGTTTGAGCGTGTGTGAGATATATGGCAACATCAAGCTGTTAGGTCCTAAATAATATTATAAAAAAAACTATCAATTCAAAATAGCAACCAAACACATGTACAATAGTACAAAAATTTACGTGGAAAATCCTTTCTCTTTGAAGAGAAAAAACCACGGGACAAACTCCGAATAATTTCACTATTATCAAATTAATTATAATAATTCTTATGTGTGTCTTATGGTTAAAGAAAAATCTCTCCTATTTTTCTTTTCTCTCACACACATACTAATTGTCTCTTTCAAAGGCAGCAACACTTTACTCTCTCCTCATTTGCTCTCTCCTCCTTCGCTATCTTCTTGAAGACGACAATCCTTTACTCTCTCCTCCTTTGCTATCTTCTTAAAGGCGACAATACCTTACCCTCTCATTCCTCTTGCGTTCCTTCTAAGCGAAAATCCATTTTCTCTCTCTTGGTTTCATGTTCTATTTTCCCTTTCCCCATAGGGAAGACCCTTGGGCCAAAGCCAAAGCCCCCAAATTCTTTGTAGCATTGTCTATTTATAAAATTCTTTCACTATTCCCTCTTGGACTAAGAATATATTACCTCTTTAATAAGGAATCTGTTCCCTCTTAGATTAGGAATACATTACATTTTTAACAAGGAATAGACTTCCTTCACACCAAGGAAGTCTTTCCTTCTACAATAAGAAAACCCAAATTAATTTTTCCTTCTTCAACTAGGAAATCTAATTGACTTTTCAAGTCACAATTGAAATTTGAAGCAATTTCCCAACACAAGCCACCTCATTGTTATATTAGCTATGTGTCCAAGAAAATTAATGGAACAAAATTATAAAAGGATTAAAAGAGCTCATTTTGAAATTAATGACTAAAATCAATCATTTTAAACATAATTTTTTTTTTTGATACATAAGAAATTAATAGCACTAAAAGGGAAAACTTTAAGAACTGTAGTATATTTTGCCTCTCTCTCTCTCTCTCTCTCTCTCTCTCTCTCTCTCTCTCTCATCATCATCATCATCATCATCATCTTCTTCTTCTTTCATCTCATAGGCTTTTTCAGAACTAATATATTGAAATTTAAAATCTTTACCAAGAGTAGCAACCAGTTGCGACCTATTTTACAAAGCTGAAATAACTTTGCGATGACTTAATTAATTAACATCAACTTGTTATACCTAGATGCACTTTTGGTGATGTTAGATAGTGCATAGATACAGCAAGATCAGATCATGAAATTCTTGATGAGATTCAATCACACATATTCTACGATAGGGGATAGTAAGTACTCCATTTAATGTGACACGGTAATTTTTATTTTATCTCTATATTAAGAAGATTTAGAAAGTTAGTTATGATTTCAAAAAATGTCAAAAATACCTCTAATCTAATAAGATAATCCTTCTTAAAAAATAAAAAGGAGTTAAAATTGTAATTCAACAAAATTCAAAAATTAAAAAAAAAAAAAACCAAATAAACTTTTTTCCTTAAAAATTAGCACATTAAACCGGCTGTTTAATCCATTTCAAATCTTAAATTTTAGTTTCTTAATTTTTTTTTTCCCTTTTAACCCCGCTAACAATAAATAAATTCAAAGGCTAGTTTTATTTTATAATCCTGACAGTAATTTTATTTCGAGGAAAAACTGCACCTCCAAATGTTCATTTCTAACAATAATCCTAGTTAACTCATTTTTTATTCACCGAGTTAAAACATTTTTCATTGCACCGTGTCTACTCCGTGCTTAACTGCTTATGCATGAATGCGCATAGGAACGGTCCAATCCAATGAGTAACGAGTACCCGACTAGACACGAAACATTCGGATATTACCTGAAATGTCACTGTAAAGAGAATGGGCCGGGTTTGGATAAAAATCCGAATTTTCGGGTTGGGTATGGTAATGCCTGAAAATTAAAAGAAAAATCTGTTTAAAGATAAAATTTCTGCTAAGTGGAGGCTGAAGAGTTTTCTCCTCTAGTTTTGTTGAAAATGCTATGCATGTTATTTAAAAATACAGCGTTTGGTTGCCATAAAATTTGGCAACGATAGACTATAGTAGGGAAGGGGAAGTGCTGTTCAGGTTTATAAAAGTGTTCTACCAAGTCCAATCCATTTGAGTGTGATCATACCAACACTAATGTACCGGATCCCATCAGAACTCTGTAGGTAAGCGTGTTGGGACGAGAGTAGTATTAGGATGGGTGACCTCTTGAGAAGTCCTCGTGTTGCATCCCTTTCTTTTTAAACCTTCTCAAAAAAAAAAAAAAAAAAAAAAAAAAAAACGTCCAATCCATTTTATTTAAAAAATAATATATTTGAATATTAAAAATAAAGAAAAAAGAACAATTATACCTTTTATTTAGCCTATCTTAGCCCCTTCGGTCTTTTTACCCAGGCCGGTTTTTGTGCCACCTTGAGATCTTATCTAAAGAATAAAGCAAAACAGAAAAGAGAAATGGTAGATAAAAACAATCAATTACAAGTTTAAATCTGTCAGTATACAACTTTGTGCTTGATTTTGGGCTGGACTCGAGCTACTTCAGTGATCTGTAGTGCATTTCTTTTGGCTAGAACAATGGTAATAAATTCTCATGGTTGGTCGTTGCTTCTTTAGCAGAGACAACAGCCAATTTATTAGTTGCAAATATAATATTTTGGATAAATATTATGATGCTTTTATTTGAAGGGTTTGGCTTATCTCTAGTACTTTTTTAATTGGAGGTGTCCTTTTGTTTTAAATACACAATAGCAAATAGTCGTGACCTTGTGGGTTTAATCTCCACATTTTATTTAGTTAGTGGGTGATGTGGTAGTTTCTCATTAAAACTAAAGGATATTCCAGTAAAAAAAATACTGAAAGTAAGCTAAACTCTTATTTAAATACTGCCGCCAGTTTTGGATAAATATTAAGCACAATTATAGGAACTACTTCCCTACGAATACTCAGTGACTAACCAAACTTAACTATCCGTGTACTCCTAAAATTCACACACCTAACAAATACCTTTTTTTTTTTTTTTCTCTCCATTAAACTGTTGTAGCAAGATTAGACATTTATCAAAAGACTAAGCACGATTAAGAAGCACAACACCCCTCTGCAAAAAATATCATGGCTTTCATTTAATGGGAAAAGAAATAGATAGCTTTAGTCACAACCCTGTAATTTAGCATTAGCATTAGGATATAATCATAAAAAAAAATGCCAATAGAAAAATATTTTTCTTTCCCTTTTTGTCAATTTAAAATTCCATAATTGGAAATAATAATAATAATAATAATAATAATATCCCATTTGTTTTTTGCGGATGATTTAATATTATTTGCTGAGGTGGAGGAGAAAGCTTGTGAGGCAATTTCAAAAGTTCTAAACAGATTTTGTGAGGAGTTGGGGCAAAATGTGAGCCTTGAAAAGTCGAGAATTTATTTCTCTCCAAATGTTCAAGAGGGAATTAGTGAAGAGATATGCTCTAAATTGGGAATTCAAGCCACAACCAATATTGGCAAGTATTTGAGATTTCCTATTAATCATAGAGGGGCAGCAAGGAACTAGTTTAATTTTGTTGTGGATAGGGTGATGAATAAACTTACGGGCTGGAAGACAAAGTTCTTATCCTTTGTAGGGAGGATTGTCCTTGTGAAATCGGTCATGTTAGCTATCCCTAACGATGTGATGCATGGGGAGGCATTACCTATACACTTATGCAAGAAATTGGATAAGATCAATAGGGATTTCCTATGGGTATCAATTAGAGAGAAAAAAAAAACTTCATTTGATTGGGTGGAGTAAAATAATTAAACCTAAGGAGGAGGGTGGTCTGGGGATACAGGCAGCAAGAGAAAAAAACTTAGCGCTCCTTGCTAAGTTGAATTGGAGAATGTATAAGGAGAAAGAAGCTTTGTGGGCTAATGTTATTTTGAAAAAATACTGTTCAGTAAGACAGAAGATGATCAAGTAATCTTAACAAGCTTCTGGCCTCATCTAATTGGAAGGCTATTAAAGCTGGTTTCCAAACCTTTACTGATGGTCTTTGTTGGGGAGTGGGCAATGGGAATAGGATCAAAGTCTGGACGGATTGTTGGATAAGAAGAAAGTCTCTAAGGGAATTGATTGAAGGTCCCTTGAATCAACATGAGGTGGATATGATGGTTGTTGAGCTTCTTAGTGGACAAGGTCAGAGGTGGAGATGGGAAAGGCTTTCATTTGAGCTGCCTTAGGAAGTTAAAGATCGAATTAAAGTTATACCTCTAAGCCAAGTTGGTAGAAGTGAGGATTTAGTGCTATGGAAACACTCAAAAGATGGGGAATTTTCTACAAAATCAGCCTATTTAGCTAATTTATCTCAGGATCCAGCCCCTACCTTCCATGGTGCCTGGATTGGGAAGTTAGATGTGTTGCCCAAAATTGTGAATTTTTTGTGGCTGTGTATTCATAAGAGTGTACCAGTTAAAGATATTCTTGCTTCAAGGGGTATCATTGAAGATAAGATTTGCCCTCTTTGCAAGAATCAGCCTGAAACAATGAAGCATTTATTGAGGGAGTGTGACTTTGCTCGAAACTTTTGGCATCTAATAAGTGTGCCACTTGATGTTGTGTAGTCATTCCAAGCCTCGGATGTGAATACTTGGCTACGAGAAAATTGTTTTAGTAATGCAAAGCATCAATCTTTGGTGCCATGGAGATTTGTCTTTCCTTTTGCTATATGGGAGTTGTGGAAACATAGAAACAAAGTGTCTTTTGAGAATATTTCTCTAAATCCAATGTTGTGCAAACTGTGTATAAATCAAGCCATGGAGTTATTTTTGTGTGGGCAAGATCAGGGAACAGAGAAGCATGGCTGTCATTGCTGTGAGATGGGAAAAACAACCTCTAAATTGGTATAAACTAAATACCGATGGGGTGTCATGTGGAAATCCTGGGAGAGCAAGAGAGGGTGGTGTCATTAAGGACAATTCAAGAAATTGGATAAGGGGTTTTGCTAGATATATTGGCTATACTACAAGCACAATATTGAGTTTTGGGCACTTAGGGATGGTTTGCAATTAGCCATTCAGCTTGGCATGCAAAATTTGGAAGTTGAACTTGTTGCGAAAGTCATTGTGGACTTAATTAATTCCAAGAACTCTTCCAATACAGCATACTCTTCCTTATTGTTTGATTGCAGATTATTACTAGAAATGATACCTCATACCAAGGTGAAACATGTGTTTCGAGAAGCAAATAAATGTGCAGATACTTTAGCTAGGAAATGATGTCATGCTCATGAGGAATTTGTTATTTTTGATGGTCCCCCATCCGTTGATGTTTCTGCTGTAGTGTATGCATATGAGATTAGGGAAAGTTTTTGTAGACAAGTTGTTGCTAACTTAGCCATTCTGGCCACTTTGTTTAATTTTATTTTCCTTTTCACCAAAAAAATAAAAATAAATAATAATAATAATTAAAGGCCCTAAAAATTGGGTTCGGTTTGGGTACAAATATCAATATGTAAAAAATCAGAGTAACAAATAGGTACAGATGCTAATCAGGTATTGGGATTGAGTATCCACGAGTAAAATTTTTGAGTTAGGTTTGGGTATACATAACCTAAACCTAGTCCATGGCCATCCCAAAATTGGTATGTTGGTTCACAATATATAAGTGATTTTTTTTTTTTTTGGAGTAGTTGTCCCTTCCTAAGATGCACAATAGTATGTTGTGCAATATAGCGTAGTACATTGCCCAATTAAATTCAAACATATCACTCTATTAAACATAATTTTTGTAATAATAATTGTCCAGTCATTTGGTCAATATAATTATGGATTTGAATTTAGGGCAAATTACAATTTTTCATCCCTAACTATCACCTCAATTACACTTATAACTCCTTGAACTTTCAAAATGCATGATCAAACATGCTATCTTTGTCATGAACTTCAAGGTCTGTTTTATAGTCTTGTATATTTGAACCTCATCATATGATTCCACTCTCAATCTACTACACAATGTTACATTACAATATGATGATCTAGTTCAAAATTTTCTTTCATCCTTTAATTAGTAAATTGGTGCACAAGAAGAACAAGAATAATTGATTGTTGTTTCACCTCAGTTTGTAAAGCAAAAGCCGTTTTGTGATTGGAAATGACAAACGAATAACATAACTATTTGTCTTATTTAGGGAAAGGGACAATTAGCACAATAAACCGAATAATTATACAAGAAGAATCATCAAAGTACATTAGTCACAAATAGATACATCTGTCCAGAAAGAACATATAATAACCCCACACCCAATAAAAGAATATACACTCAGACAGAAGCATTTCGTTTGCGACAAAGGATAAAATATTATTCTTAGTCATTTGCACGGCAAGCATATGACTATTAGTCTATTACATGTTATTCATCAGATACCATAGAAACAACAGAGATAGTAGCACTTTTTTTTTTTTTTAAATTACATAGTAGCACTTTGTTTGTAACAGAGTGTACGATTTATTAGTCATTTGCATGTCAATCATGTGACTTTATTGATCAAAAATACCTTAGAAACAAGTGAAACATAAAAAATAATAGTAAAGAGTACCTTATGGATGGTGACCCAAAGAGTTGATTAAGACATCATCTCCAAACAGTTCTGCTGGTTTTTGTCCAAAGCGCACATAGTTTCTCACGGCCAGATGAGTTATGAAAGAAATGATAAATCTGTAGTTACAAGTCGCAGTGTCAAGATCTTGATGATTCATTGATTAGTTTAAAGGACTAAAAAACCAAAAGGAACAGTCGAACAGAGAGATTAAGAAAGACAACCTCAGGTCGATTAAAGCTTGAGTTCGAAGAAGCACTGACTTATGATTATCCACAATTAAAATGGGATGATTTCGTTAATACCTTCTGTGAATTCCACTGGCATATCTTTTACCTTCAATTCACGAATAATCTTTAGATGCTTCAACCCAGTGGAAACCTTCAAATTCTTGCAGGACCGAATCCCCAACTTCTGGAGTCTCCGCATTGCTTGTTCCTCCACAATCCATTCTTCCAGTTCATGAAGCATCCAGAATTTCAGAACTTCAAGCTGGGTAAAGCCTCCCATAGATCAAACCATGGTTTTCCCAGTATAAGAACCTGAGTAGAAATAGAGGGATTTAAGCTTGGAAAGCATCTCTAACTCTGGCATTGGATCATCTGAAACTCCAGAGGCTGATAAGGTAAGCTCAGTCAAGCTTTGAGGGAGTCCGGTAAAGTTTATGATGATGGATGGATTCTTTAATTTATCAAATAAATAAATACTTGAGAGATTGACGAGTCCTGACAAGTGATTCACATGTAGATCTTGAGGTCGGCCCATTTCATCAATTGATTTCAACATCAATGTTCGAAGGCCCTTCAGTTCCACAGCAAAACTATCTGTCAATTGTTTTTGCTGTGACAAGTCTAACTGGAACGCCAATTCTAATCTCCTAAGGTTTTTCAACCTGCTGAGGAAATGCTTCATAGGGCTGTCCTTATGAGGAATGAGCATATACCCGCCTACCCCGAAGGACACTAAAAGTTCAATTAGTCTATAAAAACACTATTAACGTTTATACCCCCAAATAATAACTTACCAATTTAAGCTTAATATCAAACAATGAACGTGCGGAATATGAATATAAGTTTGACACAAAATTGATAAACAATCTAAACCAAATAAAATCACATCTACAACAGAAATTAAATAGCAAAGATTAAGAGAAGAGAGATGCAAATACAAGGACAACGCACGATGTGTTATCGAAGAGGAAATCAAAACCCTCGACGTAAAACCTCTCCATTGCCCTCCAAGTGGTAAATAATCCACTAAAGAATGTAGTTGGAATACATGAATAGCAGAAGACTCTCCAAGCCTAATCTATCCAGTGTATTTAAGCTCTCCAAGCTTCTACTTCAACGAGGTTGCGCCAAACCTATTTCTTCTTTAACTTACCGGATTCCGCTATAAACCATAGCATCAACCAATATGAAATTGATCCCTTTCTAACTGCTTTCCAAGCACCAAATGACCTTCTTACAAATGTGGGTATGGTGAGAAAATATTTTGATAATGAACCTCTCAAGGATGTAACAATGGAGAGAATGAGAGTAAAGGAATTTGAAGAGTCTTTATGTGAAGATTGTGTATAAGTCAATCTTGATCTTCTTTAGGGTTTCTCTCGTAATATTCTCTTTAGAATCTCTTTATATTTCGTGGGTATGAGGGGTATTTATATTGGAGTGATAATGGAACGCGAAGAGTCAAGTTTTTCAAAATAGAGTTGGTTGGCAGCTTAGACTCGCGACTTGACTGAATCACAAGTTCTAACTGCGAGGTAACTGAACGGTCAGTCTATACTTTTTGTCCTGTAGTGTTCTAGTTGGTATGACGCTTTGACTTCTGGCATGCTTGGCACGTGTTCAACATCTAGCGGCTTGCAGCTGCGAGCTACTTGTGAGATCCAGTCGCGAGTCCCTGCTTCTTTGCACAATCTTAAGCATTTCTTCACACTTTCTCACTCACTACCCTTACATGAATCCCACCCAAATACAAGGTTACTAATTGCTAAAATATAAGCAAATTTGGCACAGAATAAAGCCAACAAGATGGTTGATTAAATTCAACCTTATAGTCTCCCCTTTTGGCTATTCCGTGACAAAACCCTAAAACAAACTCTAGACTTAACATGTGAGTTAGGAACAGTTGAACAAAACTCACTCACACCTAACTCTAGGATCTGTGTAGCTTTTGAACCATAAGAACAAGTATCTCCTGAAACCACAACAATACAATATGATCATTATATGCAGAAAACTTGCAATGCATATGGAGCAAGCACAATGTGATCAAGCAAAAGTGGAATTAAGTAATATACCATGGCTTGACCATACAAGCAATTGCTATAACATAGTGACCACAATGCTCATTCACACTTGGAATGAACAATTGGACATTTAAGCTAATAAGTTTAAATGCAAAGTATCATTTACATGTCCAACACTCAACCAATGCACACAACAAGTATGCATCTAGGAACAAGATCCTACTAGGGCACAAGAATGAGAGTACTTGAAGTAATGCATGACAAAACAACAAGTACAATGCAACAAGGCATAGGTATAAACCATAAAAGCCTACAAATGTATGAAAACAACCCTAAAAGCTTACAAAAGCAACATGGGTTCAAATTTTGAAACCAAACACAAAAGCTACATAAGCATTGGTACAAATTCAAAGTACAAACTAAACTGAATAACATCTTAAGTATTAATAAACCAAAGTTTCACACCCAAACATATCCATGAGTTTTAAAAACAGCAGAATAACCAAACTGTTTAACACATTGTATCAAACCCATAATGAAAACATTATTCAAAAGCATAATACCATAACCAACATCATAACCATAAACATAAAATAAGACTGAACAATAAACTTGATAAACACTGTTTTTAGCTGCTCCCCCTCAAAATGGCACTCCCCTTTAAGAGCTGCTTCTAAAAAATTCTCCCTCTTTTTGACCAAAATGGCCAAAGGGTTATTATTAGGTGTTGATGCTGTCAAACTTGGCTGAAAGCATGTTGAGTTGATCCTGAATTGCTGCCATCCTGTCAGTATGCTCATTCTGGACCTCTCTGAGTCCATCAATCCTCTCTAGGATGATCTGAAATGCATCTGGAGGTATAGTTGATGAGGTTGAAGTCCTGCTCCTCTTGCCTTTGCTTCTAGATGTGGAGGTATATCCTGCAACCTCTGCTTCAATTTCCATTGGATCATCTTCTCCTTGGTCACCCTCTTCTTCATTACCTGGAAGATGAACTTGTATCCTGATGATGGTCATCTTGTTTATAGCTAAAGGTGTAGACATGGGGCTGATATCTTGAAGGATTGCAACACCTTCTGCTCTGAAAGCCACATTAGAAGACTGGGAAAGATCAGCTTGGGCCTAAAGGTGGTACTAGTCTCATCCACAATTGTGTCAAATAAGTGAGAGCTGATGTCAATGATGGTTTTCTCCTTGAGCTCTATGAGGAAGATCGTTCTGGCATTGTTGATTGTAGTCAGATTCCTCACTGGATACAAGTTGAACATCATGATGGTGGTGAGACACCTCATGTCAACTGGAAATGCTGTAATGTTGAAACATCTCCCCTCCCTTTGTCCACCAATGCGATTCTAGACAGTTTCTATAGATAGCATCCTGTCCTTGTAATTGGTGAAATCATGATCTTCTAAACCCTCAAGTCCTAGTACCTCATCAATATCATGTGCATCTAGGGTGAACTCATGTCCTCTGATCTAGCGATTCAGCTCATCGTCCCCTATTGTAGCATTTGCATAGAATTCTCTTATTAAAGGCTCACAAACTACAGGTACGTCATTTAGCAACTTATCCCATCCTCTGCCCTCAAAACAATCTGGAATGAAGGTGTCTTTCAAGTGCCCTAAGTCTACAAACCTTTCTTGAATAATGGTTCCCTTCAAGAAAGAATCTTTGTATCTCTCAAAGTGTTGAACAAACCTAAATAGGTTATGGTTCATTTTTAGCCTTTTATCAATCTTCTTAGCAGGAGTCTTCTTCTTTGCAGGTGAGGGAGCCATCTGTAAACAAGTAGAAGAGTCCACAATAAGAGCAAAACACAATAGGTGGAAATACACACAAATTAGTGACAAGTTAGTTACATAGGGAGTAACAGAGTGTCAAGACAGTATATAGACCAAAAACAATTGAGAACCAGAGAAAAATAGCTCAACTCAAAACCCAACAACTCAATCAAGTACAGTCTGTATCGATGCAGACTGCAACAAGCACTAAACTGCAATATTTGGACAGTGTAAACCACACTCAGACAAAAGTAAGCATATGTCCATGAGACATATCTTAATAAATATGAAATATGATATGGCAACACAAAATCAAAACATTATTAGCCAAACAATCAAAAACCTCAGTCATTCTGAAACAACCATACTCACACTTAGTGTAAATCATAGAGAACCCAAACACATATCTTATGGGTATGAAATATTTCAAACAACAAAGGTCAGACTACAGACTAGCTCAAAGAAACTAAACCATGATAGCAAACATATTCTGTAGTCTAGCAACAAAAACAACCAACCCCAAACAAACAAATCCAATATTTTAAGCAAACACATGTTCGAATCATAGCAAAACACACAAACTCAACAAAATCTCACAAAATGAAGAAATACACTCATAGACATGTAAAATAGAGTGAGAAAATAGAAACCCATACCTTTTTCTTGGAGAATGAGGTTGGAGAGATGATTGATAATGGAGGTTTGGGTTGAGCGCACGGTGTGTTTGGGAGAGGGATGAAATGAGGAAGACAATGAATAGTCACAAAAGTTCGAGAGAAAAAAACTGAAAAAGTTTAAAAACTGACCTATTTGCGCAAAGCACCCAATTTTCGCGACTGAGTCAAGTCGCGATCAAGTCACTAAGGCCAGTTGCCAGAACATTCAAGACAAAAGTTTTGAAAAATTTATCTATGTGTTTTTCACAACTGGAAGTTCTATCCGTAAGGGAGTCGCGAGGTAAGCTGCGAAAATTTCTGAGTCCCCTCGCGACTGGACCTTCCACCGACGAACAAGTTGCTAGATTGAGTCGCAAGAAACATTAAAAACCCAAATTTAGAAAAATATTCTAAGTATTTTTCGCAACTAAGGCATTGACCCACTAGTGAATAGCGAAAAATCTTTATGTGGGCTCGCGACTAAGACATGCGACTGGAGCAACCCGCGACTGAGTCACCAAAACAGGGTAACACCGCTTTTAAAATTTTTGACACTTTTGCAAAAACAAAAAACTTTCCAAAAACAAATAAAACACTAGAAAATATTTTTATGTTTGATTAACAGGGATTGAGTATGTGAAAACATATTTAAACAAGTACAATCACACAAAGAAATATGGCATTCATTGAACATTGACATGTGTGATGTGTGTGGATATGAACAATGAGATAGTCTTTAGTCAAATGTGAAGTTTCAATGATCAATTCAACTAAGCCATACACAATTAGTACTAGATAATGTGACCCATCTCAATTATAGAAATATGCATATATGACCTCCCATAAAACTTGATTACGTAACTATGAAGCTTTTCATTTAGGTCCATATTCTTCATAACATTTGATCTTTTTGAATCATAACATCTCATTGTGAGATTGATACTTGAAATTCTTGACATATCAATTGATGGGCAAGTCTTTGGCTTTTTGGGCATCCTACTTTTTATTTTAGTTCGCTTTCCTTTTTTCCTAGTCAAATACTAGTATGTGCGACAGACTTTTGCAGCTCAATATCTCTTTTCATTTTGAGATTTACATTTGAGAGATCTTTTGAGCAAAAAATAAAAAATAAAAAATAAAATAAAATAAATGAGTGGGAAGATATATTGGCACAAGTCTATGCATGTTTCAAGATCAACAAAACCATTCACTAATCATTTATGACAAGTTTGAAGATCTATTTATAACAATCACATAGATGTTAAGAGTTCTCTCACAAGGATATAGGTGCATAGGAAACAAGCTATGCTTGAAGATGCACAAGGCCATTAGTACAAATGTACATGGCAAAACATGCTTTGAGACGAAACTTAACAAAGTTGATCAAACTTTTTGATTTTCTATTTTTTATGTGTTTTTGAATTTTTGACACAAAAAAATAATGATAAAAACCAGTAATTTAAAAACATTTAATGCAAAAGCAAACGAACAACTAGTTGTCAACTCAAACAACCAACAAGCACACAACCAAACATAGTCACACAACATAGGAAGTATTAATGCATGAACATGTTGTAATGCTTATGCATGAGTACCTTTCTTCACCCATACATCTCGTGCGTTTGGAGTGATATCCCTATAGGATTGGGTATGAGAGTTAGGACTTTCAAACCTTCTAGTGAAGCTTTCTAAGCAGTTGGTGAATGCACCAATCATCTTCATCACATCTATCATTCCGAGATCATTATTTCGATCTCTTGATGACTCAACAACCCAATTCCTCTTGTTATTTCTTGGTCCTTTTGACCTTTGATCACTTGCATTCCTCAATACTCTTAGCTTACGACAACTGGGTCGAGTGTTCCCTTGAAGTCTGCAATGATGACACAGATGGTTCATTCTAGGACCTCTTTGTGATTGTGGAAGAGATTTTGCTTTAACTGTAAACCTAACCACAGATTGATTACGAGGCTTGTTTAACACCTGCTGGTCAGCTACATTCTTCTTCTTTTCACCCTTTGTCTTCTCCACAATAGATTGTAAGGTTGAATTTTATCAACCATTTTGTTGGCTTTATTTCATGCCAAATTTGCTTATATTTTAGCAATTAGTAACCCTGTATTTAGGTGAGAATCATATAAGGATAGTGTGTGAGAGAGTGTGAAAAATTGCTCAAGATTGTGCAAAGAAACAAGGACTCGCGCTTGGATCTTGCAGGTGGCTTGCGCTTTGCAAGCCGTTAGAATGTTGCACACGTGCCAAGCATGCCAGAAACTGAAGAGTCGCGCCAGCTGTTGCACTACAGGACAAAAGTCCCCGGCTGGTCAGGCCGTTTGCTCGCGACTTGAACTCGCAACTCAACCCAATTGCGAGGTCAAGTCGCTAAAATACCCTATTTGGGAAAAACTGACTTTTCACATTCTTTCTCACCCTACTATATATATACCTTTATACCCATGATTTTGAAAGAGCTTTTAGAAAGAATTTTGAGAGAGAAACCTTAGAGAAAAACAAGATTGACTCATCCACAATCTTCACATAGAGATTCTTCAAATTCCTCTACTATCTTCCTCTTCATTGTTAAATCCTTGAGAGGCACATTACCAAAACCTTTACTCACATACCTATATCTGTGAGAAGGTTGTTTGGTGCTTTGGGAAGCAATTAAGAAGGGAACAGTTTTATATTGGTAGATGCTATGGTCAAGTAGCAGAATCCGGCAAGTTAAAGAAGAAATAGGTTCGGCGTAACCTTGTTGGAGTAGGAGTTTGGAGGGCTTAGGTACATTTTGGGTAGATTAGGCTTGGAGGGTCTTCTGCTGTTCATGTATCCCAACTACATTCTTTAGTGGATTGTTTATCGTTTCGAGGGCAGCAGAGAGGTTTTATGCCGAAGGCTTCAGTTTCCTCTCCGATAACACATCGAGTGTTGTCCTTGTGTTTGCATCTCTCTTCCTTTAAAACTTTTCCATTTAATTTTTGCTGTGGATGTGATTTTAATTGGTTTAGTTTGTTTATCAATTCTGTTTAAGCTTATGTTCATATTTCACACATTAATTCTTTGACATTAAACTTGTATTGGTATTTTGTAAATTGAGAATCTAATCATTTAAGGGTGTTTTGTACACATATTGAACTTTCAGAGGCAACTACAACCGGCTCTTTGGCCTTCATAAACTTCACTATTTTGGAGATATTCACAGTTGAACTACTTTCTCTTGTGTATCCTAATTTGGTTTTATCGGAAAAGGTCTTTTGAGAGGAAAGGACATCATTAAGCTTCTTTGTTGATACTTGCTCTACCTTGGCATTTGCTTGAACCACTTCATGCTCAAGGAATCTCACCTTGGTGTCAGCTTCAGTTAGTTCACCATTTAGCATCTCTATCTCACACTTAGCCTCCCTATATCTCATTAAGAGACTTCTATAGTCCTCTTCAGCTTTCTTCATCTTTTTCATAGCCGCCTTAGCCATCCTTGCATATTCTCTCAACTTCTCAAGGGGTGAATTGTAGTTCTCTTGAAGACCAGTTGTATCTTCATCTTCTTCAGCATCCGATTCTTCTACAATTCCCATGAATTCCTCATCACTATGCTCCCCAAGCTCTTGCACAAGCAAATTCAAGTCCTCCGAAGACTCAACATAAGCAATAGTCATGAATGCTGAGAAATTCCCTTCTTCTTCACAACTATCCTCCGAATTAGATATAGAAGAATCTGAGTCATTGAGAGTAATGGCATATGCCTTGCCCTTCGATCTCAAATAATTAGGATATTCCTTTTCGAAATGGCCATGTCCATTACATTTAAAACAAGTGACTCCTTGAGTAGATTGGGACTCCTTCCCTTCTCCCTTTCTGAAGTCCTTCTTCTCATTTCTAGAACTTGTGAATTTCCCTTTATCACCAAATTTCCCACTGTTCTTGAACTTCAGAAATTTGCAAAAATTCTTTACAAGGTAAGCAACATCTTTTTCGACAACATCCTCATCTGATGAGTCGTGTGCTTCCACCCTTTCATTTATAGTCTTAAGAGCAAGGGATTTGCTCTTTCTTTGGTTTGGCAATGAAAGCTCATATGTTTGGAGAGAACCAATCAACTTTTGGACTTTGATTTCATCGAGGTCCTTGCTCTCCTCAATTGCAGTCACCTTTGCACGGAAGTTCTCCGGCAATGAATGAAGAATTTTTGTACAACTTTCGAGTCCTCCATTTTCTCTCCCAAGTTAAACTTACCAATGACCACTTCATTCAGCTTGCTATAGAAAGAGTCAAAAGACTCATCCTCACTCATTCTCAGCTCCTCAAACCGAGTGGTTAGCATCTGTAACTTGGTGTCTTTAACTTTCTTCGTTCCCTCATACGTGGTCTCCAATATCTACCATGCCTCCTTGGCAATGGTAATGTGCTAAATCTGGTGGAACTTATCTGGAGACACACCACAAAAAATAGCATTAAGTGCTTTGCTATTAGCATTTGACGCCGTAAGGGCTGCCTTATCCCATGTGGATTTGGCTGCCTCCGGCCTTGTCCAACCTATTTTAACTGCATCCTAAACAGCCTCATCTATTGAACATAAGAATGATCTCATCCAAACCTTCTAAAAGACATAATTACTACCATCAAAATATGGTGGAGCATTTAAAGATTGAGACCAATCCATCTTAATATGGGGTGAAGGATCACACTAAGGTAATGAAACCAATATAAGTGTACCTGCTTTGATACCAATTGAAAGTTTAATTAATGTATGAAAACACTATGAACGTTTAGACTTCCAAATAATAAATTACCAATTCAACTTTAATATCAAATAATGAATGTGCGGAATATGAATATAAGCTTAACACAGAATCGATAAACAATCTAAACTAAATAAAATCACATCCACAGCATAAATTAAATGGCAAAGATTAAAGGAAGAGAGATGCAAACATATAAGCTTAACATAGAATTGATAAACAATCTAAACCAAATAAAATCATATTAGCAGCAAAAATTAAATGGAAAAAATTAAGGGAAGAGAGATGCAAACACAAGGACAACACATGATGTATTATCGAAGAGGAAACCGAAGCCCTCGACGTAAAACCTCCCTGCCACCCTCCAAGCAGTAAATAATCCACTAAAGTATGTAGTTGGGATACATGAACAGTAAAAGACCCTCCAAGCCTAATCTACCTAGTGTACCTAAGCCCTCCAAGCTCTTACTCCAACAAGGTTACGTCGAACCTATTTCTTCTTTAGCTTACCGGATTCCGTTATAAACCATAGTATCAACCAATATGAAATTGGTCCCTTCCTAATTGCTTCCCAAGCACCAAATGGCCTTCTCACAGATATGAGTATGGTATGAAAAGGTTTTGGTAATGAACCTCTCAAGGATGTGACAATGAAGATGATGAGAGTAGAGGAATTTGAAGAGTCTTTACGTGAGGATTGTGAATGAGTCAATCTTGTTTTTCTCTAGGGTTTCTCTCTCAATATTCTCTCTAGAAGTCTCTATATTTCGTGGGTATGAGGGGTATTTATACTGGAATGAGAATGGAATGTGAAGAGTTAAGTTTTTCAAAACAGAGCTAGTTAGCGGCTTGGACTCGCAGCTTGACTAATTTGCGAGTTCTAGTCGCGAGGTAACTGAACGGTCAGTTTGTACTTTTTGTCCTGTAGTGCTCCAGCTGGCATGACGCTTCAACTTCTGGCATGCTTGGCACGTGTTCAACATCTAGCGGCTTGCAGCCGTGAGCCACTCGCGAGATCCAATCGCGAGTCCTTGCTTCTTTGCACAATTTTGAGCATTTCTTCACACTCTCTCACTCACTGCCTTTATATGAATCCCACATAAATACAGGGTTACTAATTACTAAAATACAAACAAATTTGGCATGGAATAAGGCTAACAAGATGGTTGATTAAATTCAACCTTACAGACTCCATATCTACAAATGCACCCCGCAGTATTTGGAGATTTGGTGGAAATTTCTCATTTCGTCCTTGCCCAATTTTGCCTCAACAAATCTCACTCATGTACAAGTTTTGAAGCTTCTGCAATTTCCCTATTGTACTGGGGAGAGTGCGGATATAAGTATGATTGACATCCAAAGTTTCAAGGTTCACTAAGTTGCCAATTGATGATGAAATGTTCTCTAGGTCAGTCCACCTTAACCCTTGATACGTTAACTGAATTAGTTTCCCTATAGTGTCAGGCAATTGAGGTCTATATACTTGTTCATGATCAAGTACCTTTACTTGTAAGAATTGCCCACTTGCAATGCGGTTACGAAGGATGATACTCACATCTTCTCTAATTCCTTCTTGAGTATCAAAGCAGAGGATGGACCTGGGATTTTTGTAGGCTTGCATTGTAGAATCTGTTGAATCAATAACATACACATCAAAGTCCAAAATTGTTTTCTCTCGCAACCAGAGTTCTCGTAGAGTATCAGGGAAGATACATGTCCTGACCTTCCCATTCTGCTTTCTTTCCCCTACTTGAACCAAGTTACGCCTTATCAACTCTTTCAAAAACTTCTTTGCAATTGCAACAGATTCAAGAGGCTCTTGCTTATTTTCCTGCTTTTGCACCAACCCTTCTGCAACCCACAAAGCGACTAATCTCCTTGAAGCAATTTCAGTGTCTCTAGGGAACTGTGCAAAGTAAGAATAATATTTAGGTAGACGTGGATCCAGAAACAAGTCTTTTTCATGTCTTTCAAAATTTTCCAACCATCGTGTTTGGTGAAGACTGACATGGCCCAGCACCCTTGTCAAGTCCTTAATCGTCACTTTTTTCCCGGACAACAGATACCCATAACTTAAGATGGAAAGTGGCAAGCCTCCACATCTTTTTACAACTTCATTTGCCAATTTTTTCCATTTTGGAAAGACTTGATCAGGCTGAGAAGGTTCAGGCTGAAAGCGCACCATCTGGGTAAACAAATCCTAGCTCTCATCATTGGTTCGTAGTTGAAGTTGGTATAGGGTGCTGCTTCGTTCAGCATGTGAAGCTACACTATTGTCTCTTGTGATGAGCAAAATTCTACTCCCATTTTCACAATCCTGAAAAGCTTCTTTTAGCGTATCCCAAATTTCTTTGTTAGGGACTTTGTCTAGAACTAGAAGGTACCTTTTGGGCTTCAAGAAATCATTCACCTCCTTGAATGAATCCTCTTTTTCCTTCCCATTCCTATGATTCGGCAGGACATTTTTTCCTAATCTTTTTAGGAGTACATCTTTATTATTGTCCACCATATCAGGTAGAGCCACCCAATACCTGAAAGGAAAATGTTTCTGAATAGCTTTATGGTTATAAACCACCTTTGCGAGAAATGTCTTACCTATGCCTTCCATCCCCACAATGGGAAGTGTGGAGAAAGGCTCAGTTTCGGTGGTTAGCCGCGAGACCATTTCGTGTACATCATCTTCCAAGCCGACCACTGAGATTGTGTCCTCCCTCAATTCAATGCGACATACCCTTATGCCTATGGAAAGAAGTCTGAGAGCTTCCACGAGTAGCTCATTTTCTGCAGAGAAGTTTCGCCAAAGACCTGTCTCCTTTTGAGAACTACGGTTTCTCCTTTGTGAGGCTGATAAAGAGAAACAACTCGTTGCATCTTTCACAATGATCTTCATTTGATTATTCCATTCCTTTATTGAATTGGACATGCCTTCTTGAACTGCTTTTGCATCTATGAGAAGTCGGTTCACATCATCAAAACAATCAGGCATCTCTTCTAACTGAGAGGCTACCATGAGGTTTTCCTGATCCATCTGCTTGCGAAACTTGTCCAGAAGATTTAAAATTTCCTTGTCATCGGTTGTGGCCTGTGTTTTCTGTTTTGGGGAGCGATGGACAGATTTCGGTGCAACTCTTCTGATAAATGTGAAATCAAATAGATCCTTTTTATAAAAGAGGTCCCAGAGCTGTTTCTTGATATTGCTAAAGCTCTTCTTGAACTGAGGCCTCGCCCACCAATTACCAATATACGGAATCCATCTCATTTGATCTGCAGTTTTCCGTATGCTATCGATTGCATTGTGCAGGTTGCTGATGATATCCATGGCTTCATCCATCCAAGCCTTTGCCGTTTCACTTTCCTTTGGAATCCCTGCTAAATCTTGCAGGAAAGCATCCAGTAGCTGCTGTGGCAACTTGATGGAGTAGTCTATTTCCTTTGGCTTGTCAGTCACTAAGTTTGGATTCTTAGCCATCAGAAATTTTAGTTTCCTTGCAATAGAGACAACTGGCGGTTTTGGCCTGTATTGGTCTGTCCTGCAAGCTTCTAACAATAGACCTTGACCGCTCTAATGATTTACAAATTCCGTTTCGTGTCTTACGAATTTGATCATTTATTTCAGCGTTGCACGAACCCAATCAGCCTGGTGGACACAAGTTTCCATGAAATTCCTGACAACAGAGTAAATCGATTTCTGAGATTCTCTTGTTTCAGTCAGTGTTCGGTAGGATTCCTCGTAACCCTGTACCTTGTGAACCAAGGCCTTGGTTTCATTCACCCAATCTCTATCAGCATCACTTAGTTGTACAATGATTCCTGGTTTCAGTTGAGAATCCCGAAGTTGATTGGGTTTCTCATCTATTTTTCTCCCGGATTCCAAAACCTCTTCTACATCTTTTATGATAGCTTCCAAGAGCTTGGTATTCTTTCTAAGACGCCGGTAACGATTCTCCACCCATCGAAGAAATAAATAACTAAGAAAAATGATAACAATGTACCCACACCCGATGATTAAGAGGAATATGAACAAATCAAGAACATAGGCATTAGAAATTATAGATATTACAGGCGAAGTTTCCATGGGTGCTGTGTTCTTTTTTTTTTTTTTTTCTTGGTATACCAAACAAAGCTTAATGAAATTACGCACTTCCTCTAATGAAAAGAAAAGCCCCATTAATGACTTGGATTAATAGAATTCGTGAACCATAAACAATCCCAAAACTGGGAGGGAAGGCAGATATGGTTTGAGGAATTACCAAGCTTCCTAGATTCATAATAGAATACGTGAACCATGACCAATCCCAAAACTAGGAGGCAAGGCAAATTTGGCTTGAGGAACAACTACCCTTCGGGGGTGTTACTATGTGTTTGTTTGAGAATAGTTTATTTAATTGAAATTGAAATTTTTTTGCTGAAAGTACCGTAGATAAAACTAAAAAGTAACTAAAATAATACAATGAAATTTATGAATAATACCAAAAATGACAATAAAATCCATAAATAGTAGAAAAAATAAGTTAAATAGTAAAAAAAATCTGACTTTTTAAACTGTGTCAATTACACACACTATATATATATATATATATATCTGGGCAATTATTAGTTTACATGAACTTTATAATATAAAGTGAACATTGTAGACAAAATGATTATTTCAATATGGCTAATATTTGCCACATTGGGAGGAAGTGTACATTCATTTTGCTTACAATGTACACTTTGCATTGTAGTGTTCATCATGTAAACTAATAATTTCATATATATATATATATTAATTAATTTCTTGGACTATAAAAATTATTTACAAAAAATTTCACATAGGACAATAATTTCCTTCAAAATGGGATCTGTAATTACGTTTTACCTTTCCATATTTTCATGTTCATTGTCAAAAAAAAATGTAACTACCAAAAATATATATCTATGAGAAGAAATTAATTGTCGTCATCATTGTCTTCATCATGTCATCTAATAAATCAATGAGATAAAATATAGTAGTTTTGACCTACTCATTAATTGTTCTATGCTTTGACAAAAATATATGTGTCACTATTGTATGCATACTTCAAAGATTGATCCAATGTCTTTTTACTTGTACTTCCAAAATTTTTGAGAAAAAATTAATTGCCTTCATCATTTTCTTCATCATGATCTAATAAGTCAACGAGATGGAATATAGCAGTTTTGACACATGTCATTATTCCATGCTTTGAAAAAATGACACTTGTTATCATTGTGTGTATCCTTGAATTGTTGGATTCCAACATTTGTGATAATAGTCAATAACTTGTGCATTTTATGGGTAATTTCAACAAAATACAAGTCTAATTTTGTTTTCCACATATACATAGAATTTGATAATTATGAAAATTTTTAATATATATTTATTGTGATTATATTTGTATATGTAACTATTTATTAATTCTACTATTTAAAATAAATGATGTGGTAATATTATAATGGAGGTGTAACATAGGAGGTTTTTAAGGAAATCCTTCTAGAATTTAAATCTGATATATAAAAATTGGCCTCATTGCTTGCACTACACACAAACACAAAGAAATTCTTTTTTTTGATAACACGAAATTTACTATTAACTCCAACTTGAGATTTATGCGTTTGTTAATCATTGATATAGCCAAGAATAGGGCTAAACAACCCTTGGCTTAGGGAAAATTATTGTATACTCCCGGAGTACCATAAATACGTGCTCCCTCTTCTCACATGAATAGTGGGTCCCACTAATTATGTGAGAGGAGGGAGCACGCATTTATGGTACTCTGGGAGTACACAATAATTTTCCTTGACGTAGATTGATTTGCAACCCAATTTTGAGTTGACCACGTTGTTGCTGTGGGTTGAGTAAGGTGTATATATATATATATATATGGATTATTCTGTTCCCATTTTTATTTTTACTTTTACTTCCTCAGGTTTGTTTTGTTCATGAGTTGATCTCATATGACTGTGTTGGTGTGTAATGCGTTTACCTTTTGCTGTGCTCAATGTACCATGCACTGTTGTGAAAAAATTAAAATAATAATAATAATAAATTTATTTGTGCTAGATTATGAGCATAAGCTTGAGCATGATTAATTGGTTTTATTTTTTATTTTTTTGGTTGTGGGGGAAAAAAATTATTTGAGCTTCAATTTCAGTCTGGATTATGCTTCTTCCTTTTGGTAAAGTACCAATCAGCTAGAAACCTCTTTTGCAATGTCTTGATAGAGATAATTCTATAATTAACTTACAATTATGTCCCCCCAAAATTTTAAAGACAAAATAAAAAGCATAATTATTACTCCATATCTTTTAAAATTTCCATCATACAAACTAGAAAGCGGTAAGAGTATAAGATATCACCACCATGTGGTGGTCACTTCACAAATATAAATGATTGCGAGGTGTGGGGAGTAAGGGATGAGGTTCAAGTTTTCAGAAGGGAGTTTCACACACATATACACTTAGATTATGCTAGAGTAGAATTTCTATCTTATATATATATATATATATATAAAGAGTATAAGACATCAAATACTATATATTAAAATGACGTGGAATGAATTTTCTAACTTCTAGGAGAGAAACTTTGTTCAAATAAAATGACAATGATGAACAAAAATTGAACACATCATAGCAGAATAACAAAGACAAAAGATTGTCAAAGATAGAATTATCAAGTTTGTTTAGTTATCCCATTTTTCTATGTCCCATCTATTTCCTCCTCTCTCTTTCTTTTATTTCTTTTTATTTAATGGCACTAGGCAACCAAAAATTGTACGGCCTTTCTATTACCTGTGGGTCAAGCTGCAATTTTATTGGCACGGTTTTCTAGCCCACCCTCATTGGTGATAGAAGCTACTATTAAGAGGGATTTACTAATATGTGTCTTTAGGTATATATTAGTAAACTATCATGAGGGATTTACTAATTAGTCATTTTTCCTAACGTGGCAGCACTTTCTTAAAGGCTTTTACGACTATATATAGTATTAGATTATTCAAGTTAACTCTCCAAGATGTTTATCTCTCCAACAATATGTACCATGTATTTGGTCTGCCCTTGACATACTGTTGGGCACATTTGACATATGTTTTGGTTACAAATGTTAAGGACTCTAATATTAACTAGCCAACAATTCACAAAGGGAAAATTATGTTGCTTCTCCCGTACAACTCCTTGTCATATAAGTGTATAACGTGTATGATCGCTAAATCTGAATTTGATCTCAAGTTCAAAATTTATTAAAACTTAATGGATACTTATAACTTTTGCTCCAAATGATCCAAAAGAAAAATAAGATTAAAAAATGAAAAAGTTTCATGAGGATTTTTTGGCTTACGGATTAGAATATAGTGATATAGAAGTCAAGGAATACAAGAAAGTTTCTAAGAATCTATACAATTTTTTATATGAATTCAAATGGCAAGACAGAGAGCATATTCATTTTTTAATAAAATTTATTTTTAACATTTTGTGTATCATTAAAAAGTATATAAAATTTAGAAATTATTCTTTTAGTTTTAAAAAAACTTTTTCAAACCCTATATTTTCTACCCTTCAATCTAAAACTCCAAAAAACATATCTAAAAAATTAATAAAACTTAACAATGATAATTGGACCAATTAGGAAAACAATTTGTTGTTGATAATCTATAATAATCTATTGAGGTTATTTTCTTTGTGGAAATTACAAATTCATCTACCACAAAAGATTATCTAATAAACAATTAGAATTAACTTCTATATATGCATAGTTGTAAAATAGTAATAATAATGAAAATATATTTTCGTTTGACTAACCTTTGCTTTTCGTTGAATAAGTGGCATTATAAAGTACTTCTAATACAACTATTAAGAATACTTTCTCTACAAAAACTACAAATTTTTTCATCCAAAAAGATTAAAAAATAAACAAAATTTAGTAAAGTCTCATAGTTTAACATTAAAATGGATCACTAAAAAAAATCAAATTCTAACTTGCAAAACAACTAATTATTAACCCAATCAAATCAAACCAATGGGATAAGGAAAAAAACTTGTGATCAAGAATTGCAGTACCAAAATACCTAAATATGCATAAAAGTATATACGAATTATCAAAAAGAGAAACAAATATGATGTGACAATTAAATCAACAACAAAAAAAGAACTATTATTAGAAAATATTCAAAAAGAAATTCCAGATATTTGATATCTTTTTCTTTGAATGAGATCTTGATCACAGCAACGATTTCATTATTAGATATCTTACAACTAGAATCCTAAACATAAGTGGTTGAAACAAACAAACAAAAAAAAAAAAAAAAAAATCAACTGATAGAGAAACGAGAGAGAGAGAGAGAGAGAGAGAGAGAGAGTATTGACCTATTTTTTTGTGGACAACTTGGAATGAATAGAGGAGAGGGGTGGAAATGAAATAATAAGAAATTTATATAGAAACAAAGATGGAAGATGATGGTGGAAATAGATAAAAGGTTGAACCAAGTGAAAATGTAAAGTTTAAGAAGATTGCAAAAAAACAATAATAATAAATAATAATAAAGGATGCTAAAGATGGTAAATAAAGTACTAATTGTAAAAATTGTGACTAAAAATAAGGAGATTACATACATGAGTTTAGATGTATATTGCATATATAGCTTGGGCCTTGGACCTTGAGGTCAAGTTTAATTCTCTTCCCACATACCTTTGGCTATGTATATTTAATTATGACTCCCACATGTGTGTAGAACCTTTTTGGTGCTAACTTTTATGAACTAAGTTAACCATGCAACACAACACTCACTTATTTTAAAATTAACAATAGCCAAATGAGTTTTTGGTATTAGATTCAAATATGTTATTCTCTCTCTCATTCTACACATTACAAATATCAAAAATAAAAAAGATTTCTACAAGTATTTTTTATCTTTTTATCTCTATGAATATATCATTTTTTATTAATATATTTTCAAGGTGAACGATATTCTTCTAACTTCTATTGTAGTTTGTTATATTTGCCTAATATAGAACTAAACTTTATCAATTTCAAACTTATTATTCAAATTTCTCATCTCTTAAGAAATAATAAAATTATAACAATAATCAAAAACTCATCCCAAAATTACAATGTTATCTTAACCAAAATTAAGATGAAACCAAAAGAATACAAACTAGACTTTATAATATTTTATTACTCAAATAATTGGTAGGAATATTCAAATTTATAGCCATGTAAATTGTGTTTTGATATAATCTCAAATTATTATTTCCAAAAAAATTCTAAGTATTAACCAAAACCAAAATTCAATCAAAGTTATAAAAGGGAAAGATATGACTTTTCTTATGGGAAATGATGAAAACACACACACACACACACACACAAAATACCAAAACACATATTAAAAAAAAAAGGAACCATCATCCTTAATTGGAACAAAAATCCACCAAAAGAAAGGGGAGGGAGAGAGAGAGAGAGAGAGAGAGAGAGAGAGAGAGAGAGAGAGATTGTGTTGGAAATCAGGATTGAATGGGAGAAATGACATCAAATTTATACAAAATAAAATAAGGAGAAGAAGAGTCAAAATATAAGAAAAATAGAAGGATAAAGGAATTGTAATGATAAAGCATAAAGTAGTGGGGAGATAATGAGGCAAAAATGAAGGAGAAAAGTTGGAAGAAGTGTAACACTAGGTGTGAATTAATAGGAAAAAAAAAGTTTGAAAAGAGAAATGAAAAGATATAAAAAAAAAAGTGGATGATGTGGTTCAACAAGAGCGTAGCAACAATAAATGCCACGCTTCAACTTTTAGATATATAAACTAGGTTGGCATGAAATAAAGTTATTTTCCACTAAATATTTTTGGAAAACAACTCTATTTTCGACTATCTCATTTTCCAATATTAGGTAACAATCTTAAAATGAGTTGAAAATTTATCATCTAATTTCCTTTATTTAGTTCTGCGGAGACTGAATTGATTTTCAGAAGGAAACAACTCTTTTTATATTTGAATTACCATTTTTTTTAGCTTGAAGTGAAAAAGGGTTTTTTTTTTTTTTTTTTTGAAAAAAAATTCTATTTATATTTGAATTACTTTTTGTTTTTGGCTTGATGTGAGAAAGGGTTTTTTTTTTTTTTTTTTTTTTTTTCTTTCTTTCTTCTAACGTGGGGATGAAGTTGCTTCTCTTCATGCTTGCTTGCAACCCAAAATGAATCCAACTTCTTCTCCAAGATGGACTTCAATTGCCTTATTGATATCATCCACTAAAACCTCATTTGTGTCCTCCAAATCAGCCATTTCTCAACATGGGTTCTCCTTGTAATCCTTGACTTTTCTTGGGTTTCTTTTCTTCTCAATTTCCATTCTTTCTCAGTTGATACCAGAGCCACTATCTATGATTTATGAGATTCGAGTATACATAGCTTGTACTATGTCAACGATTATTGCAATTGAGAGTAAGGAAAGATGATGTTGGTCGTAGTCCTAAGATTTTTTACAAATGTTTACCCATCTTTCCAAACATTTGTATGAATATTGTAGGGACTCATAGTCCTCAGATTTCTTGCAAATGTTTTCCCATTTTTCAAACATTTGCATGAATATTGTGGGGGCAATGTCACCTATTTATAATAGTGATGGTCCCTTTTTTCTTTTTGAATCAATATTGACAGAAGTCACTCCTAATTAAAATATATGATATATAAAAATTAAATCCATCACATATATGTGATAAATATGGTATACCAAGGAAAATGATAAAGAAAATTAATCAAATAAAAAGAAATAATATTAACACAAAGATGTAATCAAAGATATATTGAATATAATGTAGTAATACCATATTGATTGACAGAAAGAGAGATGATTACAAATAAATATTAATACAAGCAAGTCTTTGTTTTTTATATAATAACACCAAGAGGTAGCACTTTAGCGGCAAGGACCTTAATAAACCTATTCTTATTATAGATCACATAAGATTATGTTGACAATATCTTAAGATGATGTTCTCATAGAAACTATAATAGAAGAAATATTGATTAGCTTTGTTATTTTGGAAGTGCTACTTGATATTGGTGATTCATGTTTCGGGGGGCTCTCAAATTGTTTATTACAATTTGTAATTTTCTATTGTGCGGACGCAAGATGAGTTGCCTTTTCCCATAGGATTGTGTACCTGCAGCATTATATGCAAGTTGCATATCTCCGTATAGATCATCTATATCAGTTTGGCAATCCATAATTCGTCTCCTATCCAATGGGTCTGTGACTCCTGTAAGAACATTTGGGATTTCACCATTATTTACATATGATATTATCCCCAAGCTCACATCAGTAGAAACAAGTCCTAGATTATATAGAACATTTGTAAGACCCTCATGGCCTGAAAGTAAAGTTGACAGGCAAAAATCATAGTCGATGGACTTTTTGCAAACCTTTTCAACAAGGGCTCGATCTGCATTAGAAACATCGTAGAAAAGAGAGGTGACCTAATAGAGGGATTATCAAGATTGATAGGCAACTAATTGGAAAGGCCATTTTTTTTTCTTTTCTCTTAAGTTCTATATCAAGAATGATATTGTTGATTCATGTATCTTTTGACCTATTTAGAATATATTAGGTTGGCATAAGACAGTTATTTCCCACATAGATAGGCTAGCATGAAAGACAACTCTGTTTCATGCCAAGTTAAGTAAGAGAAGTTAAACGATAATTTTCCTTTGACACCTTATTTTTAGATACTAAACACAATAAAGTTCGAAAATATTTGAATTACCTTCTTTTAGCCAAGTTAAGTAAGAGAAGTTAAACAATAATTTTCCTTTGATGCCTTATTTTTAGATACTAAACACAAGAAAGTTCGAAAATATTTGAATTACCTTTTTTTAGCTTGGCATGAGAAAGGTTTTTATTTATTATTATTTTTTTATTCATTTGTTTTCTAACATGGGGATGAAGTTGCTTCACTTCATGCTCGCTTGCAACCCAAAATGAATCCAACTTCTTCTCCAAGATGGACTTTAATTGCCATACCAATCCCATCCATTAAAACCTTATTTGGGTCCTCCAAATCATCCATCTCCCAACATGGGTTCTCCTTGCAATACTCAATTATTCTTGGGTTTCTTTTTTTCTCAATTCTTACTCTTTCACAGTTAACGCCAGAGCCCCTATCTATGATTTATGGGATTCGATCATATTTAGCTTGTATTATGTCAACGATTATTGCAATTGAGAGTAAGGCCAGATGATGTGTAGTCCTCAAATTCCTTTTAAATGTTTGCCCATCTTTTCAAACATTTGCATGAATATTGTAGGGACTCGTAGTCCTCACATTTCTTGCGAATGTTTTCCCATGCTTTCAAACATTTGCATGAAAATTGTGGGGACCATGTCACCTATATATAATAGTGATGGTCCCCTTTTTTTTTTTGAATCAATATTGACAAAAGTTGTTCCTAATTAAAATATATGATATATAAAAATTAAATTCATCACATATATGTGATAAAATATCGTACACAAGTGAAAAAGATAAAGAAAAATATTTAAATAAAAGGAAATAATATGAACACAAAGATGCAACCAAAGACTTATTGAATATAATGCAATAATACCATATTGATTGAGAGAAAGAGAGATGATTACAAATAAATATTAATACAAGCAGGTTTTTATTTATTTTATTTTTTATATAATAAGCCATTATGATAATCTATTCATAATAATAAAATGTCATAAATAAATTTGAAGAAAGACCATCCAAGGTTTGCTATTTTGACATGGCTATCCAAGCAACCTCATCTACTTCTAAATTCTCTTCCCTTATCACTTGGACGAACTTAATTTTGCCAGAATAATTGGCCATCTGGATGGCTAACTTCTAGTATTTCTGCTTCCTTTCCTCTTTTCCTTCATATTCGTGGTCCACTTGCAGGACAATGAGCTTTGAGTCACTTTTGAGCACTAAGCTTTTAACGCCCAGAGTTTTGGCAAGTCTTAAGCTAGGGAGTATTGCTTCATAATTTGCTTTTGTAAAGTTGTAATTTACAACTATATTTTTGTTGGCTTTTATTCCGTGCCAAATTTGATTGTAATTATGTTCAATCTTATGTACCCTTATTCCGTGCCAAATTTGATTGTAATTATGTTAAATCTTATGTACTCTATATTTTATGTGAATTTATCTGCAAGGGTTATGTGAGAGAGAGTGTGTGAAGACTCAAGGCAATTGAAGACTAAAGCTGTTTTCCCGAGTAGCTCACAAGTAAGCTTCCCACGAAGTGCATGTGCCCTACACATGACTGGAATGCGAAGAGTCAGGACAAGATGGAGACTGTTGGCTTTTGTGAGTGTCTCACGGGTAAGGCCTTCACGCGAGATACTCACGAAATATTCTGTTTTGCTGAACTGTCATTTCTAATACACATTATCTGTACCCACACTATATATACCCACATTACACACAAATGTTGAGGAGTACTTTTGAGAGAAAACCCTAGCCACAAACCTTAAGAGTTAGAGATTTTTATACCCACAATTCTCTACACAATTCATTGTGGTTTTTCCTCAACTCCTACCTCTCTAATTTCCATATACTTGAGAGGTTGATAGCCCAAACACTTACCATACACTTTCAGAGTGTCTAGTGAGGTTTTGGTGCTGTTGGAAGCATTGGAAGAAACCAAGTTTTGGTGGATGCAATCAAGCATATTGCAGGATCCAGAGAGCTAGACAAGACACGATTTTGAGAAGCCTTGTTGGAGTAGGAGCTTGGAGGGCTTAGGTGCATCAGGTAGACTAGGCTTGGAGGTTCTTTTGCTAACCCATGTATCCCAACTGATTTTCTAGTGGATCGATTACCTTTTGGAGGGCAGTGGTGAGGTTTTTCGCCAAGTTCTTCGGTTTCCTCTTCGATAACATATCTGTGTGTTATCTTGTGTTTGCATTCTTCTTCCCTACTATTTTACCTTTCATTTTACTGCTGTGTTATAATGATTATGGGTTAGAGTAGCTTATTTATTTATCCGCTCGCATTTACTCTATTTCGCAATTAGTTTAAATTAAAGTAAAATCAATCGAGCCGTAACTTTAATTTGGGGGTCTAAATAGCTCTTGTGTTTTCAAGCTGTCAATTGGTATCAGAGTCGCTGTGGTTTAATTACCTTAGTGTGATCCTTGACCCTTCTGTGATGGACCAATCACAATCATTCAATGCCCCACCTTTTTTTATGGGAGCAACTATGCATTTTGGAAGGTTCGTATGAGGGCTTTCTTTTATGCTATAGATGAGTCCATATGGGATTTCATTGAGAATGGGTATGTCAAACCCACAACATCCAAGTCCGAATGGGGCAAGGTAGCCCTTGCATTGGCAAATGCAAACAGTAAAGCAATTAACACTATTTTCTATGGTGTGTTTACTAATGAATTTCACAGGATATCACATGTGGGACTGCCAAGGAAGCTTGGAAGATTCTTGAGACTACCTATGTGGGTACCAAGAAAGTTTAAGGACACAAACCTCCAGATGCTTACCACTAGATTTAAAGAGCTCAAGATGGGAGATGATGAGTTATTTGGTTCATTCTATGGCAAGCTCAATGAAATCGTAATTGCTAAGCTCAATCTCGGAGAGAAGATTGAGGATGCCAAGGTGGTGAGAAAGATTTTGATGTCCTTACAGAAAAGCTTCCGTGCAAAGGCCACAGCTATAGAAGAAAGTAAAGATTTGGATGAGATCAAAATCCAAGAACTCATTGGATCTCTCCAAACATATGAGCTGGGTCTGCCTTCTCACAAGACGAGCAAATCTCTTGCTCTCAAAACTATCACCGAAAGAATGGATGACTCCTTCGAAGAGGATGATGTGGAGAAGGAGGTAACATTCCTTACAAAGAACTTCCGAAAATTTCTAAAGATGAAAAACAGTGGGAAGTCATTTAGCAAAGAGAAGTTTTCATCCTCCAAAGGTGATAGGAAGGAGTTCAAGAAGAAAGATGGGAAGTAGTTTCAATCCCCTCTAGGAATTTTGTGTAACGAATGCAATGGCCACGGACATCTCAAGAAGGAGTGTCCCAACTATTTGAGAGGGAAGGGTAAAGTGTTTGTCACTACCCTTAGTGTTAGGACATATGTGATTCACATGTTAGGAATATATTTCACTATTTTATTTAATTGGCTAATCCTTTGACAAAATGCACTTTACTTATATTTGGGTAGATCTAGGATGTGTTTAATACTTCAAGAAACCTTGTTTCAAGACCAAATGCTAAAAGCCATGCAAGTCTGTCCAGGATTCAAGTGCAGAAAGTGTTGTTCATTAAAGTGCAATAGCTAGCTCAAAAGCTAGCCATCTATCAAGCTTTAAGAGCTGTTCCAACCTCGTGGCTCGATAAAAACTTAACAGATAGCTATCTATTAGGTTCTAAAGACTTAGGTTTTATGTATTTAGAATCCTAATGTGTATTGTTGGCAAATCATGATCAAAACAATGTATTTAAGTTGTTTTAGAAGTGCTCAAAGTTGGTTCTTTGTTGTAAAGTTGGAATAAAATACTAAGTTAATTAAAAAATTGATTTAGTACATTTCGATCGATCGAAGCTTAGGCTCGATCAATCGAAAATCGTACTTGACGTTTTTTAATTAGGCTTTCCAACTCAGCCCTAAAGTGTTTTAATTGGTTTAGGTTTCTAATTTACCCTAGGTATATAAGGGAAACCCTAACCACGTTTTTGTGTTACTCATATTGCGGTTTATATGAACTCTTGTGAGATCTTTGAGAAGGTTTCCTTCACATAAACTTAGGGTTTTCAAGGAGAAGATTTTTCTACACCTTGATGATCATTCTAGTTGCTGCCATTGAAGCTTAAAGAAAACACAAGCGGGTGTGCTTGTATTTGGTGGAGAATCTAAGAAAGAAGGAGTCCATGGATTCGGAGCATGCACGTGGTCGTGTCAGTAAGTTCTACTGGTGGGTAGCAATAAGAAGTCGACCATGGGGGCTTGTAAGTCTTATTGTATGAACTTCGATTCTTTCAAGATAGTGGATTCAAGTTTACCTTGAGTATAGCTAGGTTAAATCCTTCCCAGGTTTTTACCGGTTTGGTTTCCTGGGTGATCATATCTTTGTGTTCTTTATATTTCCGCTGCTATACTTGATATGATTATTTGATTGTGTTAACCTAGATTTAATAAATTTGACTAAGTAACAACTTGGCTAAATTCCTAAGTTAATCCAATTGTGTTTTAAGTGGTATCAAAGCGGGTAGCTCTTTTGTTTTAGATCTTTTGATTTAAGAGTTGATCCTTGACCCCTGTTGTCATGGATAATTTGAAGTATCTTTTTGATCATGTTTCTGCTCATGCTTCTACTGATTTTATTGATGCCTGTGAAAATCTTCATAAGGAATTATTGAAATCTATGAAAATTGCTAAGAAATTCAAGGAAGAGTTAAAATTGGCTAATCTTGAAAAAGAGGAATTGGTTGCTAGATTAGATGAATCTAATAAAAAGAATGAATTTTTGAGAAATCAAATTACCTCTCAAGATGAGAAGATGAGAAGATGAAAAGCTTGGAACATAAGTTAATTGAATCTAAAGCTAAAATTGAAAATTTGACTAGTACCAAGCTTGCTGTTGATAACAGAAATGTTTCTGTTTCTCTTAAGCCTAAAACTGAGAAAGTTTATATCCCTCCTTTTAAGAGGAATAATAAAGAAAAGGCTTATTTTGCTAGGTTAGACAAAGGTAAAAGTTTTTATGTACACGCTGAAATTTCTAAACCTATGTCTAAATCTACTGTTAGAGAGCATAATAAATTTGTTTTTGTGCCTACTTGTCACCTTTGTGGTGTTGTTGGTCATATTAGACCAAATTGTTCTTTGTTGAGGCAAAAACCAAAATCTGAGAATAGATTTACTGTTAGGAATATTGATATTCCTAAACTTGTTCCTATTTGCCACTTTTGTGGTGTCTATGGTCACATTCGTCCTAATTGTCATAAATTGAAATTCAAGCCTTCTGTGTTTCAATCTAGAATATGTGATGATATTTCTCCTGTCATAAGTCCAAATACATTGTTTCATATGCTTTTGAAAATTTAAGCTTGTTGACTTATGAAAGGAATTTGCAGGATTTTAATCTTTCTCAGAAGATTGGTGTAATTTCTCAAATACACTCTACCTCTCATGGATTTTCGCCTACAAAGCCGAAGACTCGTGCTATATGGGTGAGAAAAGATTCTCTAAGGTGAGTGTTACTGACTTGTCCTTGATTTAATTCCTTCAATTGTTTGTGGACATGTCTTGATTTTGTTTTTGGTTGTTTTTTTTTTTTTTTTTTGGTTTTTTTTTATTAAAAAAAAAACAGTCCAAAAACATTGAAAAATTTCAAAAAGACAAAAATATTTTATTTTGTGTCTCGTTTTATTTTTCTTGAGGATTACATGAATTATGATATCTCTCTTGATTTAGAACTTGCTTGACATTGTGGAGAAACTTGAATAGTATGCTAAGCTATTTTTGATTTTGTGTGAGTCTGTACTAGTTTGTACATGTCCTCAAAGGTTAATTAAGAAATTGATATTTCTTGTTTGTGTACCCTCTATAGCTTAGTTAAGCATTGTCATGCATTGCATTCACATTGTTCTTTTAGCATAATATGTGCTTTTTGTTTTTGGTCATATAGTTTTTAAAAAAAACCAAAAAAGATTTTTGTATTTTGTATTTCACATCTTGGATTTATAATCAAGGATTGGCCATATTATTTTTACATAACAAGTCTATGTACCTTGTTTAGCTTGGCTGAGCTTATATATTGCACTTGACTAGTTGAAGCTTTGTAGTGCATGTTTTGTGGGAAAGATGTTTGTGGTGTTTATCACTTTGTCTTAATCTTAAAGTCACATGTTGTTTGACTGTCGGACTTCATCCTTTTGAGAAAGGAATAAATAACCATCTCACCACTGTGCACTAGCCAATCATGACACCTTAGTGCATATCATAAGATTTTGTGCTCGAGAAAGTGTAGCACATACATAAAAAGAACATAAGGTGAAGCCTCGGTTTAAATTATAAATCTCTTACATTAAAAATTTGTGTGTACTATTAGGCTGAATGCCAAATCACTTAAATTAAAAATTGGTGTGTATATTATGAGGCAAAATTCAAGAAACTTACATGATTGCAAGCTTATGTTCTAGGAGATGTGGGAGTTATATGATGTAACTCTTTAGGTGAGAGTCTCTTTTAAAATTCTATGTGATGAATTTTGTAGACTTTGTGGTTGATTTATGTTCACATATCACCTCACATGTATCTCAAGCTTTTGCTAGTTGCACGCACAACACATATTACTCTTTGCTAAACTTTGTACATGTAATTGTGTGTGTTTATGGTGTGACCAACCACATTTGAAAAATACCTTGAGTTTTATGCAAAACTATTTTGTTGCTCTAAAAATGGGGGAGATTGTTTAAAATCTAAATTTTTGGAAAATTGGGTTTAAATATTGTGTTTTGGGAGAGCATTTCATCTCATTCTCATGCATTTGTTTTCTTAAATTCAATGCTTTGAGTTAAGATTTCAAAAAATCAGGTTTTTCTCTCAAAAACTATTTTTTCCAGAATTTTGATTGATCCAATCTAATTTTCGATCAATCGAAATATTGCTCTAAAAATTCTGTGAGCCTATGCCTGGTTCGATTGATCGAACTTGTTTTTCGATCAATCGAACATTGTGTTTCAGCTTATTTTTAAACAGTTCTTTGACTGTTTCAAAACATCTTTTTCAAAAAGTTTTTCAACTTTTCTTCTCTCTCCGACTTGGCAAGGCTGCACTACAAATATTTTGTTGTTTTCCTCCAAAATTTTTGCAAGGTTCTCCTCCCTCAAAGCCGGTAAGACCATTCTATCCCTCCTTTTGGTTTTATTTTCATGTTTTCATGCATTTAAAGGGCATTTTCGAACCTCTATAGATTTGGGATTTTTGATGATTCAAGGCTTGTTTTCTAAAATTGATCATTGGGTTTTGTTGGGATATTGTTATATTCATGTTTGTTGTTGATTAATTTGATCAATTTGGGATTTTATGAAAAATTGAAAATTCTAGGGTTTATATTGAATCCGATTTGGGGATTTTGTTCAATTGAATTGAAATTGATGAAATTGGCTTGTTGTTTTTAATGTAATTGATCATTCTAATTAGTTTTCTAACTTGTGTAATGGTCAATTGGTCAATTTATTTTGAAAAATTAACAAGTGTTTTAAATTTTTTTGGGGTTTTAGTTAGAAACTCTATGCTCAAGCCAATTTTGTGAGTTTGAACTTATTTTGAACTTAATTTACTGCCTCAGCTCATGCATCATGTCATTTAATCAGTTCATGCATCATATAGTTCTTCTTGTTCTATATTTTTTTTTTGTTAACTTGCAGTTTGCCCTTGGTTTTTGTGTTTGTTTCTTATTCCCATTTTTTTACTGTAGATCTTTGAGGAGGTTTCCTTCACATAAACTTAGGGTTTTCAAGGAGAATATTTTTCTACACCTTGATGATCATTCTAGTTGCTGCCATTCAAGCTTAAAGAAAACACAAGCGGGTGTGCTTGTATTTGGTGGAGAATCCAAGAAAGAAGGAGTCCGTGGATTCGGAGCTTGCACGTGGTCGTGTCAGTAAGTTCTATTGGTGGGTAGCAATAAGAAGTCGAGCATGGGGGCTTGTAAGTCTTATTGTATGAACTTTGATTCTTTCAAGATAGTGGATTTAAGTTTACCTTGAGGATAGCTAGGTTAAATCCTCCCCAGGTTTTTACCGGTTTGGTTTCCTGGGTGATCATATCTTTGTGTTCTTTATATTTTCGCTGCTATACTTGATATGATTATTTGATTGTGTTAACCTAGATTTAATTAATTTGATTAAGTAACAACTTGGCTAAATTCCTAAGTTAATCCAATTGTGTTTAAGGGGTCTAAAAACTGACACTATCTATCGAGGTTTATGAAAAACGGAGTTTCAGATCTGTTTTGACTCTAATCCATGATTATGTGTTTGGACTTTCTTTTCTCACAACCCTAGACATATAAAAGGATTATTTTAAGGGCCGTCAAAGGTGAAACAAGTTGCAATAGTGTTAAGCAAAGTTTGTTCAAGCAAATTGTGACTAAAGACAGAATTTTCCCTAATTTATCGTTCTTATGAAAAAGTTGCTATGTTTTTACACCGTTGGGTTTTGTGATCAAGCATCTTTTTAATCTTTATCGTCTAGATGAATTGAAGAACTTTGCAGTCAACAACCTTCTCTAGTTGGTGATTGAAGTCGTGTACTGGGATCCACACAATTGGTTAGTCACGTACTGAGAGCTATGCATTAAAAGGAGAGATTTTCACTACAAAACAAGTCCAATTGGGTATTTGGGTAAAGATTCAACTGTTGGTTGGTATAAGGTACTGGGATTCTTTTACTTGTAACTACTTGTTGTGATAATAGTGGATTCTCGGGAGTGTTGACCTTAAAATCACCCGGTGGGGTTTTTACCGTGTTGGTTTTCCCTATTCATAAACAAATCACCATGCCAATTTAATTTCTACTGCACTTAGTTTAATTGGTGATTTGTTTGTGCTACCACGTGTTTTGTATGTTAATTTGATTAATTAATAAACTTGGCTAATTAATCAATTGATTAATAACAAGGGGTCAATACTTTTTTGGCCTATCACTTAGTGATTCTAACAGCTCAAATTCAAACATGGAAGGAGAATGTGACAGTGAAGGAAACTATAGAGCCTTCATGACAATTGCCACCGTTGATTCTAAGATTTGAGCAATTTGGTTGATGAACTTGGTGATCTTTCCGAGGATGAGGAAGTTGAAGAATCGGAAGATGAAGACATGTACCAAAATGAAGGCGAAAACAACCTTCAAGAAGAATATGATTCTTTGCTGGAAGATTGTGGAAAATATGCCAAAGTTGTGAACCTTGCTGTGAAAAAGATGAAAAAGGTTGAAGAAAAGCATATGTATATACTTGAAATTATACAAGCTAATGTCAAGGTTGAGTGCATTTCCACCAAGAAAATTAACAATGTGCTGTCCTCTCAAAAATCTTCACATGATAAGACCGGTTTGGGCTATACCGAAGAAGGTAGTTCTAGCAGCGAACCCAAGAAGGAAGTAAGATTTGTATCAGCTAAGAATGACAAGAAACTCAAAGAAGTGAAGCCTGAGATTGAGACCCCTGCTACTATAAAAAGAACCATTGGTGCAAAACCAAAGGAAAAAGGGAAGTCATTACCCAAAAATCAAAGGGGGCCTCAAGTGAAGCACCTGTGTCATCATTGTGGCGTACAAGGGCACACAAGGCCAAACTGTTTCAAGCTTCATGCATTCAAGAAGGCTAATTCTATGCGTGGTCAAGAAATTTCAAAGAGAAGGCCAAAGGGAACACAAGTTAAGGCAGATAGTGAGGGACATCTCTTTGGAGACGTTATGAAAATGTTGAAGAACATATCATTATGCCTTGTTAGCTTCACTCCAAGGTTTAAAAGTTATGTTGGTCGTATCCCGCCATCTAAGGCTCTCACCTAAAACACTCGTAAAGAGTGGGTGAGGAAGGGTATTTATGCATGATCACTTCCTATGTCCATGCATTAATTCTTCCAATGTTTAGGGTCATAGGTTTATGCATTATGACATACATAATCCTTTTGTGTCATTGCTTCTGGTTTATAGCATGTTTCTTTTTCAAGTTTTGCTATGTACTTGTTTTTGTTGATTTTACTTTACTTTGTTTGTTTTTTAGTGTGTTAAAAAAAAATTCAAAAACCCATAAAAATTGAAAAATCTCCAAAACGTTTGATTGCTTGTGTTGTGTATATCACATGTGAGTTTGGCCTAGTACCTTCATACTAATGGCATAGTGCATTTACGAGCCTAGCTTGTTATTTATGCACATATATCTTTGTGGGAAAAATATTGAAAACTATGTGTGATTGTTGTAAATAGATCTTCAAACTTGTCATGAATGATAGGTCAATAGTCTTGATGGTCTTGATACTTGTATAGACTTATGCCTATATCTCTTCCCACTTTATTTTTATATTTTTGCTTAAAGAGCTCAACAAATGTAAATCTCAAAATGAAAAGAAATAATGAGCTGCAAAAACTATCGCACATATTAGTATTTGATTAAGAAAAAGGGAAAGTGACTTTTTATTAAAATGTATGGTGCTCAAAAAGCCAATGGCTCACTCTCAATATTGAAATATTAAAAATTTCAAGCACCGATCTCAAAATAAGATGTATTGTTCAAAAAATGATCAAATGTTATGATTTGTATAGAAGCCAAATGAAAAGCTTCTAAGATTTGTAATCATTTTCTTGTGGGAGGTCATATATGTTCATTTCTATAATTGAGATAAACCACTTGACTTAGCACCAGCTGTGTATGACTTGATTGAATTGATCATTGAAGCTTCACTCCGGTCTAAGGAGTATTCCACATTTGATACTCACCTACAACACACAAGTTTAGCTCAATTAATGCTTATTTCATTTGTGTGATTGTACATGATCAAGTGTGATGTGTGTGCTCAATTGCTAGTCGATCAAACCCAAAAAAGATTTTTGATTATTTTATATGTTTTTGAAAGTGATTTTAGACTTTCGTGCTTTAAGTTTTTGTTCAAAATGCATTTTTGTGTTGTTCTTCAAAATCTTGTTCAGAGGCATTTTCGCGAGAAGCTCGCGACTAAGAGCTTCCCGCGAAAAAGAGGTTAAGGCAAGAACTGGAAAACAAAAATTTTAGATAGAGACTTTTGCGACTGTCTCACACTATTTCACGACTAACAGCTTCCTGTGAAAAACATTGTGCTTCAATGGTGTTTTTCGTGAGTAATTTTGCGAGTATCTAACTCACGAAAAACACATGTTTTTAGTTTTATATGGTTGATATGACAAATTTTTAAAACACTCTCTATTCCCCTCTCATTGCCTCACTCGAACCTCTCTTAACCCAAATCTATTTTTCACTCAAACCCCATCTTTTTCATGCTTAATCTTTGCACAATCAACTCAAAGGTATGTTTTCTTAACATTCTTTTCATTTTTTCCTTAGATTATGCAGAAATTGATTTAGAGTTCTTGAATTGGGGATATTCGAAAAAGGTGTTGGGAACTTTGTTTTAGGTAAAAAAATTTCAAAATTTTGATTAGGCTGTGTTCCATTTGATTTGTGTGTATTTTTGTTGGCCCCTTGTGGCATTATAATCATGTTTTTAGGCATATTTTCATGTATTCATGCATTGCCCATATGTTTAGTGTAGTGTTGCATGCCATGTGTTTGTCAAAATGCTCAAGTGACATTTTTGAGTTGATTTGGACTCAACTGAGTTCCAATTCCTGGGTTTACCCTTGATTAAACTTGCTTGACATGTTATGATCATTGGGTAAGTGGTTTCCACACTTTACATAACTTGTGCCTCACCATGCCTTGCCATGCATCACCTAGGCACACCTCAAGCATAGTAGATGCACACACATGCACAGTTTCTATTTTGTTGCATTTTGCTAATGTTTACATTGTTTAGCACTTTAAGCATGTTGTTATCACACTATTGTGTTATGTTTTACATATTTGTGCTTATGTTTTGGACTAACTTGAATCTAATCAAGTTTGCACTTTGTTTTTGTGTTTTGCAATTGTTTTCTTTCTGTTTTCTATTTCCTTGTGCAGATGTCTCCCACTAAACACTCCGCTTCCAAGAAATCCTCCAGGCATTCTCGCACAGATTCTGATAACTTCATGTCAGCCGATGCAGACATGGCTTACAATGATTGCTACAAACAAGCCACAATAATTATGGAGAGAGTTGTCAAATTGGATACCCTTGAGGACACTTATATTCTTGAAGTGTTCAAGGAGAGGACATGGACAAAGCTGTTAAATCCAAGTGGAAATGTGTACTCGAAAATCATCTAAGAGTTCTTTTCAAATGCTAGTGTGGATGGAGATCATATCAATTGCTGGGTGAGACATAAGGAATTTGTGATTACAAGGGAATCAATCCAAGAATTCCTTGAAGTTGTCCTCCTTCTTAGCCAATCACCGTGCAATATGATGATCATTTGGAATCTATTAAGGAAATGGTAAGGATTCTTGGTGGTACACTAAACAAGAAGTCAATGAACACCATTCCATTCAATCTAAAGATGAGGATTCTAGCATATGTGATGATCCACAATTTGTATCTGATCACCAATTTGATGACATTGTCCACTCCAAGGACAATTTTCTTATACGATCTCTTCACACACAAAGAGATTGACATTTGTGGACACATCTTCCACCTCCTGACCAAGAGCATCACTGAAAGGAACTCAAGGACAATCATGCCATTCCCCACTCTCATCATGGGTCTCACTGCAAAGTCAAAGCTTAAACTTCCGAGCGGCCTTACTATTGTGCCTAGAGATTACCCCATTGATGCACACATAGTGACTTGAAGCAAAGCTCATATCACCGGATCCAAAATCGGTGTTTCTCAAATACTAAGGGATTGTGTTGAGGAAGAGGGTGGAGACACTGAGGAGGAGATTGAGAGATTCACCTCTGGACTAGGGAGTTCTGCTCAGCCATCCTCTCTAGCACAGGCATGGGGACCCGATAGACTTGATCACCTTATTGCTAGAGTAGACCAGATGTTTGGCATGCTTGACTCCTATGTGCAACACACCGTAGACCAGTTTGCATACATCCAGGGTCAGATCACTGCATTATCTTCTTAGATTAAGGATATGTCAGTGGAGTAGGGATCTGATTTAGAGTCCAAGCATACATCCAGGGTCAGATCACTGCATTATCTTCTAGCCTTTTTTGCCATTCCGGTCAAAAAGGGGGAGAAAATTTTGAGGAGGAGAATGCGCAATTGAGGGGGAGCGGAGCTTAGTCATAGATATTGGTTCATTATTGGCGGTTTAGAATTTTTTTTTACATTTTGGTTTAAACTTTATTAGTGTTTATAACTCTTGTATAGTTTTATTACTTTCTTTTAAAGTTTATGTAAGGTTGAATTTATTCAATCATTAGTTGGTTTTATTCCGTGCCAAATTTGCTTATAATTCAGTATTTGGAAACTCTGTATTTAGGTGGGAATCATGTAAGGATATTGTGTGAGAGAGTGTGAAGAAAAGCTCAAGAGCGTGCACTCAAGAAAAGCCTTGCGACTGGATCTCGCGACTGGCAAGTCGTCAAAGCTGGCATACGTGTGAAACATGCAAGGGAGCTGAAGGGTCACATCAGCTGTTGCACTATAGGACAGAACTTCCAGTTTGGCCAGGCAGTTAGCTTGCGACTCAAACTCGCGACTTGTTCCAGTCGCGAGCTCGAGTCGCTAGAACACCTTGTTTGGTTGTAACTGACTCTTTGCATTCCATACATACCCTACTATAAGTACCCTTATACCTATGAAATGTAGAGAGTTTCCAGAGAGAATTTTGATAGAGAAACCCTAAAGAAAAACAAGATTGACTCATTCACAATTTTCATCCTTTGATTCTCCAAATTTCTCTACTCTCACCCTCTCCATTGATGCATCCTTAAGGGGTACATTAACCAAATCCTTATCTCACCATACCCATATCTATGAGGAGATTATTTGGTGCTTGGGAAGCATTTCAGAAGGGACCAATTCATTTTGGTTGATGCAATGGGCTATTGTGGGATCTAATAAGCTAGAGAAGACAAGGTTCAGTAAAACCCTATTTAAGCAAGAAGCTTGGAGGGCTTAGGTGCACTGGGTAGATTAGGCTTGGAAGGTCTTCTGCTATTCATGTATCCCACTTTATTCTCTAGTGGATTATTGTTCGCTTGGAGGGCAGCGGAGACGTTTTATACCGAGGACTTTAGTTTCCTCTTCGATAACACATCGCTGTGTTGTCTTTGTGTTTGCATCTCTCTTCCCTTAATCTTTGCCTTTTAATTACTGCTGTGGTTGTGATTAATTTCAGTTTAGATTTTTTTACCAATTCTGTTTTAGCTTATTTTCATATTCCGCACATTCATTGTTTGATAATAAGCTTGTGTTGGTAATTTGTAAATTGGAGGTCTAAATGTTCATAGGTGTTTTACACACTATTTGAACATTCAACTTAAGTACTCTGTTTTTTATATTTTCAGTTTAATATTCAGTACTTGTGTTTATTTCGTGTATTTTGCATTGGTTGTGTGTTAAACATGCAATTGATCATTGTGTTTGGTCCTTATTGCTTTGCATGTCTGGATGAGAATTTACTAGCTACATGTTCATTGTATTCATTCTTTAATGACTAACCTTGTTTGATCAAGATATACTTAATGTTATATAGTGTTTATAAACTTGATCGCACTTTACTTGCTCTTGTACGTGCCATGTATTCAACTTGTCATAAGCTTAGTGAAAGTTTTGTTTGTGTGCGAGTGTTTCAGGTTACAAGTATATACATGCAAGTGCTTCACAGCGTCTAGATTAGGCGTGAGTGAGTTTTGCCACTGTTTCCAAACTCACGTTTAAGTCTAGAATCTATTTTAGGGGTTTTGTCACAGGATAGCTAAAGGGGGAGATTGTAAAGTTGTAATTTACAACTATGTTTTTGTTGGCTTTTATTCTGTGCCAAATTTGATTATAATTGTGAGTTTTTAGACCCTTTAAAACATAATCGAATTAACCTAGTAAATTAGTCAAGTGATTACTTAGTCCAAATTTCAGATCTAGGTTAACACAATCATATAGTCATATCAATGTAAAGTGCAGAATATAAAGAACACAAAGATATGATGACCCAGGAAACCAAATCGGTAAAAATCTATGGAGGATTTAACCTAACTATCCTTAAGATAAACCGAATCCACTATGAAAGAATCAAAACTTTACAATAGCGACTTAGACCACTAACATCCTATTGTTACCTCATGTAGAAAACTTACTACCACGACCACGTGATAGCTTCGAGACCACAGACTCCTTCTTTCTTGGATTCTCCAGCAAGTACAAGCACTCTCATTTGCGTATCTTTAAGCTCTTTAATGCAGCAACTGAATGATCATTAAGCTCTCAATGAAATCTCTTTCTTGATAATCCTAAGCATGTGTGAAGGCAATCACCTCTCAGATCTCACAAGAGATTCACACACAGAGCAAATAGAGCAACATCAAAAACATGGCTAGGGTTTCCCTTTTATACCTAGGGAAAAACATAAAACCCTACACGTTATATAGGTTTAGGGCTGAGTTGGAAATTCTACAGAAAAAATATTTTTCTTGACTTTCGATCGGTCGAGTCTAATTCTCGATCGATCAAGCCAAATCGAATTACACAATGAATTCTACAGCAGCTCGATTCCAACTTTACATAAAACACATACTTTGAGCAAGTCTAAAACAAGACTAAAAACCTGTTTTGATTATGATTTACCAACAATACAAATTAGAGTTCTAATACATTAGTTCCTAAGTACTTAGAACCTAACAGTAATTATGTTCAATCTTATGTACCCTGTATTTTATGTGGGATTTATTTGTAAGGGTTGTGTGAGAGAGAGTGTCTGTGAAGACTCAAGGCAATTGAAGACTAAAGTTATTTTCACAGGTAGCTTGCGAGAAAGCTTCCCGCGAAATGATGCATGTGCCCTGCACATGACTGGAATACGAAGAGTCAGGACAAGATGGAGACAGCTGGTTTTCGTGAGTGTCTCGTAGGTAAGGCTTTCCTGCGAGATACTCGCAAAACATTTTGTTTTGCTAAACTGTCATTTTTGATTCATACTATATGTACCCACATTACCCACAAATGTTAAGGAGAGCTTCTAAGAGAAAACCCTAACCACAAATCTTGAGAGTTAGAGATTGTTATACCCACAATTCTTTACACAATTCATTGTGGTTTTTCCTCAACTCTTATCTCTCCAATTTCCATACACTTAAGAGGTTGATGGCCCATACACTTATCACACCCTTTCAGAGTCTTTAGTAAGGTTTTGGTGTTGCTAGGAAGTATTGGAAGAAGCCAAGTTTTGGTGGATGCATTCGGGCGTATTGCAGGATCCGGAGAGCTAGACAAGGCACAGTTCCGAGAAGCCTTGTTGGAGTAGGAGCTTGGAGGGCTTAGGTGCATCAGGTAGATTAGTATCCCAACTGATTGTCTAATGGATCGATTATTGCTTGGATGGTGACGAAGAAGTTTTTCGTCGAGTTTTTCGGTTTCCTCTTCGATAACACAGTGGCATGTTATCTTGTATTCGCATTCTTCTTCCCTACTCTTTTACCTTTCATTTTACTACTGTGTTATAATTATTATGGGTTAGAGTAGTTTATTTGTTTATCCTCTCACATTTACTCTATTCCACACTTAGTTTAAGTTAGAGTAAAATCAATCGAGCCTTAACTTTAATTTAGGGGTCTAAATAGCTCTTGTGTTTTCACACATTTTTGAACTTTCAGCTTCATTATTTGTGGTGGGAAATTGAAACTATATTCCACATTTGAGGACGTCCTTGTCAGGAGATATTAAGATGACTCCTACACCTCCCAGTTCTTTGATGGACGATCCATCAACGTGAATTGTTCAAAACTGTGTCTGGTCATCACCTGAAAAAGTGAATTCAACAATAAATTCTGCCAATACCCGTGCTTTAATTGTTGACTAAGGTCTATACTCGATGTTGAACTGACTAAGCTCGATGGCCTATTGCACTAGGAGTCCAGTTGCGTCTGGTTTATTCATAGCCTTCTTGATAGGTTGATCTATCATTACAATGATTGGATATGCCTAGAAGTATGGACAGAGCTTCCTTGATGCTACAATCAATGCAAATGATACATTCTATAGACGAGGGTATTTTACTTCTGCATCCTAGAAGGCTTGGCTTGGGTAATACACTGGCCTCTGCACCCTATTTTCTTCCTTGGTCAAGGCTGAACTCATAGCTATTTAAGAGATTACAAGGTATAGAAAAAGGTCTTCTTCTTTCACTGATTGGTTTAGGAGTGGCAGTCTCATCAAGTACTCCTTTAGGTTCTTGAAGGCTGTCTTGCATGCGTTAGTCCACTCGAAGGCTTGCTTGAGTGTCTTGAAGAAGGTTAGGCACTTGTCTATAGCTTTTGACACAAACCTATTCAATGTTGTGACCTATCCCATCAATCTTTGGACTTCTTTCACAGTCTTGGGTGACATCATATCCATGATGGCCTTCACTTTTTCAGGATTGGCTTCTATCCCTCTTTAGGACACCATGAAACTAAGGAATTTTCCTGATCATACTCTAAAGGCAAATTTCGCTGGATTGAGCTTCATCTTGTATTTTTTGGAGTGTGTCGAAGGTCTCTCTTTGGTCATCCAAACCATCTGCGTTTCTCTGGCTTTTGACGAGCATGTCATCAACATAGACTTCTACATTCCACCTGATTTTCTTGTTAAACATCTAGTTTACCAACCTTTGGTATGTGGCTTTAAAATTCTTTAGCCTAAAGGGCATCATTTTGTAGCAATAAAGCCCTTGGCTTGTTATGAATGTCGTTTTATCCTAGTCTTCTTTGCTTATGCAAATTTGGTTATATCCTGAAAATGCATCCATAAACGTTAGTAGTTCATGTCTTGTTGTTGAATTAACTAATTAGCAGATCCTTGGCAGGGAGAAACTGTCGTTTGGACATGCTTGATTAAGGTCTGTGAAGTCAACACATCCTCCATTTCCCATTTGATTTTTTTACCATGACGACATTAGTCAACCACTTTGGGTAATAGACTTCTTGCATGAAACCTACAGCCATGAGCTTGTCTACTTCTTCCATAATAGCTTTGTTTCACTTGGGGGGGGGGGGGGGGATACTCGTCATCTCTATTAGATGGGCTTCTTCTTTGGATCAACGTTCAGTCGATGCTTTATGACACTCTCATCTATACTTGGCATGTCTTCATGAGTTCAAGCAAACACATCTAGACTTTCTTGGTGGTTTTGGAAGCATCTCCTTCTACCAGCTCCACAGTTTTTAACTCTTCCACTAGTTCTTGTTGCTTTTCTTTGACTATCCAGGTATGATTTTCTTTCCCTACAAATACTGTTTGATAGTACTCTCGAGTTAACACCTGATCCCCACGAATCTCTCCTATCTTGTGGTCAGTTGGAAATTTGAATTTGAGATAATAAGTCAAAGTAGCAATATTCAGGCAATTAAGAGTTAGTCGTTCTAAAATGACATTATAGGAAGATGAACAATCAACTATAAGAAAGTCAATATCTTTGATTACCTGTGCAAGATAGGTTCCATATGTGATGTATAGGGAAATAATCCCTTTTTGATAAACCCATTCTCCATTAAACTAACTAGGGGAGACTCAAAAGGACGGAGTCTTTTTAGGTCGAGCTTCATTTGTTGGAAGGCCATCACATACATGATATCTATTGAGCTTCAGTTATCGGCCAGCACTCGAAGAATGTTGTATCCTTCTATTGCAAGAACAATTACCAGTGGATTGTCATAAGGCTATTTTACTCCTTTAGCATTGTGTTCTAAAAACACAATATCCTTTGCTCTGGTCCTTCTATACTTTGTCATTGGGTGTCCTGCATGAATAATATTAACTTGTCATTGATAGGCTCTTTGCAAAGATTTGAACTACCCCTAGTGATCGGTCCCTCAGTGATCATTCTTATCTCACCAACAGTGACCCTAGCATCTTGCTCGTCGTCTCTCCTGATGTCTGCTTGTTGGGGCTTCTATCTTGCTCAGTGATGACAATCTTTTTTTTTACAAACTTTTGTAATTTCCCCCTTTATATTAATTCTTCGATTTTCCCTTTCAAATCTCTGCAGTCTTTAGTGGTGTGGCTGTGATCCTTGTGAAACCGGAAATACTTCTTTTGAGCTCATCTGTGTGGCAATGAAGTCAAAGGTTTCATCCACTTCAAGTTTGGAACATCCTTGATATGTAGCAAAACTTTTTCCATGGGCATATTCAGAGTAATGAAATTTACCATTTTCTTCAAGAGGCTTGAGCTTACCTATTCACTCTTTTGAATAGGGGAGCGATCCCTTTTTTTTTTTTTTTTTTTTTTTTTCTTTTTTTCTTTTTTTGTACTGAGACTTATCAAGGTCATCTATCTTTCACTTGCCGTCTATCCCTTTTGTCGTCAATGCGTTTACTCTGTTCATGTACTTCTGAGCTTTGAACCGGAGATCTGTCTTCATTGTTGGTGGAGTCCTGGCCAAGGAAAAGATTAAATCTTAAGTCGTCAACCCAGCCTAGAAGGCCATCAGTTAGACTCAGTTATCCGCTTCATCTATTTCTAGAATTTCTCATTTGAAACACTTCACATAGGCTTTTAGGGTTTCTCCTTATTGCTATTTTATCGTTAATAGATAGGAAGTCTGCCTTTTTTGTCTTGAAGGATCTTATATGATCTAATGGGCTATTACCCCCATCATAAGATTCCAATTGAGGGAGCTTGAACTTTAGTGGGAGTAGGCATTCTAGGACTTCTCTAGTGAATGGTGAATCCATTCTTTTGATCATCCCATCTAAGTTTTTGGTGGATTTCCCTTTTAAAGTGTTCTTAATTCGTCCATTTCTTTCCTCATGTCTTTCAAGAGCTCATCGTTATTATGATTGGGCTACTTTGTCCATCTGGAATTGTACCACTCCATTTGTCGGAACTTTTTTCTCTATGGCTAGTTGGGGGGCTATGACCCTCGTCATCATTATTGTTTCAGTTACGATGTTGTGGATTGGGCATATTGCTATTCTCATGGGAGAGGTGATACCTTAACTCCTTATTCTGCTTGGTCAATTCTTCAACATTTTCTACCAGTGTTTGAATCTATTGGGTCATTTGCATTGGATCAAGTGGGTTTGATGAACTTGGATCCATTGCGTAGTTTGAATGGTAGAGCTACGAAAATTTGTATGATTCAGATCTACGTTCCCCACAGATGGTGCCAGACTGATGAAGCCAAAAATGGATGTTAGTCGATAGCCTCATCGGAGCTTATGATGAGGTCACGTTTCTTTTAAAGATGAGAGAGAAAAACACTTGAGTGGCATTAGCCAACAGTTCGTAATATCTCTTGGAGAATAAAAATATAATTCTATATGTTTAGAATTATGTACCCTGTTTCTAATGTTTGTTGGCATATTCATAGCCTTGATATAACCATCGGGATCCTCATTATTAGTGTAATTGTCATTGGCATTTGAGTAACGTCTGCCTGAGTTTTAATGGAGATTTGGTCTAGTCCATCCAACTTCTACTGCTAACCATACTTTCTCATCTAAAGACTGCAATAAAAGCTATCATGTGTACTTTCTAGTATGCATAATAGTACCATAAAAAAGAGGAGGTATAATCAAAAATTGTCCATGATCCATAACAACGGGGTCAATGGATCACACAGTAAAGATTAAAACCTAATCAAATTGTGCCTGCTTTGATACCACTTGTTGGGTTAAAAAGATGGACCCCGGTTAATTAATTCAATTACCCAAATTAACTAATTAGGTCAAATTACATGCAAATCATAGAGGCACCAACAAATAAACCAAATAACTAATATGCATCGAAAAATAAATAACACGGTGATTTGTTGATGAATGGGAAAAATTTCTTGTATGGCAAAAACTCTACAGGGTGAATTTAAGGTCACCACTCCCAAGAATCCACTAATCAACAATCAAGCGGTTACAAGTATAAGGAATCTTATCACTACCTTGGTCTATCCAAAATACCAACCTACAATTGAACCTTTCGCTATAATACCCAATTGGACTTGATATTGCAGTGGACTCCTTCCTTTGTCACACAAATCTCCAATTTGTGACTAACTTCTTTGCACGGATCCTAGTACATGACTAACTCCAGCAACTTGAAAGATTGTTGTTGGCTACAAAGTTCTTCACTTCATAAAGGATGAAGATCAACAAGCACTTGATTACAAAACTCTAAGGGTATGTTTGGTTGGAGTGAAAAGTGGCTGGATGGAAAATAAAGGAGTGAAAAGTGGGGAGAAAATGGGTGGAGTGTGTGGACATCTCATTTTGTACCCATTTATAAATTTTGTTCCCGACCTTAATGATGAGCTTGACATATGTCAACCAAGGGTAATCAAAGAGTTCACAATAGTTTGGAAGTAATCACAACTCAAAAGTGATCAAATCGCTTTGAAATCGATAATGAAAAATGTCCTTTACTCTCTATTTTGACCATAAAGTTTTATCCACAAAGAATATTTGAGTCCAGTTTGTTTCATTGGAAAGTAGACATCTTGGGTTTCAATTTGAACAAAATTTTTGCCTAATTTAGACTTATATTGAGTAAGTTATGATCATTTGAAGTTGAACCAACTAAGTAGTCCGATTTTTTGGGTTTTTAAAACTACATTTTAAGAGCCCAAAACATCATTCTTTGATGTGGGCCACCCCTAGACTCTTAGGAATGCCCAAAGAACATTAAAAATCCAAAAACTCTAATTTTAATTTATAAATACTCATCTTATGTCTCCAATCAAAACCATAGTTAGAGGGAGTGATTTTTTGGCCTCCATATTCTCTAAAACTATTTTTTCTCTTTTAAAAACCCTAAGGTAGCACCTTATAACAGTTTTTACAAAATTAAAACCTCTCTTTAGTTAGTTCTAAGGCAGAAAGTTTGTTTTTAAAATTGTTTTCTAAAACATTTTCAAAACCTTGTGTTCATGTATTGTGATTACTAACTATTGTTGTGTTCTTTGATTATTCTTGTCTTCTCCATCTAATATTTGTGTTGTAGGCATTAAGGGGTCAGTTAAAACCATCTCAAATCTGTGATTCTAAAGCAAGGGGGGGTCTCTTTTCCATGATTTCCCACCTTGCTACATATGATTTGCATGAGTTATTGATGTAGTTTCTCTAGTTATGATATTGTATTTGCTTGGTAATTTTAATTATGTTTGATATGTTTTAATTTGATTTTAGGTTGTCTATAATCTGTTTCAGGTTGTTCTTGTTTTATTATTTTGGTTTCATGTAAAGTTTAACATTGAAACCCCAAAATTTCTAATTTGCAAAAATCCCTAAAAAATTCATGGAAAATGCATGTAAACATGTAATGATGAAAAATGAAGGTTAAAATAGTCATACCTTATGTAGATGAAGAATACCTTTGAAGATTTGACCACAAAAACAACAATTTATTTATGTTTTAATTTTTTGAGAAGAGGGATAGAGAGAGGAATCAAAGAGATAAACATAAAGAACTTTTGAAAAAGTTAGATCTAATTTGCTTATGTTTTTAAATCCGAGATTCGATCGGTCGAGAGGAATTGAGCAGGAATCGAAAATCACATGAAAAGATGCTCGACTGATCGAAAGGAATCAGGCAAGAATTGAGGGAACTTGAGACTTTTAAAAGAAAAAGCCTTTTTTCTCCTTAACATTTCAATTGGTTGAAAAACAAACTTGATCAGTCGAATTTCAAAGTGACAGAAATTTTGAAAAATTATGGAAAAAATTTCTGCATAATTATTTGAAAAACTGTTTTTATGATATGACATGAATGTTCAAGACTTCAAATGATCTCAAAACCAAATTTTCCAAAAAGAAATTCAAATTTAACAAAATTCCTCACTCTTATATTTTCTCACACCCAAAAATTGCATTAAACACTTCAATAAATTTAATTTTGATAGGCCATAAAACATAACACACAATCAAATGTACAATGTTTAACAAAGATTCGCTTGTGGCGTGTGCAACTAGCAAGTGCATGAGATACTCACAAGATGACATGTAAATATAGAATAAACACACTTTCTACATTATCCATCACATAAATTTGAAAGTGACTATCACCTAAAGAGTTACACCATATAACTCCTACTTCTCTTAGAGAACACGCTTGCAACCATGTATTTATTATTTTTTTTCTTTTGAAGCATATTTTTATTTTTGTTTTTTTATTATTATTTTTTTTTTCTTTTAACTAATGTACAATAGCACCTTTAAGAATTTTTTTGTGCAAGTGTTACACCTTACCAAGCACGACTTTAATGATTTGCACACAGGTGTTCATGATTGGCAAGTAACAGTGGTGAGATGGTTATTTATGCCTTTCTCCTAGGATTTTTTAGTCCTTACAATTAAAAGAATGTGACTTCAAAATCAAGAGCATGTGATTATAAACCATAAACAACTCACACAATATAAGCACTACATAACACAAACTAGAAAAATGCTGAAAAATAAAGCTCATCAAAGCTAAACAAGGTACATAGTCATGAAATGCAAATTTCATAGGCCAACCTCAATTATACATCTTGAAGATGCATAATACAAAAACCCCTTTTTTATTTTCTGATTTTCTATTTTTATATTTTAAATTAAAAAAAAACTAAAAAGCACAAAACAAAGTAAACCTAAAATGAAATGTATGAATGTTATGCAAATGCAATCCTAATGAAAAGCAGTTTTGGTCACAAAAGATAGAAAAAATTAACACAAGGACCATGTCAGACAGACTCATTGAGGTTGAGTCTTTTGCATCCAGACCCTTTTAGATGCAAGCTTGGAGTTGGGATTTGTCTTAATTTCAACTCTAGTATTGGTATAAAGGTTAAGAACCTTCACCAACTCATGAATAAGTGCAACAGGATCTTGTGCTTTTGGCACATGCAACTTAAAACAATTTGGTCTAGTATGCCTAGCTCTACCAAAAAAGTGACAAAACCACTAAGATTTGTGGTTTTTCTTGCTTCCAGATTGATTAGACTTTTTAGATTCAAACTCACTCAGATCTACTCTAGTTCTTCTAGAAGCAGGAGATACTACTTTATGAACCTTAACATCAGAAAGAGTTTGACGAATAACAGAAGATGATGCAGTAGGTACAAACTTAGGAGGATTCACTACAGTAGTAGATCCATTCTCAACAAATCATAAACCAGTCTTATCAGAAACAGACTTTTGAACATGCAACATCTCATCTAGTTTAGAGGTAGAAGTTCTATCTATTTGTTCACTAGCAACAAATAATTCTAATTCTAAACTTTTAACTTTTTCAAGCAAAGACATGTTCTCAATCTTAATAGAGTTCAAGAGTTCATTAGCATCAAACAACTTTAGTAGCAAATTCTTCTTTTCTTATTCACCTAATTCAACACTCATAGCATCTTTAGCTACTATCTTGCAAAGCTTGTTATAAGCTTCCTGCAAATCTGCATTCTCAGAGAGTTCCCCATTAGAAGGGTTCTCATAAGCAATCTCAATTTCACTTACTTCAGCAGTAGCAGTGAAAGCCGTGAAATTCCCTTCTTGATCACTTTCAAACTTATGACCAACAACTTCATCATCACTCAAAGTAACAGCCATAGACTTACCTTTTGACTTCAAGAAGGTTGGGCACTTAGATTTCATATGACCATCACCTTGACAACCACAACATTGTTTTCCCAAAGAATTATTTGAAGATTGACCTACTCTTTCTTTAGATTTATCAGCATTATTGTTTTTAGCAATGTCATTCTTCTTAACATTCCTAGAACCAACAATGTTTCCATTTCTTGCCCTCCTATTATTATTTTTCAGAAAATTTCTAAAATTCTTGGCAAGATAAGCAATCTCAATAAATGAGAGTTCATCATCAAATCCACAATCTTCAACATCATCAATAGTTTTTAAAGCCACAGATTTGAATTTATTAGTCTTTGGTAAGTTACATTCATAGGACTGAAGAGATCCTACAAGGATAGAGTCAAAATCTTTACTTTTAGTTATGGGAGTCACTTTGGGTCTAAAATCCTTAGTCAAAGATCTAACAATTTTCCTAACAATTTTTGGTTGATTGTAGACTTCACCTAGATTAAAAGCATAATTAATAATATCATTCAATTTAGCATAGAATTTATTAAAAAACTCATCATCAAACATTCTAATACTTTCAAATCTAGATGTCAACTGTTGCAGTTTATTAATTTTTACTACCTCAGTGCCTTCATGCACTATTTGCAAGATGTTCCATGCAGTGTGAGCAATCTTCACATTTGAGATTCTCTTAGACTCTTCCATCGAAATAGTATTGAATATTGCATTCATAGCCTTATTGTTAAAGCTTGCTGCTTCCTTTTGGGTAGTAATCCATTCACCAATAGCAGTGGTTGGTCTTTCCCAATCATTCTCAATAGATAGCCATACTCTCTCATCAATAGATTTTAAGCAAGCTTTCAATCTAACTTTTTGGTAAGCATAGTTATTTCCATCAAAGTGTGGGGGGATCACAAGAGAGTGACCGTGTTTCATGACAACAAGGGTCAAGGATCAACTCTAGGGAAAGATACCTATATACAAGAGCTAACCTGCTTTGATACCAATTGAAAGTTTGTTTAGACCCCTTCAACAGATAATTTAACCTAATTTATTAACCAAGTGATTACTTAGATTAATTATTTAGATCTAGGTTAAACACAAATAAATCATATCATGTAAAGATGCAAAAAAGTAAATAACACCACGATATGATTACCTAGGGAAACCAATGAAACTAACTGTTTCAAGGTAAAAACTTGAGGAGGATTTGACCTAACTATCCTCAAGGTAAACCAAATCCACTATAAGAGAATTGAAGTTTTTACAAAAGATTTAACCCTAAATCTAATGCTACCTTCAGCAATAACTTACTGACACGACCACATGCAAGCTTCAAATCCACGGACTCCTTCTCTTCTTGGTTTTACAGCAAACTAAGCCGCCTTGCTTGTGACTTTGAGACTCCACTCAAAGGTTTCAGATCACTTTCACTTGTTGATCTTGATGCAACAACTAGTCCTACCAATCCTTGATTGTAGTTTTAGCTTCTGTAGATTCTTGTGTAGTTAAAAGGTACAGAACCTTTCAAATCTCACAAAGAGTAACACACAAGTCTTCTTCAACCTCCAAAACATGAATAGGGTTTCCCTTTTATACATGGAGAAGTTTAAGTAAAACCCTAAACGTTTTCATAGGCTTGGGCCTATTTAAAATTCTACAAAATAACTTTGCTTGCAATTTTCGATCGGTCAAGCCTAATTCTCGATCAGTTCAGAAACGTAGAACCTCACTTCTCTTTTCTACAAATAGCTGGACTTCAAAACTTGAAACACCCTTATTTAAGTATTGCCTAAACACCTAAACTAGACATGTTTTGATCTCAGTTTGCCAACACAATACAATAATGATTCTAAATATTTAATTCTTAAATCTTTAGAACCTAACAAACATGCATATTTATTTTATGTCAGTTCAGTATACTTATTGATTTGTTTCATGTTTATTTGTTTATGTTGATGCTTTGTGTTTTGTTTTTATGTTAGTTTAATTTTTAGGGTTTCTAACATGCTTGTTTGATCTCACATGTTATATCTTTTTTTTTATTAAATCTCTAAAAATGTAAATTTTCAAATTTGTGCTAAAGGATGTGTATGCATCCATCAAGTATGCGTGCGCATGATCCAACCATACGTACACATAGTTGAGTATGCATATGCATCCCAAACCCAGATTAGGACAAAAATCTTATTTTTATTTATATAATAATTTTTCACATGTTGTTTGATTCTGTTTAACTATGTTTAGGTTAATTATTTATGTTTAATTATTTTCCATATTTGTTTGAGTATTTTTGCCATGCTTAGTTTATTTGATATTCTTTCCTTGTGTATTTTATTTAATTGTCAACTTATCATGTTTAATTTATTTTGTTTTATTTGTTTCCTTTATATTGTTATCTTTTAATATGTTGTCTGTGTTATTTCCTTAACTGTATGTTTTATTTGTTTCCCCATGCATCTTGTGTGTTATTTCCTTAAGTTCTAAATGTTGCCTTCTTCACTTCAATTTTATCTCTTTTCACTTCAATTTTGTTGGTTTTTTATTTTTTTATTTTTTTATTTACTTTCTTTTTAAGAAAATTGTTTTGGATTAATTTCTTAACCTTTTGTATTATATATTTTTTTCATTCTAATGAAGTGGCCATCTGTGAGGTACAATTTTTCATTACACCACTCACCAAAAATATCCATACAAGCCCCAAAAATTATTTTGGGCCCTCACAAATGTTTTCAACATACCCAACTTTGGCTCTCACAAATATTCCCCATATTATTACCCAACTTGGGCCCACACAAATACTTCTCATACCATTACCAAAATTGGACCACAAAATTATATCATCTCTACAAAGGCCCAAACTCATTTATCTTGTGGGCAAAATCCAAAAAGCCCAAACACTCTTACGAAGCCCATTGCTCACGACACTCTTAAAAGCTCATTGCTACATGACACTCTTACAAAGCCCATTGCTACACGAAAGTCTTACTAAGCCTGTTGCTACATGGAACTCTTAAAAGCCCGTTGCTACACGGCACTCTCAAAAGCCCATTGCTACATTGCACTCTTTCTAAGCCATAGCACTCTTTCTAAGCTTTTGAGCCCATTGCTACATAGCACTCTTTCTAAGCCATAGCACTCTTTCTAAGCTGTTACTACATGACACTCTTAAAAAGCCCGTTGCTACACAAGCATACCCTTGAGAGTAAGGCAAGACGATGTTAGTCGTAGTCCTCAAACTTTTTACAAATGTTTGCCCATCTTTTCAAACATTTGCATGAATATTGTGGGGTCTTGTAGTCATCAAATTTCTTACAAATGTTTTCCCATCTTTTCAAACATTTGCATGAATATTGTAGGGACCATGTCACCAATTTATAATAGTGATGGTCCCTTTTTCTTTTTCTTTTTTTGAATCAATATTGACAAAAGTCACTCCTAATTAAAATATATGATATATAAAAATTAAATCCATCACATATATATATATATATATGATAAAATATGGTATACAAGTGAAAAAGGCAAAGAAAATTATTTAAATAAAAAGAAATAATATTAGCACAAAGATGTTATCAAAGAAATATTGAATATAATGCAATAATACCATATTGATTGAGAGAAAGAGAGATGATTACAAATAAATATTAATACACGCAAATCTTTATTTTTTATATGATAATACTAGGAGGTAGCAATTTAGCTACAAGGACCTTAACAGACATATTCTTATTACAAATCACATAAGATTATGTTGACAATATCTTAAGATGACGTTATCATAGAAATTATAACAAAAGAAATATCGATTACCTTTGCTATTTTGGAAGTGTACTTTGATATTGGTGAGCTCTCAAATTGATTATTACATTCTGTAAGTTTCTATTGTGCAAATGTAAGTATAGTTGCCTCTTCTGCATAGGATTGTGTACCTACAGCGTTTCTTGCAAGTTCCATTTTATTGTATACTTCATCTATATCGGTTTGGCAATTCAAAATTCAAGTCCTATACGTTGGGTCTATGTTTCCTATAAGAGTATTTCCGATTTCACCATTGACATGTGATATTATCTTCAAGCTCACAGAAGTAGAAATGAGGCCTAGCCTATATAGAACATCTGTAAGACCCTCTGGGTCTGAAAGTAAAGTTGACATGCAAAAATCATAGTCCATGGACTTTTTGCAAACCTTTTCAAGAAGGGCTCAATCTGCATTAGAAACATGGTAGAAAAGAGAGGTGACTAGTAGAGGGATTATCAAGATTGATAGGCAACTAATTGGGGAGGCCATTTTTTTTCCCTTTTTTCTTAAGTTCTTTGCCAAGAATGATATTGTTGATTCATGTATCTTTTGGTTTCCTATTTATAATATATAAGGTTGGCATGAGATAGAGTTATTTTCCACTAAGATAGGTTGGCATGGAAAACAAATCTGTTCCATGCCAAGTTAAGTAAGAGAAGTTAAACGATAATTTTCCTTTGATGCCTTATTTTTTAGATACTAAACACAAGAAAGTTCAAAAAACCATCGAAATAAACCTTTAATAGGTGCTAAGTTTTTTCCGTGTAAATTGAGGGCTTGGTTATGTATTTATAGCGTTGGTCGGCAAAAGTATCTCTCTTGGTTTCTCCATAGAGACTTATAGTACTCGGAAAGTTATGAGGTCCATCTCCATCATCCATTAAGGATGAGATAAGAAGATAAGAACAAGATTTTTACTCTTTCTTTTTCTTTTTCTTTTTCATAGTTTTTGGAAATAAGTAAAGTGATGTTAGGATATTGAAAATTTTACAACGTAAGCCTCAAAAACAAAGAAGCAATTCTAACATTTATTTATTGTGGTGTTTAATTGGCATTGTCATCAATAATATTTTTGTCATGCACGTCATTTTGTAAGATCTTTGTAATAAAATTGTAGTAATTTTAGCATTTTCATTGTAAATTTAGTTACAAATTGAATTTCATAATTATGGTGGTAATAAGTTATTATTGATACATATTATATAGAGTAGTTAACTGTTACTAAATAAATCAGTTAATTGTTATCTTTATAACAGTTAAGAGTTCTCTAGATGAACTAGTTGATCATTAGTATTATATTTGTAAATTATATTAATCTTAACCCCGGAGACTTGAACCCCGGCTCTTACTCCCCATATTTCACAAGCATTTATACTTGTAGAATGACCACCGCACCAAAGGCGCGCGTTGGTGACAAACAATAACTTAAGCACACAATTATTCTTTATATTCTTAATTGCATGTGTTAATGAACTTCTCTTTGGCCCTTTGTTAGTCTTCATTTCAATTATTTGTTAAACAAAAAAATGTGTGTAACATTATAAAAAATTAAAAAAAAAAAAGTGAGTAAAAATCTCATATGCCAAATCAATCACAATTTTTTTATTAAAAAGTATTTCAAATAAAATGATTTCTTACATTAATTCTTTAAAAATTACTATATAAAATTATAATAATAAGTGCGCCATTAATAAATAGTAATAAATGGCCATAAATGCTTTCATATTATTAATAAATAACAATTAATCAAATTGTTTCCATAAATATAAAGTTTTTTTTTTTTTTTTTTTAGGTAAAAGACTAAATGAAGAGTATTATATTTTTCATTAAAAGGAGAGTGACAATTGGCACAAACTTAGACATCCATAGTAACGTTCTTTATAGTTTATAGGTATATATATTTATTTTAAATAATTCGATAGTTACAATGTGAAAGGAAAAATATGAAAATATTGGATGTATTTGTTGAAAATGTCAAGAGGTGCTAATCATTTGCTCTTGGTAGGTTCTTAATATATATATATATATATATATATATGTGTGTGTGTGTGTTTGTGTATTTTATATAAATTTTTTAAAATAACCATATAAATTCATTTTACATAAATAACTGTTGCGTCACCTATTAATGAGTAATACAAATAAATGCTTGTATTTATTAACACATGACAATGAATTATTCATTTGATTTAGATGCAAAGTTTTGCTCAAGTAGAAGGTCTAATGAAGATATTGTGTGGCTGTAAAAAGAATGACAAAATAAATAGATATTATTAAATTCCATTATTATCATATTTAATTCTTCATATACAAAGACAATCAAAATAAATGTTTATTAATAACTATCAAGTTTCATATTTATATTTGAAACATATCTAAAGAAATTTATTTATATTTTATATTTAAATTTTCACAAGTTTTAAACAAGTGTGTATATTTCATCAAATGGTCATACTAACGAGTGCCCTTAGAGCAATGGTTAACAATTCATATTAAGAAAGTTTTGATGCCACTTTTATGGAAAATGAAAAGAACTGTCTAAATATTAATCTTTTTTTTTTTTCCTCATTTCCCATAAAAATTTTCTTTAAATGGATTGTTAACCAATACCCTAACGGCATCCATTAACATCTCCCATCATGAAAAAATAATAACCATATAAATTTATTTAACATAAATAATTATTAGTGCAAGACCTAAATGTAGATCATTGATATACGGAAATAAATGTATTTATTATTAAGTATCATAGCATGACAATTAATTAATTAATACCTGGATATAAATGCAAAGATTGCTAAACTAGAAGGCTAAATAAAGATAACTTTGCTTCTTCCAAAAAATGTACAGCAAGGCAAAACCTTAGAGGGGAAGAAGATAACGATTAACTAATTTATAATGATGTGCATGGCAAGAATATTATTGATGGCATGCTACTTAAACACCAAAATAAATAAATGTTTGAATTACTTCTTTGTTTGTGAGGCTTATGTTGTAAAATTTACAATATCCTAGCATAACTTTACTTATTCCTAAACAGTATGAAATGAAAAAAGAGAAAGGAAGAGTAAAAAGCTTGTTGATGTTGGGTTGGTTATTCATGGTTTAATGGTTTGGATTCAATTAGAATTTTATTTTGAGTCTCGAGTTGAGTTGGGTTTAGGTAGATAGTTTTTTTAAGCCACCTAATCTCCAATATATATAAGTTTATTTTATTACCCTTATATATAATTTACTAAACTGATCTATTTTTTTTATTTTAATAATTAGTTTTGATAAATTTAAAAAGTTTTTAATATAATTTAGGTATATTACATGAATTGTAATAATTTATTAAAAAATTAGTAAACAATTATTGAAAGTCTATTTTGTTACAATGCATGAAATATTTAAGCACAACCCATCGACACGATCCAATCCATGTGGATTAGATTAGGTAGGTTCTTACATACATAATAGATTTAGGTTGGGTTGGAAATTTTTCAATCCAACAAGTTTGGGTTGGATTAAAAACACATTCCAACCCAACCCATATGTCACTATAGCTATATTTTATAAGATTATAATCAAGAACTTTGTAATTTAGTAGAATTTTGGTTTTAGTATAAGTAGAATTAGAGTTTGAATGCCTTCTTACCACTTATGGTTACAATTAAATTATAATAACTATATAAGTTATAATATTCTAGAACTGCCAAAATGCATAGATATAAACATTTCATTTCATGCAAATAATATATTATCTAGTTAAGAAATTTTATTTTCTTATTTCATTCTTTGTTTACCTTTTGTCGAGTTAAGCGTTGTCAATTTATTTCTATTGCTTGTATTAAATTTACTTTGTTCATACGAATAGAAAAGGGAGATTTTGGCCTAAAAAGAAAAGAAAAAATAGGTGTTAGGGTTTGAAGACGATAAATAATAATTGTAAGGATTTCGGATTTTGAAGAATTTTTTTTTTTTTTTTTTTTTTAGAAATTAGATTTTGAAGTACCTGATTACATGAAATCTAACTCTTTAAAACTAGATATTGTCTTGTGTATACGTAAAATCCAATATTGCCACATTGGAAAATAATTAATGCTAAGTGGAATCATTCGGATTCAAAAATATTCTTTTTTAAACAAAAATATTTTTTAGACATCCATTAACTTTTCCCTTAGTTAATTTGCATTCTGCTTGACATCAGTTTTTTTTTTTTTTTTGTTGAGAAAAAGGTAAGAGAATTTTAATGAATTAAATCATTTTGAAGTACAACATTCAATTCGAAAGGTAATTCTTCCACGCATACACTAGTGTCAGCAAATAAAACTGTTTTTCTGCTAGGCCGTGAGCCAGTGGTTCACATTCATAATTTATTCTTTTTAAAAATATAAAGTCTTATTTATTTTTGAAATAAAAAATATTTTGCCAATTGTCCCAATAAAATAGTGTATGACATAATGAAAATGATGTTGTCCCACCAAGGAAGGTTTACGATTCACGTGTCACTAGGGTTTTATTACATTTTTAAAAAGTTGGTGATAGTGCCTGATTTCATAAATCTAGAGCATATCTAAGTGTATCCTCTCCAGATTTTGCATTTATAATAAGTATCTAAATTTCCAACTTCAATTTCCTCCACACACACACACACACACGCACAAATCCAACTTCTATATATGCAATTCATGTTTATCAAAAAAAAAAATATGCAGTTTACCATTATCAAATTCTTCATCTGACCTAGAAGGTAGTTCACCTAGATATGATAACCCCTATTTGAGGTGGCTTTTCCCAGTTTGTACATAAGAAGTCTTTGAAAATGGATAAAAAGAAAAGAAGCATTGTCGGAGTTCTTGACAATGTTATTGCTTACTGCTCAGAAGGCTCATTAAGTTCTTATTGGATCAATGATTTACCAAAGTAGTATTGTGTTTAGTAATCATGGTTTTAAAAACCAAATCAAACTGGCTAGTTTGATTGGGAATCAAAACCTCAACTGATCTAGTAAAAGCCACAAAAATCGGCAGTTCAACCAAAAACTGGACTTTTTTCGGTTATTTGACCTTTATGTGGCATTTGGTACAAAAACAAAATATAAACTATTAATTAGCAACACATTCATTAAAACTGTAGTCTAACATATGAATCTAGAAATAAAGCCATTAATCTATAATAAATATATATAAATAAATAAATAAACCAGATGAAGCCACCAATCCAGATTTATTTCTAGCAACTAAACAAAACCAAGAGTAAAAGTGAATACCTGGCAATAATGGAGGGTCCTCTTCAAACTTTTTTTTCTACACGTAAAATTTAAATAGAACTTTGTTAAAAAATATATTAACAGAGTTGTCTATCATTTTTATGTTGTTTTGGTGAGAAAAGATAAAAATAAAAGAAAAAATATTGATAATTTGTTTTATATTTTATCTTAATTGCTTAAATGATAAGGAAAATGGGTTAAAATTGTCAATTTATAAAAAATACAATTTCTTTTAAGCTTGAGAATCTAGATACTCACATGTTTTAAAGGAAATCACATTCCAACTGAGAGGGGTTTAAGGAGGGAATCTAAATTCTCCTAGCATCTGATTCCCTGGCATAATTTGCAACCAAACATGAGAATCTTTAAACATTCCTAGGAATTCTAAAACATTATCCCATACCAAATGCCGCATTACAGTTTTTAAAACCATGCTCTTAATTGCCCTTTATTTTGAAGTTGAAACGTGATTTTCCCAAGTTGTGATGAGCTGGTTGCAATATTATTTCCCTTTTTTGCCTCTTCGCCAATTGTCACTCAATCTCAAGACATACCACAAACCTTCTCTTGGATTAGTGTAGACGTAAGTAGCAAACTCGGCTCCTCGAACTAAACCCAAGCCAGCAAAGAAGTGCAATCAGGTAAAAAAAGAAGCAACAAATAGAAGACAACAACAAGAGATATATTAGCAACAATCTTGTGCCAATTACCAATTAAATATATGGAAAATCACTGAGCTGAGTCAACGGTTACAATATCTAATATCACACTCCAGGTTGTTGTTAAGAGTAAACTCAGAGACAAATAGAGCTTTGCTCAAATGCCCAACGGCTTGTTTCTTACTAGTTTCTCAACAGCTAGTCCAGATATGCAATGAAACGATGTCGCTCTATTTAACAGAGGGTTATGAATGTATTTAATGAAACGCTGTGTTTTAGTCCTTCTGTTATTAGTTCCTTGATACGCTGCGTTTTGTATTGATTCATTAGATCAGTCTGTTAGGTGGTTATTGGCAGTTAATCAGTTCCTAATTTTCCTCCACATTCTACAGATCAATCCCGAGATTTAAGGGATCTCTAATTAGGCAGTTACTGATTCTCTTGTAATATATATATTGTACATCAAGTGTAATGAACAGTGAAGCATTCATTTCTTCCAAAAATCTCTATTCTTTCTTCCTCTCTCTCTCTGAATTTTCTCTCTATTTCTCTCTACGTTTATTACTTCTCACTGAGTGTTTTTACTGTGTGAACACCATTGTTGCAATCTTTTCAAGCTTAGATAGATTCTTTTCAATTAAGCCAACAACACTATGATATGATTTTTGCACAATCAAACTCATATTTTACAGCCTCTGTTTCTACATCTATAACCTGAAGAAAATATTATGGTTGGCTTAATTGGTAGCTCATGCCGACCTCGAATGTCTTTGCTTGGATTTATTTCCTCTCTATCTTATACAATGTGCATCACTCTATTTTATCCTTTAGATTTTAAGAGTCTTTTCCATAAAGAATCTTTCCTGCTGATGCTATATCTAGAGGAGGGTATATATGTAGCTAACTTTAAGATTGGACTTATACCAGCCCATCATTGTTAAAGGCCTAACGTTGTCTTGAAGGTGTTGAGATGGTCTTGGGGGTCCTTAAGTCCGTTAAATGGCTCAAGCTGAGGCAACCTAAATTTTGATGGCACCGGGCATTCTAGGACTGTCGTAGTGAAGGGTGAATCTGTTGCCCTGACCATTCTATGAAGACTCCAGTCCGTTTTCTCCTTAATGGCGTTCCTCAACTTGTCCATCTCTTTCCTCATCTCTCTCAAAGATCTGAGTTCTATTTATATAGAGTAGTAGGTCCTCGCCGGTCACTTCTTCTATGGCTATCTCCCTCATGCTCCTGGTTGGCTTTGGACCGATTCTCCTCCTATTGAAGTCGTAGCCTTATTTCCTTATTTTGTCTGGTGTGATCTTTAACGGTGGCCGTAAGAGCTTGGACTTGTTGAGCTAAAGCTGTAGAATCCTGGTTGGGCTCCATCTGAATAAGAGAGCTAATTGGAAACTACGCTTTCGAACATGTCGTCCCCACAGACAGCGCCAAACTGATGTAGTGTAAATTCATTAGTCATAGTAAACACATTCAAATGGAGCCGAATAATCCTCAAGATGGTCACCAATGTGGTGCCTACCACAACACCTCCAATGCTAAAGTCAATACAAGAAGCTTATAGTAAATAACAAAGTATAAAAATAACTAGGGATGCTGTTCTGGTGTCAAATGTACCATTTGTTGGAGGTGTGAGGGCTACATATATACATTCTCTTAGCTCCTAGCCATTGTGGCTGTTATGGTGGTTTTAATGCTCCTTTGGGTAACGCCTCACCCTTAGTAATGTGGACTTTAATGGGCTTCCAACAGTTTGCACAGCTGGCCTTTTAACCACCCGACTCAGCTATTCACTGTATTGAATGGCTTTTCTACCTTTGCCAGTGGTGTGGTTGTATCGTTGGGGATACTTAGTTGTTTCGTCTGTCAAGGTGACTTTGTCAGTATTAATGACTTCGTTAGTCCCATCAGTGCACCTGATGGAAAAGCTTTTCTAGCTGTTTGAGCTGATAAGTTGCAACGGGTGGCGCATGTTTGAGCTGGTTGCTAAAGTTGTCAAGAGGAGCTGAAATATCCTTTCCATGGGTGGTGGGCTGAGTTTGCTGTTGTGGAGACCGGTGGACAGATTGTGATTGATATCTTCTGATAAAGGTGAAATCAAACTCCTGCTTTCTAAGAAAGAGACACAAGAGACGACTCTGCATGCCGGAAAAACTCTTCATGAGCTCAGGCCCTCCTATCCAATTACCAAAATACGGAAGCCAGCTCATTAGAGTTGGGATTTTCTGTTTCCTATCAATGTCATGTTGTATTTCGCCGATGGTGTCATGCGTTTCCTCCACCCAGGCCTCTTCGATTTTACTTTACAAGATAAGCCCTTCTAAATCTTGCAGGAAAGCAATCAGTAGCTGCAGTGGAAACTTGATGGAGTACTCTACTTTCATTTTCTCTACAGACACTAAATCTGGAGTCTTACTGATCAGGACTTTTAATTTCTTTTCAATAGATGCACTTTTTGCAGGTTTTTGGTAAGGCTTCCTCTTGTCTTCCTCTATTGGTCTGTCCTGCAGGCTTCTAACAATAGACCTTGACGACTCAACAAAATTACGGATTTGTTCTGTGTATCTTCCAAATTTGAACATTTATCTCAGAACTGCACGAATCAAAGTCAATCTAGAGGCCATGAATTTTTTTGTAACCCGAGAAACCAAAGTAAATCCATTCCAGGGATTTTCTTCTTTCACTCAGTTCCTCGTAGGTTTTTCTCCAATCCTGTACATTGCGAATCACAGTTTTGGTTGCATCCACCCAGCCTCTCGTAGCATCATTTAGTCGTACAGTGGCTACTGATCTCAGTTGGGAATTCCCAAGTTGGTGGGCTTTCTCATCTATTTTTCTCCCTGATTCTGAAACAGCTTCTACATCTTCTAGGAGAGCATCCAAGAGCTTGAATTCCCAGCTAACCTGCTTGAAACTCTTCTCTAACCGTTGAAAGGATCTATTATTATTCAGCAAAAAGAAAATGAAGTAGGCAGACAAGAAGAGAACTATGAGGATTATGGAGAAATCACGAACATAAAAATGGAAAAGATTAGAAAAAACTGGCGAAATGCCCATGGGTGCTCTGTGTTATAGGAAACAAAGCTTGTATAACTTATTGAAATTACACATTTCCTTCATAAGATGAAAATGGCCATTACATGGTTCAAAGGTGAGAATACTGGATAAGTATGCAACGGCCATTACATGGTTAAAAATGAGATTTCTGAATAAGGAAGACAATAATATGTGAACCAAGTGATATGCAAAACAAACTTGCGCAAGGACTTATTCCTTGGTAAAAAGTAACAGTCATTTCTTCTTGGTTGAAAAGTGATCATTACTAAATCACGAAGAATAGAATTTGTGTGAAAAAAAGTGGTATACCAACCAAAGCTACGATGAGAACTCACTTGAACTACACAGATGCTTTAATGAAATGAAAACAACAATTGCATGTTTTAATTGTGATCATTACTCAATAAAGTAGAATAGATTATGCACAATAGGTGATATAGCAAACAAAGCTATAAAGCACTCATATGAAATAAAAACATAGATTATGCATTCAAATTACAGAGATACTTGAATTAAATAAAAACATCCCTTACCTGTTTCAAAAGTGATCTTTACCGAATCAGGATGAATAGAGTATTTGCAAAAAGAGGTAAAGCAAACAAAGCAATTTGGAACTTAAACAGTAGCTTTGATGAGAAAAAAACTCCCATCACACAACTCAAAAGCGATCAGTACCAACTAAAGAAGGATATAATGTGTGGAACAAGTGGTGTATATATATGGGTTCACTTAATCATCAATTTTAGAAAACTAGAAAACTTCGTGATAACCTATCCAAATTATGAAACTGCTTTGACAAATAGAAGAAGGCTATTATATTATTCAAAAGTGATCAGTTGAATCATGAGAAGTACAAAATCCATCAACAGGTGGTGTTGCATAAAACCCTAGAGTCTTGTATTTTAATTAGTAACTTTTGGTGTTTTTAATCGAGACATTTAATGTTCAAATTTGTCTCACCAATTATCAGGAAAAAAACAAAAAATACAAATAGAAATTAAGTGATTCAAAATTAATCATTATTGAATCATGAAGAATAGAATTCATGCGACAAGTGTTATACCAAACAATGCTACACAAGTTTTTATTCAAACTAGTCATGGACCTCGTGCGTTGTGCATGATAATATTTTTTAAATAATCTCACTATTTTTTTTTCCAATTTGGACTAACTTAATAAATAGTAGTGTAATTCATAATCATATTTTCAATTATTATAGGGACAATGAAAAAATTAATATATATAATTTTTATCATACCAAAGTCAAAATAATACAATTTTTCTAAAAAATTCAAAAGTTAAGTTAGTAAAAATATTAATTTTTTAATAAAAGTTTTTTATAATATTTTTTGTATCATTAAAAACTATATAAAATTTGGAAATTATTCTTATAGTTTAAATTAAAAACTTTCTCAAACCTAATTTTTTCTACCATAAAATCAAAAATACTAAGAAACGCATTGAAAAAATTATTAAAACTCAAGAAAACTACAATTCAAAATACTAATAAAAAATAGAGGGAAAAATAAAATTTTGTAACTCATTTTCCTTATATATATAAATAAATAAATAAATAACCAAGAATACAATTCCAAAGGGGAAAAAAAGAAGAGAAATGTTTTTGAAAAAAAAAGAAGTATTGTGTTAATACTGTCATAATCTAATCTTACCATCTAATCCAACATGTGAAAAATCAATAAATAAATAAATAATTTTAAACAAAAAATTTAATTTGTGTTCTTAAAAATCTCACAGAATACACTAATAAAATAAGGAAGGTGAAGACCAATATAAAATATTTGTAAATGCTTAAAACAATTACTTAATCATCTAAAAAATATTATATGATAAAGATATAACAACTTTCTATTAATTTGCTAGACAAAATATTTACAAACAATGAAAGGAAATTGTACTAAAACTATTGTCTTCAACTGCACTAACTGTTCTTCATCAATTTGTCTAGACTATCATGTTGTTTTCCAAATAAACTAAAACACTACAACAAAAACATGACAACAACACAAAATATGGCATATTGTAATATGATTTTTACCCAAATCATAAATAAAAAGATAATAAAAAAAAAAATACTTGCATAAAGGAAGACATATAAATTAGTCAATAATATGGAAATGAAGGTTACAAACCTCTAGTAGGAGATCCTCCTGTGGGCAGTTATCTCGTTATATCTTTTCTACCATTAATGGTTAGTTATCAGGTTATATCTTTTCTAACATTAATGATTAAGCAAGACCTGTGAATTCCTTTTATAGACAATTTTATTAAAAATGTTTTTTTAATTACTCATTGATTTCATTTTTCAATTATAAACAACTAAAAGTAGAGTTCTAAAAAACACAAATATTCATCAATCTAAGGTAGAGGTGCAAGAAAAAAAATTTCAACAAAAAATGGAAAAAAAAATTCAAAGAGAGAGTGAGAGAGAAATAACCTTTTTTTTTTTTTTTTATTTAAATGGGAAAAACATGCATAGAATGGGAGAGAGTAGCAAATTTATAGTAATAGGATAGGAATATAAAAAGGCCAAAATGAGGGAAGATTAATGGACAAAATAATATTTAAAGTTAAAATAGCCCAAGAGGAATATATATAGACAATACTTTTGTATTTATTTTCCATTGATTTATTATTTAGTTATAACATCAATATTAAAGTTGATGAATAAGTAAATTTAAAACCGCCTAAAATAAATTTGTAAAACCAATATATTTATATATTTAATATTGTAAAAAAATTGAAGGAAAAAAATAAATATGAAAAAGATAAATGATGTAGCCAGTAACATGGCAGATAAGGTGGTTCAATAGGAGTGTAACAATAACAAATCCTATGCTTTAGCTTTTATATATATATATATATATATATACACTTTACTTGTAATTAGACAGATTTAGGATAGGTTTAGTACTTCAAGAAATATGTTATTCAAGTCAAGTATTAAAGACATGAAGATTGGTCCAAGAAACAAGTAAAGAAAAGCTGTTCATTAAGTCTCGACAGATAGCTCAACAAAAGCCTACTATCGAGATTTAATTTGAAGCTCAATAGATAACTCGACAGCTTCTCGATTTATCGAGAAGTACGATTTCATAATTTTCAAGAAAAAAAATTCCAACAAAAAATGGAAAAAAAAAATTCAAAGAGAGAGAGAGAGAGAGAGAGAAATAACCTTTTTTTTTTTTTTTTTAATGGGAAAAACATGCATAGAATGGGAGAGAGTAGCAAATTTATAGTAATAGGATAGGAATATAAAAAGGCCAAAATGAGGGAAGATTAATGGACAAAATAATATTTAAAGTTAAAATAGCCCAAGAGGAATATATATAGACAATACTTTTGTATTTATTTTCCATTGATTTATTATTTAGTTATAACATCAATATTAAAGTTGATGAATACGTAAATTTAAAACCGCCTAAAATAAATTTGTAAAACCAATATATTTATATATTTAATATTGTAAAAAAAATTGAAGGAAAAAACTAAATATGAAAAAGATAAATGATGTAGCCAATAACGTGGCAGATGAGGTGGTTCAATAGGAGTGTAACAATAACAAATCCTATGCTTTAGCTTTTATATATATATATATATATATATACACTTTACTTGTGATTAGACAGATTTAGGATGAGTTTAGTACTTCAAGAAATATGTTATTCAAGTCAAGTATTAAAGACATGAAGATTGGTCCAAGAAACAAGTAAAGAAAAGCTGTTCATTAAGTCTCGACAGATAGCTCGACAAAAGCCTACTATCGAGACTTAATTTGAAGCTCAATAGATAACTCGACAGCAGCTCGATTTATCGAGAAGTACGATTTCAGAATTTTCAAGAAAAAAAAATTCCAACAAAAAATGGAAAAAAAAAAAAAAATTCAAAGAGAGAGAGAGAGAGAGAGAAATAACCTTTTTTTTTTTTTTTTTAATGGGAAAAACATGCATAGAATGGGAGAGAGTAGCAAATTTATAGTAATAGGATAGGAATATAAAAAGGCCAAAACGAGGGAAGATTAATGGACAAAATAATATTTAAAGTTAAAATAGCCCAAGAGGAATATATATAGACAATACTTTTGTATTTATTTTCCATTGATTTATTATTTAGTTATAACATCAATATTAAAGTTGATGAATACGTAAATTTAAAACCGCCTAGAATAAATTTGTAAAACCAATATATTTATATATTTAATATTGTAAAAAAAATTGAAGGAAAAAAATAAATATGAAAAAGATAAATGATGTAGCCAATAACGTGGCAGATAAGGTGGTTCAATAGGAGTGTAACAATAACAAATCCTATGCTTCAGCTTTTATATATATATATATATATATATACACTTTACTTGTAATTAGACAGATTTATGATGGGTTTAGTATTTCAAGAAATATGTTATTCAAGTCAAGTATTAAAGACATGAAGATTGGTCCAAGAAACAAGTGAAGAAAAGTTGTTCATTAAGTCTCGACAGATAGCTCGACAAAAGCCTATTATCGAGATTTAATTTGAAGCTCAATAGATAACTCGACAGCAGCTCGATTTATCGAGAAGTACGATTTTAGAATTTTCAGATTTGAAATTTGGTCCAGCCTTGCATATTTGATTGGGGTTTTTTTTCTCACAACCCTAGACATATATAAGGCATATTTTAAAGGTTGTCACACACGAATACAAAGACCAAGAGACTTATTTTCTTTGTGAGGAGCTACTGCATTTGTACGCCATAGGGTTTTGTAACCAAGTGTTTCTAGATCTTCATTGTTGATAAAGTGAAGAACTTTGCAACCAACAACATCTATTCAAGCTGCTGGAGTTAGTTATGTACTTGGGATCCATGCAAAGGGTTAGTCTCAAAATGGAGGTTTATGCATCAAAGGAAAAAATGCTACTACAAGATCAAGTCCAATTGAGTATTAGAGTAAAGGTTCAACTGTAGGTTGGTATTTTGGGATAGGCTAGGGTCGTTGATAAAATTCCTTATACTTTGTTAGGACATATGTGATTCAATATTAGAAACATATGTCACTATTTTATGTAATTGGCTAATTCTTTGACAAAACGCACTTTACTTGTAATTGGATAGATCTAGGATGTGTTTAATGCTTCAAAAAACAATGTTTCAAGATCAAGTGTTAAAGCCATGCAAGTCTATCCAAGAATTAAGTAAGAAAGTGCAGGATTTTAAAGCTTGACAGCTAGCATCTATCGAGGAAGCTACTGAAGCTCGTGGCTCAACAATTAGCTCGATAGATGGCTATCCATCGAGATTTATGAAATTCAGTTTTTCAAAGCTGATTTCAATCCAATCCAAGAATGTATGTTTGGGCTTTCTTTTTTCACAACCCTAAACATATATAAGGATTGTTTTGAGGGCTGAAAAAGGTGACACAAGTTGCACAAGAGCACAATTCCACAAGTGTGAAGAAAGGTGTAATCGGAAACCTAGTTTATTTTAATTCTTCTTTCTCTTGAAGAAGCTGTTGTGTTTGTACATCATAGGGTTTTGTGACCAAGCAATTTCATGATCTTCATCATGTGATGAACAAAAGAATTTTGCAGCCAACATCCTTCTCAAGTTGGTGATCAAGTAACGCACTGGGATCCACGCAATTGGTTAGTCACGTATTGGGAGTCGTGCATTGAAAAGGAGAGATTGTCACTATAGAATAAGTCCATTTGAGTATTGGGGTAAGAGTTCAACTGTAGGTTAGTATAAGGTACTGAGATTCCTTTACTTGTAACTGCTTGTTGTGATAATAGTGGATTCTCGAGAATGGTGACCTTAAAATCACTCGGTGGGGTTTTTGCCGTATAGGTTTTTCCCATTCGTAAACAAATCACTGTGTCAAATTATTTTCCATTGCATACTTAGTTTAATTGGTGATTTGTTTGTGCTACCACACATATTGCATGTTAATTTGATTAATTAAAAAACTTGGCTAATTAATCAATTAATTCATCACAAGGGGTCAATATGTTTTTGGCCTATCATGTGGTATCAAAGTGAGCACACTCTGATTAGGTTTTAATCTTTACTGTGTGATTCATTGACCCCTATTTGTCATGGATAGAGGACAGTCTCTTATTATACCTTCTTTATTTGATGCCATTAACTATGTATAATGGAAAGTGTGCATAAGAGTTTTCTTGCAGTCTTTAGATGAGAAAGTGTGGCAAGTTGTGGAGATAGGCTGGACCAAGCCTATAGAAACACCGGCTAATTGGGATGATGCTAAGATCATGGCGGCAAACTTCAATAGCAGGACATTGAATGCTTTATTCAATGCAGTCACAAATGAGGAGTTCAAGAAAATATCCTCTACTGAAACTGCTAAGGAAGCATGGACCATTCTCTTGACAACCTATGAAGGAACTAAAGCTGTCAAGGATTCAAAACTTTAGAGACTCACTACAAGTTTTAAAGAGATCAAGATGGAGGAGGATGAGTCGTTTGATAAGTTCTATGCCAAACTTAAGGACATAGTAAACTTAGCATTTAATCTTAGGGAAACCATTCTCGAACCCAAGATTGTAAGAAAGGTGCTCAGATCTTTACCTAAGAGATTCCATGCTAAGATCACCTCTATTGAGGAATCAAAGGATGTTGACAAGATTCCTTTGACAGAGCTCGTTGGTAATTTGTAGACCTATGAATTAGGTTTGATGAGAATTGGCAAGACAGGTAAGGGCAAGAGCATGGCATTAAAGGCCAAGAGTAGTGACACTGATGAGTCTTCTAATGGTGAAGATTCCAAAATGGTGGTTAGTACATTGTTCCCATAGGAGCGAAGTGTTTCGAGTGTCAAGGTTTCGGTCACATGAAACAAGAGTGTCCTACTTATCTCAAGTCAATTGGGAAAAGCAAGGCACTTGTTGCAACTTTGAGTGACATCAAACCTGAGGATGATTTCGACAATGAGGATGACGGAATCCTAAATGCCTTCACCTCCATTGTCAATCCTACTAAGGGGATTATAGAAGATGTGGATGAGGAAGAATTGAAACTGTTCAAATTCGAAAGGAACATAAGGGCTTTAAGAAGATCTCCAAGGGGAGCAAGTGAGAATTGAAGCTGATTCTGGCTTCCAGATGCTATCATGCCATTGCTCTGTTAAGTGGCTAACCTTTTATAGCATTTTGGTCGAGTATGATCGGTAACTCCACAATGATGACAGAGTTGTTGCTTCTTTTATTTAGGCTTTTGTGAGTTAGCCTTCTTAGCCCTAGGGTTTTTAAATTCTTTCTTATCCTACTTAGGGGGTGCTCCTAAGATAGATTTACCCTTATCTATGTTCTCACTAGCTAAATCAATCTTAATATTAATGTTCTCAATTTCAACATTATTAGCAGGAGGAACAAAAACAGTAGTACTAGTAGAAGTAATATTAAGAAGAGAGACCATACCCTAAACCTATTCGATCAGAATCATATTTCTGAAGACTGAGCATCTCATTAAGTTTTGCACTTGAAGTCCTCTCCAATTGAGCTCTGACTTGAAACAGCTTTGTTTCAAGCTTCTTGGTCTTTTCAGCCAAGAAATTATTCTCAAATCTCATTAACCCTAATCAGAGTGTGTCTGCTCTGATACCACTTGTGATAAATTAATTGATTAATTAGCCAAGTTTATTAATTAATCAAATTAGCATGCAAAGCGCGTGGTAGCATAAACAAATTACTAATTAACTAAGTATACGGTGGAAATTAAATTGACACAGTTATTTGTTTATGAATGGGGAAAACCTATACAGCAAAAAACTTCACTAGATGATTTTAAGGTCACCACTCCTGAAATTCCACTATTATCACAACAAGTGGTTACAAGTAAAGGAATCTCAGTACCTTATACCAACCTACAGTTGAACCCTTAACCCATACCCAATTGGACTTGTTTTGTAGTGACAATTTCTCCTTTTGATGCACGGCTCCCAATACGTAACTAACCAATTGCGTGGATCCCGGTACGCAACTTCAATCCCCAACTAAAGAATGTTGTTGGCTGCAAAATTCTTCAGTTCATCCCAACGATGAAGATCAAGAAGTTGCTTGATCACAAAATCCTACGATGCATAAACACAGCAACTTTTCCATAAGAATGATGAACTAGGGGAAATTCTGTCTCCGTTCGTAATTTGCTTGAACAAATTTTGTTCAACACTTGTGCAACTTGTGAACACTTTGACGGCCTTTAAAATATTCCTTTTATATATCTAGGGTTGTGAGAAAAGAAAGACAAACACATAATCACAGATTAGAGTTAAAACAGAACTGAAATTCTGTTTTTCATAAACCCCGACAGATACCCTATCTATCGAGCTGCTGTCGAGCCACGGGGCTAAACAGCTCTTTAAGCTTGATAGATAGCTAGTTGTCGAGCTTTAATAAGAGGCACTTTTTAGCTTGAATCTTGGACATACTTGCATGGCTTCGAAACTTGATCTTGAAACAAAGTTTCCTGAAGTATTAATCACGTCTTAGATCTACCCAAATACAAGTAAAGTGTGTTTTGTCAAAAGATTAGCCAATTACATAAAATAGTGATATATGTTCCTAACAAGTGAATCACATATGTCCTAACACTCATCTAAGCTAGAAATGATACAAAGTTTAGAAAACTTTGTTTTAATGGCCATCCAAAGTACACAAGTACCAATGTACATAGACACACATTGTTTTTGTATTTTTCTGATTTTTCAAAATTTTTTTTATTGAAAAAAAAATTAAAGCAAAACTGAAAACAAATAAACAAAAACATGTTAAACAAAGCAAAGCAAAAAAACAAGATGCAAATGCATGAGGAAAGAGGTGGAGAAGAGGAGACCAATCCATGGAGATAACACCAATGTTTTGGCGATGGAACTCAAACTGTTTGCTATCAAGAGGTTTAGTGAATAAATTAGCCTTCTGTTCATCTGTGTGAATAAACACAAGAGTAAAAGTACCATCTTCGAGAAGCTCCTGAATGAAGTGATGTCAAATCTCTATGTGTTTAGTACGAGAATATTGAACAGGATTTGTAGAGATGTTAATGGCACTGGTATTGTCACAATAGATAGTAGGATGTTCTTAACGAATACCATAATCAAGGAAGAATTTTTGCATCCATAGAAGTTGGGTGCAATAGCTACCGGCAGCGATGTATTTAGCCTCTGCAGTGGATAAAGAGATGGAATTCTACTTTTGGCTCATCTAGGAGACAGGATTATTACCCACATAAAAACAACCCTTTGAAGTACTCTTTCTATCATCAGCATTCCCAACCCAGTCTGCATCAGAATACCCAGCTAAGACATCATTTGTGTCCTTGCTATACCACGCACCATAATTGGTAGTGGTTTTGACATACTTTATGATTCTTTTCAAAGCAATCATATGAGACTCTTTGGGATTAGCCTAATATCTAGTACACACTCCCACACTGTAACTAATATCAGGTCTACTAGCAGTAAGGTAAAGAAGACTACCTATCATGCTTCTATATAGAGATGAATCAACACTTTTTCCTAACAAATCAACAGTAAGTTTAACATTTGGGCTCATAGAGGTTCTAACAGAACTAGCAGACTCCAAACCAAACTTTTTCACAAGATTTTTAACATATTTAGACTGAGATATGAATATACTTGACTCTTATTGGCGGATTTGCAACCCAAGGAAGTGATTAAACTCTCCAATCATGTTTATCTCGAACTCAGACTGCATGAGTTTGGAGAAACTATAAGCAAGTTCATCCTTTGTCGAGCTGAAGATGATACATCAACATAGACTTAAGCAACTACCAACTCAATGTCTTCCCTTTTGATGAAGAGAGCTTGATTAGCTTTTCCCTTTGTGAACCCATGTGATACCAAATATTGTGTAAGCTGATCATACCGAGCTCTAGGGGCTTGCTTTAAACCATAGAGTGCCTTCTTGAGGTACAACACATGGTCCGAAAGTGTGGATCAATGAATCCTTTTGGTTGAGCCACATAGACATCTTCTTTAAGGAATCCATTCAAGAAAGCAATCTTTACATCCATTTGATAAAGCTTGAACTTCAAGTGACATGCTAGGGCTAGAAGAATCCTAAACACATACACATGGATATGCATGAAATCAATTCTAAAAAACTGATTTTCTTAAATCTCGATGGATAGGGTATCTGTCAAGCAGCTGTCAAGCATCGGGCTAAATTTGCCTTTTGAAACTCGATAGATACAATCTGTTGAGATAGCTGTTGAGCTTTAAAATACAGTACTTCTTCACTTGTTTCTTAGACAGATTTACATTGCTTTAACTCTTGACTTGAACAACATGTTTCTTGAAGATTAAAACCATCCTAGATTTACCCAATTACAAGTAAAGTGTGTTTTTTCAAAGGATAAGTCAATTCTAAATGACATATGTTCTTAACATGATTCACATATGTCCTAACAAGCTATTCTACCGATATTTTTGAGTTTCTACTCGATACCTCTCAATAGATAGCCCTATTCATTGAGCCAAATTCTTTGGAGTCTCTGTCTACTCGATAGCACCTTGATACCTTTCTTGATCTATCGATATTTTTTTGCGTTCGATACCTCCTTGATACATCAAGACAAGATAGGCATCTTTAAATTTTTTAATATACCATAAAATCCAAGATTTTCTTACTAAAGATTAAATAAAAGATGTTCATTTTTCCATATCAACAATTCATGCATTTCCCCAAATGCAATATCAAATATAATGCATTTTCATATATATAATCATATATATGTTGAAAATTTTGGTTTTGTATCTCATACAAAACATATAGTGGAAGCAACAAACATAGATCTATTTCATTCATGATTGATAGCACGCTCTATGTAAATTTCAGAATTTAAGAACAAGATAGTGTACTTTGGTGCAGTGAAATTCAAAACAAAAGATTAGAAGTTCTTGGAAACACTTTTAATCTTTACTCCAATTCCACTTTACACCAAAGAAGTGTGGTCTCTTAATCAATTTCCAAGAGAGAATAATTGAGTGGCTTCACTCACATATACACACCACTTCACAATGATGATTCTCTTAAAATAAAATTCTATATGTTTCACCCTTTATAACTAACTGATTATCTAATTGGGCTGGCCTATTAGGCCTTTCCAATTGGGCTTTAGTGTATGGCTTGGAGTGGGACCAAAATGAACCAATAAGACACTAGCTCCAATCGGCCTTGGGCTTTTCTGTCAACTCTTGACAAGTCCAAAGTTACCATTAATTATATTTAACACCACTAGGTAAATATAATTGCATTCTAGGCCTTATTTATAAATTATATTCCAAGACTTTATTATACATGCAACCCCTTCATAAAATATTCGTAGTATTTCAAAGTCATGAATGTAGACTGCCACTTTGAAGATTACTACATCTTAATTCTTGAGTACCCGTTTTAATCCTTTAAGTTATTCATTATATATTTATGAAATCCAATTTCATAAATATATACTTTAGTAATTTCTTACTAAAGTGGTTAGGCATAATTCTTTGAATAACCAAATCCATTAAACTTATCTCAAGGGAATATTTTATATCTCTAGGGAATATTTTATATCTCCGTTAAGAGACTATGAATTCCATCTTAAGAATATATGTTTCATCAACACTAAATGTGATTACCCAACATACTATCACTACAAGAAAATGTATTTTTAGTGATGAAAAAATTTGTCACTGAAAGTCCAGTTTTTCGTCACTAAGAACCTTTAGTGACGAAATTTGTTTCATCGCTGTAGCCCCATCGCTAAAAGTCCTGGCAACAAAAAATTTTGTCACTAAAAGTCCAATTTGTTTTTTTTTTGAAAAACTTTTAGCGACGAAAATGTTTCGTCACTAAAACCATTTCAGTTTATTAAATCTTATTTAGTGACGAAATTTTTCGTCACTAAAACTATTTTCTGGTACATATAGTGACGAAAAATTCCGTCACTAAAACTATTTTTTGGTACATATAGTGACGAAAAATTTCATCACTAAAACTATTTTCTGGTACATATAGTGACCAAAATTTCGTCACTAAAACTTTTTCAAGAAAATCCAGGCACATATAGCGATGAAAATTTTCGTCACTAAAACTATTTCTTACAAAATTCCACTGCATTTAGTGACGAAATATTTCGTCACTAAAACAATTTTTTGTTGCCCTATTTGTGACGAAAAAATTCGTCACTAAAACTTTTTTTTTGTTTTTATTATTTTCATGACATTGATATTAACCTGTAATCTGTTATCACATTATTAAAACCTCACATTTGATTAACACATTTATTTGAACAACACATTTATAAACAATCTATCCATACATTCCACAAGTTAAAATTAAAACAAGTATCCAATTCAAACTCCTTCCATATAATAATTGTTTGCAACACATACAATAACTTAAAATGTTTTATAGCAATACAAAAAATGTAGCATAATATAATTAGAACTAATAGAAGATGTCCTCATATGTCTTCAAATAATGCCTAAAGGAAATCCCCTAAAGCCACCAATAAGAAATCTGCACAAATATAAAAACACTAATACATTAAAATCGTAAAGTAAAAATATTAACTATGTTATAAGAAATATTTCTGATAATGAATTAAGAGTAACTACACCAATAAATTAAAATCAAAACTCCTAATGTATAAGTTGTAGAAAGCAAATATAAATTTTAAGTGTAATATAATACAATTAGTTTCAAATGATACATAAAAAATTAACTTGAATATAAAGTACTAACCAATAAGTGATTTAACTTGAAGATGAACCACCCCCATAAGTAAAAGCGTCATCATAACCCTTACTCCTTAAAAAATTAAGAATATTCTTTTGGACCTCATCTTACTTAGCTCGTGCCTCTTGCTCCTTAGCTCACTCCTCTTCATCCCTAGCTCTTGCCTCTTTGAGCTCAATTATCTCACTTTCTAATCAATGAATATACTCCACCGAGGAAGTAGATGAGGTAGTAGTTACTAGAGACGAGGAAGGTCTCATGCCAAGTCCTTTTACAATACCAGATTTCTTCTTAAAAACCAAGTTTGAGATCTCCTCTTGTGTAAGGGGAATTGCATTAGGATCTTAACAATAATCCTCTTGCACTTTGAGAATAGTTTCCTGCCATTTGAAAGAGAAAAAAACAAGCAATCACAACATTAATAATACATATGTTATAGCTTTACAAACATGATAATGATGGAATAATAGGGATGGAATGATACACATACATATGTCGCTTCATCCTCATGGTGTATCCATCTATTTGTATTTGGATTGAAATGAACATCTTTGTAGATTTTTGCCAATTTAGGAACTTGACCGTCATTATTATTTGTCTAATTAATTAACATTCGAGTGTTGGTTATTTATAGTTAATTAATCACAACATGTAATACACTAAGGTTGAAGAAAATGAAAAAACACGCACCTCCTCATCAACCCTAACAGCAAGTGCCTTTGTCCCGCATCTATGTTTGCCTGAAATTTTGCTCCTATTTTCAGAGTTAATTCTTGATTTTTCCTAATAAAGAACATTCAAGATATTTATTAGATCATGAATAAAACAATATACATTTACTTCATCTAAGTATTAATCTAATCATTTGACAACATAATATAGTAAATATTGGATAATAATAGTATACACATAAATAATTTACCAGTCAGTCCTTATTGGTCCATTTCTCTTCAATGAGTCTAGTCCACTGCAATTCTGTGGCATTCTTTGGCGGTGGCTTTTTGCATAGTCAGCACCATGTACGAGTTTTTTATAAGTCTGATACAACTTGTTAGAACCGCTACTCAATAACTTTCCACATTTTGTATTTATTGTTTTCGTTACCAAGTTAGAATCTCCTTCTAGCTCAAACTGATCCTGTAAAATGAAGTATATATGTATTATAAAAATATTATTATATGAATTTGATATGCTTAATGACAATAAAAACGAGTTAAACGTTATCAATATAAATTTACGTCAATATTTTGAAGCACCACATCTCTAGTAGCAGCATCGACACTTTTCCAATTTTTAACGTTGTAACTGGGCAAAGTACTTCGCACTTGTATGCCAATTTGATTGACAAGCTTGCATGCATTCTTCCCAACAAGAGCATCATACTCTGCAGCTATACGTACTGGTAGTTTACCACTTTTTTCAACAAGTGCCTGTACTGCTATACCACGTGTTGTTCCACGGGTATTTCTGCTAGTAGATCCTATTTAAAAATTATCAATGTTATAAAATTATACATTCTATGTACATTAAGTATAATCTCAATAGTAAAGATAAAATTCAGTTGTAATTAAGTATATTTTATGTAATTACCAGTCGTGCTAGTTAATGCGTCGGTAGCCTTTGCACTAGAAGAACTTTAGGCGGGAAGATTTACTTCAACAGGTGTTTCCGTAGATTGAACCGTAGATTGGACCACTGGAATAGATGCCTCACCTCGCGAGCATGTAAGTCGTCCTGGTGCCATTTGTAACTAACAAACATACATATAATGGAACAACAAAGTCATTACAAATAATAAAATGACAAAGTTATTATCTATTGTACCATATGGAACATCTATTGTACCTTATGGATTAAAAAGTTAGATGACTCAACATCATTTTCATCGTCACCAATAGGTGGTACATAATCATCATCTACCACAACACTAGCTCTACTTCTTTTTCTTTTTGCACAATTAGACTGAGCGGAATCCTTTAGAGAAGTTGAGATGTGCTTCAATCCCAAAGCATTAATTATCTCTTGGTTTTGCCTCATTCTATCCAATCTTGCCATCTCATACCTCGGTATATTATGAGTGTATTTGGCTTTTTTGGGAATTTTTTGAAACTATGTATTGACATAAAAGATAAGTACAATTGCTACAAACTTAACATTATAGTCCACATCATTATCCATATCAAGCAATTCATAAATGCAAAATTTGAACACAATTGCCACTAAGTCAACACAACAAATGACCACATTAATATCCATATCAAGTTTAAGATAAGCACAAAACATCTAAGATAAGCACAAAACAATTACTACGTAAACAAGCATAAAACTTTAAGATAAACACATAATATTTAAGACAATTGTCATGAACTCTACATATCGTAATCCATATCAAGATCAACATCAGGTATGTTATGCTCTTCATTTTGATTAGCATTTCTTGAAGTTCCACCTTCAGGAACAACCTTAGTTTTAACATCACTCATACAATACTCAATAATATTGTCTTCAACATTGATAGGGACAACATCAACAATTGCTTCTTGTTTAAATGCGTCACTATCTTCTGTATTATCATTGGATTCTCCACTCCCAACTTCCGAAACATCAAACACTCCCCTATGTTGGATGCATTGCACAATTTTCCAAGGGTCACGCAATTTTGTATCTTGAAGGTAGAAAACTTGTTTCGCTTGACTAGGAAGTATAAAAGGATCATTTTGATACCATCAACTTGTAACATCAATGCTCGTGCAGTGTGCATCGGTTCTTGTCATTCTCCTTCGACCATTGGTACCAGTATTGTACCATTCACACTGGAACAAAACAACTTTATGGCGAAACATATACCCTAATTCCCAAATTTTGCACACATGACCATAGAAGTCGTGCATTTCTCCCTCATGGTCCCCTTCGGTACATACACCACTGTTTTGGGTTACACGAAGATTGTCTAGGTCCCTTGTATGGAACTTCACACCATTGACCATACAAACTACGTACTTCTTCACATATGGCTTAGGACCATTTGCTAATGACCATAACTGTTTAGTAGCTTCTGATGACTCGTTAACTTTCAATCTATTCATTTATAATGACATACAACAAGTGATATTAATTAGTAATAAGCAATGACGAATAAATTTAAATGTTTAAATTTATTAGTGTGTGATTAAATGTTAAATGTCTTACACGTTCTCTGAACCACTTGGGAAACTCTTGTCGTTCGATTTGAGTTATGGCTTCTCCAATAGGATTATGCAATGTGCTTTTGTGTTCACTATTAAAAATAAGGTGATTTATTTCAGCTAAGCATTGCTAGATAATATTCAAAACTTGATTAAACAATATATGCATATGAAATCACATACTTTAAATAAGGCTCTAGCTCAGGACTATTGTACAACAAGTACCAATGAGCAGTATCAAGTAATGCACGAGACAAGTCGCCATCATTTCGCCTACCACCTGTAGGTCGGGCAGTCTGTGAAAAAACTATCAATCTTTCACTAGATTCACCAAAATCTTCATTTCTTTCTCTTTGGTTATGCACAGTTTCGATCCCATCAATATACAAAAACTAGTTGTTAATACATTCTTTAAGAATGTAAGCCTCTACAATTGAACCTTCTGGTTGAGCTCGGTTGGAAACGTATCTTTTTAATTTTCCAAGGTACCTATAAGGAAAAAATACACACAAAATGTGATTTTATACCACGTGGGAAAGATGCAATTGATGAATGCATCAAAGGATCTAATTACCTTTCAATTGGATACATCCCCGATATTGTACCGGGCCTCCTAGAATTGCTTATCGAGGCAAGTGAACAGCAAGGTGGACCATAACATCAAAGAATGCTGAAGGCAAGAACCTCTCAAGCTTGCATAGTATAAGAACTATACGTTCTTTTAGTTTCTCCAATTCACTTCACTTTAGGGTCTTTGAGCATAAGCCTTGGAAGAAGTTGCCCAACTCAAACAATACAATACTAATGTCTTTATCTGCAAACCCTCACAACCCAATTGGAAGAATTCGTTGTAGTAGCACATGACAGTCGTGGCTTTTCAAACCAGATAATCTACCATTTTTTGCATTCACTGACCTTGATATGTTGGCTGCATAGCCATCCGGATACTTGACTGATTTCAAAAAGTCATAAAAACCATCTCTTTCAATGGGGCATAATGAAAAGAAAGCCCGAGGCTTGTCATATGATCCATCAAGACATTGTTTCAAATGCAATGTGTGCCTGAAATTCATATTTTGCAAGTCTATCCGTGCCTTGTCAGTGTCCTTATTTTTCCCCTCAATGCCCAACAAAGTACCATAAGTACTCTCACTAATGTTCTTCTCCACATGCATGACATCAATGTTGTGCTTAAGCTTCTTATTTTTCCAATATGGAAGCTTGTACAAAATACTTACCTTTGACCAATTTGGCTCTCCAATGAGTTGTCTCTTCTTATTACTTGGATGCTTTCCTAAAATTATATTTGGCACTCTATCCAGCTACTCTTGTATCTTTTCCACTTGTAACTCTAAAGATCTCTTTCGTTTCTCCGGTAAACCATTATGCAATCGACTATGTCTCCAACAATGTTCCATAGGTAAATAAGCTCGATGGTTAATGAATCCAATTTTAATTTCCAAAGCTTCTGAATATGGTTGATCGTTGCAAGTGTAACAAGAATGATAACCCTTTGTCCTCCACCCAGACACGTTACCAAATCCATGATAGTCATGTATTGGCCACAACAAAGTTGCACGCATCTGAAAATGCTCTTTATTATAAGCATTATAAGTTTCTACACCTTCTTCCCATAACTTCTTCACCTCATCAGTGTCCTTATTTTTCCCCTCAATGCCCAACAAAGTACCATAAGTACTCTCACTAATGTTCTTCTCCACATGCATGACATCAATGTTGTGCTTAAGCTTCTTATTTTTCCAGTATGGAAGCTTGTACAAAATACTTACCTTTGACCAATTTGGCTCTCCAATGAGTTGTCTCTTCTTATTACTTGGATGCTTTCCTAAAATTATATTTGGCACTCTATCCAGCTACTCTTGTATCTTTTCCACTTGTAACTCTAAAGATCTCTTTCGTTTCTCCGGTAAACCATTATGCAATCGACTATGTCTCCAACAATGTTCCATAGGTAAATAAGCTCGATGGTTAATGAATCCAATTTTAATTTCCAAAGCTTCTGAATATGGTTGATCGTTGCAAGTGTAACAAGAACGATAACCCTTTGTCCTCCACCCAGACACATTACCAAATCCATGATAGTCATGTATTGTCCACAACAAAGTTGCACGCATCTGAAAATGCTCTTTATTATAAGCATCATAAGTTTCTACACCTTCTTCCCATAACTTCTTCACCTCATCAACCAATGGTTTTAAGTAAATATCAATTTCATTCCCCGGTTGATGGGGACCGGGAATAAGCAAGGACAACATAAAATATGACTCCTTCATAACCAACCAAGGCGGTAGATTATAGGGGATAAGTATGACAGGCCACATACTATAGTTGTTGTTTATATTCCCAAAAGGATTAAATCCATCTGTAGCCAACTCCAACCTTACATTGCGAGGTTCAATGGCAAAATCAGGATGTTGCAAATCAAATTCCTTCCACTCCTCACTATCAGTCGGATGCCTCATTATCCCATCGTCCACACGTTTGTCTATATGTCATCTCATGTCCTTAGCTCTTTGGCCTGACATGTACAATCTCCTCAGTCTCGGTGTCAATGGAAAGTAACACAATACTTTATGAGGAATTTTCTTACCTTGGGTACGTGTATCTTTGTACCTAGGCACCTCACACACCGGACATTTATCAAGGTTTTCATTTTCCTTCCAAAATAGTGCACAATCATTTTTGCATACATTTATATGCTTGTATGACATGCCCAAGTCACGTAATATCTTCTTTGCTTCATAAGTTGACCTTGGAACTAAGTTACCTTTCGGTAAAACCTTTGTTAGCAATTCTAACATCATATCAAGTCCCTTATTACTTAAGTTGGTCATTACCTTTACATTCAACATCTCAATAACAAACTTCAAGATACTATAATCAGTACAACCCGAACACAACTCATGCTTTGCATCTTCCTAAAGTTTGTCAAAATGACACATCTCCTTATCTTCAGTTACATTTCTTGGTTCCCCTCTAATTCGATCACCTACCAAGGCATCGATACCCTCCATATGATCACCATCTGCTGTTTCATTGTCATGAATGTTCCTGTTCAATACAAGAGGTTCTCCATGATTATACCAATTAATGTAAGATTGCATAATTCCACGATGAATCAAATGGATACGCATAGTTTAAGGAGATTGTCGATAACAATTCACACAATGAATACATAGGCACGAAATATTACCACTCAAGTCCACAACCGCTCTTGTGGAATTAATAATGCATTGACCCTTTCAATATATGGATGACTTAATCTACCATCGGGTGTCTTACCCAATGTCATCCAACTTTTATCCATGTTTAACTACAATTGCAAGGTAAATGCTATTTTAGCAAAATAAGGAGAAGTCATGCATAAAGTATTCTAACATCTAAGTTTATAAGCTACTTAGGTAAAATAAGGACAACTCATGCACAATATCCCATTCATGAATGCACAAGCCTATATTAATACTTAAACAAATGTACATTGCACAATTAAACACTCCCAATATGAATTTAAATCACCTTATAACACCATGCAAGCCACCCGCTTGCTCCAATATAACAACCCACCACAAAATCAATTTCTAACATCACAAATATAAATTTTTACAAGAATTTAAATCATATAAAATACTATACATTACATCTAATCAACAATACTCATTCACAATTGCACACTCAAACACTCCCAATATGAATTTAAACCACCTTATAACACCATGCAAGCCATCCACTCGCTCCAACACAACAACCCACCACAAAACCAATTTCCAACATCACAAATATAGTCTTACAAGAATTTAAATCATATAAAATACTATTCATCACATCTAATCAACAATATTCATTCAAACCAACAATCCACAAGAAAATCAAACACAAACATCACAACTATAATGCTTACAAGTATTGAAATCTACTATTCATCACATCTAATCAACAATACCCAATCATAATTCAAAAGAATGTAAAACACTCACAATATGTATTTAAACCACCTTATAACATCATGCAAGCCACCCGCTTGCTCCAACACAACTTACCACCACAAATCCAATTTCCAACATCACAAGAATAAAATTTTGTAAGTTTTTAACTAGAATTTACTTACTTTGCTCAAGCCAAGCTTACAACTTTTAGAGAAAAAAAAAATCCAAAATTATTGCAAATAATGTGTATTTAGCTTGCAAAAGAAAAATTAAATTTATAAGTCCTTTAGTCTTGAAAATGATACAACTACTAGAAACAATAAAAAAGAAAAAATTGTACCTGTGAAAATTAATGAAGATGAGTTAGGAGCTTAGTTGATGACTGTAAGGAATACATGGGTATCAACATGGAATTAAAATATTAATTATTACAAGGAATGCCCAACATTTCTACTCATTTTTTGATAATCAAGAGAATTTTATCGTAAACAAGTTGGAAAACTAAAAATAAGGCCAAAGGCCACACAATTAGAGCACACTACCAAAGACCAAAAACAACAGTAACTACTATGCCCATACTCATGGTAGCAAACACACAAAGCCAATACAATATCTATTCACCATACAACATTCCCTAAAGGGATGGACATTTCACAGGTTCAAGATTTCAAGCTCCAAATATACCAGCTTGTCCACATGACAGCTCATTTTGCATATTTATGATTTTATTTGACCATTAGTATCAAATACCATAAGATTCAAATGTATATGAACACCTCACTGCTTAGTATGTTAGGAATTCTCAAGTATAAAAAAAATTCCAAGCAGCCCAATTAGTTTTCCAAAGTAAAAATTCAAACTAAAGTACCCACCCCTCCCTTGTAGATGCCTTAAGTTTTTACTCACTATGGTAGGACCCTATTGACCTATTGGCAATGCCAAATTTATTGAATCAGGAATATTCTAACTATCTAGGGTCAAATGAAAAGAATCATAAATACAATAGTAAAAATCCATCAATGAAGTCTATCTTGGGCCATAAAATTAGTACACAAATATTTGAAACAATTCTAAAAAGAAGTCATGGAAGATATGATGCATATTAAAACAATTCTTGTTAAAATCAACTCGTAAAGATGTTTGTGAGAACCATAATAACAATAATAAGAACCTTGCATTCCAACAGGCCCGGCCTCTCTGCGAGTTCTTCTTTTTCCTTCACCTTGTCCTTAATAGCCTTCCAATTGATAAAATCCCATAGAATCCTGGTGTATGGATTCAGGTTGTACTAATCATATCTGCAATTCTTTGCAGGGTTTCAGGAGACTAGAAAGCTGAATAAAGGGGAAATGTTTCTTACCTTGGCTGATGGGAGCAGGTTTCTAGTTGTAGCTATTGAAGTGTTTAATTAATGTTTTGAATCTAGAGTTTTAATATTCGAAGACTGTTTGTATGTATCTAATGCTCGTAGGGATTTAATTTCTGCAACTTATTTAGGTAAACATGGATATTATGTTATCCTAAAAGACAATGTTGTAATAAAGAAGGATAAAGTTTTTATCTGTTCTGGCAATATTGTGGATGGTCTTTATATTTTAACTACTGATAAGCATGAATTATATAATTCTGAATTAGATCATAACTCTCATGTAAAATCATTAAAGAGAAAATTTCATTCTACTAATGAAGCATATCTTTAGCACTTGCGTTTGGGTCATATTAATTCAAACAGAATTCAAAGACTGATGAAAGATGGGCTCTTAGAGCCCATGGACTTTGATGGATTTCCAGTTTGTGGATCTTGTTTGGAAGCTAAAATGACCAATTGACCTTTTAATACAAAAGGTAGAAGAGCCCAAGAATTGCTTGAATTAGTTCATACAGATGTATGTGGTCCTATGTCAACCCAAGCAAAAGGAGGTTATGAGTACTTCATCACTTTTACCGATGATTACTTAAGATATGGTTATGTGTACCTAATGAGACGGAAGTCCGAAGCCTTTGAAAAGTTCAAAGAGTTTAGGGCTGAAGTTGAGAATCAATTAGGTAAATGTATAAAAGCCATTCAATCTGATTGTGGTGGTGAATACCTTCTTGGGATTTCAAGGATTACTTAACTCAAAATGGGATTGTATCCCAATTGACTACACCTGGAACTCCCCAACAGAATGGTGTAGCAGAAAGAAGGAATAGGACTCTTTTGGAAATGGTTAGATCCATAATGAGTTATTCAACTTTACCAGTTTCTTTTTGGGGACATGCACTAAAAACGGCAATGCATATTTTGAATTTAGTTCCATCAAAATCTGTTCCCAACACACCTAAGGAATTATGGAGTGGGCACAAGCCTAGTATGAGATACCTCCACATTTGGGGATGTCCGGTAGATGTGTTGAAAAGGAAGTTTGATAAGTTGGAAGCTAAAACCAAAGTATGCATGTTTTTAGGGTATTCAAAGGAAACAAAGGGTTATTTATTCTATAATCATAAAGCTAACAAAGTGTTTGTTAGCACACATGCCAAATTTTTGGAGGATGATTATGTGAATAATTTTAATGCTAGAAATAAAGTTGTTTTGGCTGAAATGAATGAACCTATAAATGAACAATCAATAGATGAAACTAGGGATGATGTGGCTGTATTAGATACACCACAAGATATTACTCATGAGATGACTAGTACACAGGTGCCTCGTCGTAGTGGGAGAATTGTTCGGCCTCCTATAAGATTTATAGGTTTAGGAGAAACTTATGAAGCTATCTCAAAAGAGGCTGAATCGGATCCCTACACTTATGAAGAGGCAATGAATGATATAGATGCACATCATTGGGTCCAAGCTATGAAATCCGTATTGGATTCTATGTATTCTAATCAAGTTTGGGATCTTGTAAATGCGCCTAACGGCATTAAACCTGTTGGTTGCAAATGGGTTTACAAGAGAAAGAGAGGGATAGATGGAAAGGTTGAAACCTTTAAGGCAATACTAGTGGCGAAAGGGTATATATAAAAGGAAGGTATTGACTATGATGAAACTTTTTCGCCAGTAGCCACGCTTAAATCTATCAGAATTCTCTTATCCATTGCTGCTCATTATGATTATGAGATTTGGCAAATGGATGTCAAGACTGCATTTCTTAATGGCAATCTTGAAGAAGAACTCTATATGATGCAATCAGAAGGTTTCACAACAAAGAACCAAGAGCATATGGTATGCAAGTCGAAAATGTCCATTTATGGACTTAAGCAAGCATCTAGGTCATGGAACATTAGATTTGATCAACCAATCAAGTAATTTGGTTTTGAAAAAAAACTTGATGAACCATGTGTGTACAAAAGACATCAAGATAAAGTAGTAATGTTCCTAGTGCTTTATGTTGATGATATTCTACTTATTGGAAATGATGTAGGGGTAATATCATCAGTAAAAGTTTGGTTGTCAAGCCAATTTGATATAAAGGACTTAGGTGAAGCTAACTTTATTCTAGGGATCAAGCTTTGGCAAGATTGCAAGAATAAGATGTTAGGTTTATCACAAACTGGGTATATAAATAAGGTTCTAGAACAATTTAGCATGCAAAACTCCAAGAAAGGATTACTTCCTTTTAGACATGGAGTTCCTCTGTTTGATGACCAAAGGCCTAAGACTCTCGAGGAAGAAAATATGATGGGACAAGTTCCTTATGCTTCAACAGTGGGAAGTCTCATGTATACCATGTTTTGTACTAGACCAGATATCTGCTATTCAGTTGGCATGGTCAGCTGATATCAATCAAATCCAAGACCAAAACATTGGCAAGCTGTAAAGCATATTCTTAAATATCTACAGAGAACGAGGGATGATATGCTTGTTTACGGTTGTGAGGATTTGATTCCCATTGGCTATACAGATTTAGACTTTCAGTCAGATCTAGATTTCAGAAAATCCACTTCAAGATGTGTATTCACCTTGGGAGATGGAGCCATAAGTTGGAGGAGTACTAAGCAATCTTGTATTTGCAAACTCCACCATGGAAGCTGAATATGTCGTTGCTTGTGAATCAGCAAAAGAAGCTGTATGGCTCAAGAAATTCCTTTTTGATCTTGGTGTAATGAGAATGGAGCAAGTTCCCATCACATTGTTTTGCAACAATAGTGAAACAATTGCACAATCCAAAGATCCAAGAAATCATAAGAAATGAAAGAACATTGAGAGAAAATACCACATCATTCAAGACATTGTTGCTTGTGGAGATGTAGTGGTTGCAAAGATTGAAAGTGCAAATAATTTAGTAGATCCTTTTACCAAAACCTTGCCTCAAAGGACTTTCGAGTCACATTTGGAGTGAATGGGAGTTAGATTAGTGCACAATAGTCTTTAGGGCAAGTGAGAGATTGTTAGGATTAGTGCCTTTAAATCCTAATGTAAGATACTATATATGTTATTATGTATGACTTAATGTTGTGATTAATAAAGTTTCTTTATTATTATCTAAAATAATGGTAACATGAATATTCAGACATTATCATATAGTCCATGAGATGCATAATATGTGATTTATATGTTTTAGTCACAGAATATATAGATCACAAGTTCTTTGTAAACTTAGAATTTTGGTTCGTAGTCAGTGATGAAATTGGGCATTTCATCTGCGAAGACTATAACATATCAATTAAGATGATTTGTTTTGATCATGGAAGTGGAGACTTCTAGTTGATATGTTGATATATTTTAAGAGTTAAGACATATTGAACTGGACCACTGTGAGATTTATTATTCTCCTAACGACTGTCAAATGAATAATAAATCTCACGACTTTTACTTGCATGAACTTTTAATCCTGAGAGAATAATGGACCTGATCATGAGATGTAGGTTGCTTTGATATATCAGGAGTGAGATCTAAAGTTATGATCAAAACCTCAATATGTTGGGCAACCACATTTAGTGTTGATGGAATATATATTCTCAAGATGAAATTCATAATCTCATAACGGAGATATAAAATATATTCCCTTGAGATAAGTTTAATGAGTTTGGTTATTCAGAGAGTTAGGCCTAACCACTTTAGTAAGAAATTACTGAAGTATATATTTATGAAATTGGATTTCACAAATATATGATAAATAACTTAAAGGATTAAACCAGGTACTCAAGGATTAAGATGTAGTAATCTTCAAAATGGCAATCTACATTCATGACTTTGAATTATTACGAATATTTTATGAAGGGGTTGCATGTATAATAAAGTCTTGAGATATAATTTATTAATAAGGCCTAGAGTGAAATTATATTTATATAGTGGTATTGAATATAATTAATAGTAACTTTGGACTTGCCAAGAATTGATAAAAAAGCCCAAGGCCCATTAAAGCTAGTGTCTTATTGGTCACATAAAATGCAGATTTGCTTTGTTACTCAAAGTGCAAACCTTTGAGTAATCAATACTACCCTAAAGTTTTATTTTAAATTTTAAAGTTTTTGTGTTTGTTGTTTCTGAATGGTCCCTTTTTTAAAGCCATTGGAACTATGTAGATTAATTTTGAACCACTGTGAGTGTTGTTAAGAATGTACCTTCATTTGAAATTGAAATTGAAAAAAGAGAAATAAATTAGAGAAGAAGATAACTATTTGAAGTGGTAATTCTGGATCTAACTCTATCCAAGTTGCATTGGCAAGTGTATCTGCTGTATAGATATAGTTGTATTCCTAACTTATTGTAGAGAAACTTAGTACAAATTATATTTGCTATGATTGATTGTACCAGTTTCATTTAACAGCTCCTTATGGTGATTGTTAGGAAACATGATCTAGGACATTAGGTGAACTGCCCTGTTTCTTAAATTCTTCTCCTACTGCTTTCTTTCTCTGCCACATATCTCTGCTTTGTTCATTATATGCACGTACATTTTAAAAGTGAAAGGCTACACCGGTTTTGGGAATCTTAATACACTGTTAAGACCGATGTAAAATAAAGCAGAAGGGTTGCCTTGACTGTTAGTTTTCATGCCAACGCTAGCCTTAGACAACCAGAACCATAGGCAAGCACACCATTAGATCATCAAAACCTCCACCAGGAAAGGTTTTTTTAATTTTTTTTAACCCTTTTTAGATTTGGGTTAAAATACAGCTTAGTTTGGACATTTTGATGGATTTGTATAGGTTTAGGTATATGTGTTAGATTCAGTTTAGCTCTGGATTTTGGTCTTCTTGGTTGCTACTGTTATGGTTCTATGGTTCCATGGTTGGTACTGCTTTGTTCATTATATGACAGCCTTGAAATCTTTTTTTTTTTTTTTCTAATTTTCTGGGCTGTTGTTGTTCTTTTATCTTCTCCTTTTTTTCCCCTTATATCTGCATATGAGATTTGAATGATGATCTGCGTATGGAATTACATTTTTTTTAATTTTATAGGTCTTGATGTTTGAATGAAAGTGAAGCACCTTGCAGTCTGCATTGCTCTATACCAGGAAAGGGATTTCAATTGGATTAATATGCATGTTGCAGGAAGTGCAAGGATAAAAAGAGGAAAGCTTTAAGACAAATAGCTCAAACTCAACAACAAAAGTAGGATGGAATATTGTATGCAATTATTATGTTGTACATTGAGGATATTTTTATTGAATTATGAAGTAACTATTCAATTTATTTGTTTTTATTTTCTGCAAAAAAAATTGTCTAACAGTATATGGAGTTATGGTATTTTTTGTGGTGTTAAAGTGATAGAATGACTTTGTATATACAAAGTAGACACTTCTCTCTACATGGTCTAAAATTTTGCAAGTTGGTGCAATCATTGCAATATTCTTTTGTTTTTAATTAATTTTTTAAAGTTTCTATGAGATTACTTACTACTATAGTCTAATGTAATTCATTACTACTATAGGATTTGAATTTCATGATATTTGCATTATTAATTATTATTAGTTGAAAACACCGATTCTTGCTTCTAGCAAAAACAAATACACCTATTACATGCTTGAGCGCATGTGTGATGAAGAAAGAAGATTTTTTTTTTTTTTTTTTGTCTATTTCAAATTTTGTTGAAAGAACAAGAAATTTCAAGATTAGATTTCAAGATTAGATTTCATAGTTTTCTTTCTTGCAAGTGTTTTTATTTTTTTAACACTTTTTTTCAAGATTAGATTTTATACTAGCTTATAAAATGCTTATATTTTCACCTACAATTTGTCTTTTGTAATAAATAAGTGTCACGCACATTGTGCGGGTTATAAGCTAGTGTTCCTAACGACTGAATCACACATGTCCTAACAATCTCTCCCTTTGGCAATCCATGACAAAACCACAACAAACAAATGAGATATGAGAGAAGTCATAAATCACTCAACTCATATTCACTTGTTGAATACAATAAAATATATCGTAATACAAACTTTTGAAAAACTTTGCAAGAAAAGAGTTTATGGCAAGAAGACATTGACAACCTGTATTTCTGAAACACGTTAAACAAAACTCATCAAGGCATCTTTGTGTGAAACAGAAATAATAGATTGCATACAAGTAATAAGAACCATGTGTATAAAGAAAGAAAAGAAACAACGCATGCAAGGATAGGTGAAAGAAACATACATCAATATATAAAGAAAATAAGTACAATGTATGTCAATAATGGTCACAAGGTTCAAGGTACAAGAATAAATGTATCTAAAATAGAGAAAAGAAAAAGATACAAGTAATCCTAACTACATCCTTCAATATGCACTCTCCCCCTAACAAAAATCTCCTATGCTAACCCTCCCCCTTAGTATGACTACTCTTATAACCAAAACTACCCCCCCTTTTTTGTCATGAGTGACAAAGGGTAAGAGTGTCAAGTAGACATCTCATCATCGATGGGTGAGCTAGCATTGCCATCATCATCATCTTAGCCTGGCATCGAGCAATGTGGCCAGTGCAGGTGTTCACCTGACATAACTCATCACTAAGAGTGTCGAGGCGAGCATCCATGTGCTGAAGTTGCGCCATGATGTCCTCTAGAGTCACTTTGCTTATAGAAGAGGAGGGAGAGGATGTGGATGGAGTAAAAGGAGTGGGAGGAGCTGTCGTACCAGACCACCTCAATCGAAACTGCGCCTTACTTCGTTTCATGGTAGCATAGTCAATGGCACACATAATTGGGAAGTGGTCGGAAAAGGGAAAAGGAACAAAAAAATGGCATAAAATCTATGTGATAGCCAAAGGGAAAATGACCTTATCACAAGTAGCCATATCCCTATACACATCTCTAATAGAAAGAATGAAATGTGTAGGAAAATCTATAGTGAGGTGCTCTAACAAAGAAAGCAAAAATCGAGCACTAGGCTCTATGATAGAATTATAATGAGAGAGTGGGTGCAAAACAAAAGTCATCACCATGTTCAATAATCTAGGACCTTTAGCAAAGGCCTTACATGGTGTAAATTGACGATCACCCCAATCTGAAGGGCGCTCACAGAAAGCGGAGATCATCTCGTCTTTGGACATAGTCCTCAGACACTCACAACTGAGGTAGTCAGGATGCTCTACCTTCGAAACATGGAGCACATCGGATACTAACTCCGGTGTGACAACAATACGCATACCTCAAACGCGAGTATGAAAGAGAGGTACTGAAGAATCAATTCCATGCATGTTGGAGTAAAACTCCTGGATCAACATGGAAGGACATGTGACCGGGATGTCACATAGTGACTCCCAAACCCGGCTGTGAATGACATCGAGTAGGTTAATGTCGACGAAGTCCGCCAAAATGACTCGGCGTTTTGAATGAACACCTCGTCTAGAAAAGTTCTCCGAAAAGTCCTTTCAGGCATCTTCTTCGCGAAACTAAATAGAAGAAGGGGTAGGATCAGAAGATGAAGTGGAGGCCTTAGAACGCAAAGGGTTCTAGGATGGAGCAGACTTGCGTTTTGGTGCCATTGACACATTAACGTAAACAAGAAAGGGAGGGCGAAGAAAGAGACAATCAGAAAAACTCCAAACAATTCAAATATATAGAAATATATTGAATGTAAGGTATGTATGCATGAAAATGTATAAGCATGTGACATGCAAAGTAAAATGTATCATGGGCTCAGCCTAATCCAAACCTACTAGCACACAAGCAATTCAACATGTATAACACACAACTAAATGCATGAAAATATAGTTATAATGCACATGGAATGCAATGCATGAAGTTTTTAAGATTAAATCTTTAAAACTCGTCCCAAAAATTGCACAAAAACCTCTTTGATTTTGAAAAACCCCAAATTTCACAAAAATCCCAAAAACTTAGGTTTCAAAGAATGAAATGCACGAAAATTAGGGATTAGAGACTTACCAAGTGAAGAAAAACTTGATTAATCTCAAAAAATGCTTGAGGAAGAGGTTTAAGGGAGAAAGAAGAGTGTTTGGGAGGTGAACAGCCACAGACAGATCGAGAGAGATCGAGAAAATGAAGTTTGGATTGCACAGAACCTATATATAGATCCTTAGTAATTCTCGACAGATAAAGGTGTTCAGAGGTATCGAGACAAGTGTCGAGACAGGTGTCGAGGAAAAAGGCATTGACAGAAAAAGCTATCGAGGTGCTGTCGAAGGACAATTCAACAAAAGCTAAAGAGAAGCTCAATTGATCCACCAGCTGTTGAAAAGCTATCGAAGGTCCAGGAACTCTCCCGATCGATCCACTAGCTGTCAAGACAGCTATTGAGATTGCAATAAGAAACAACTTAAGATCTCGACAGATAGGCTAGATGTTGAGAGGTGTTGAAGAGGTGTCGAGATTACTTAAAAATAGTTTTTCAAGAAGGAAAAACACAGATATGAATGCATTCAAGCATACAACACAACCAAAGATCCAAACAACATTTTGAATTCTTAAAAACATCTCTCAACAACAATTTTTAAGCACATGGATCCCAAAAAAAAAAAAACACACACACACACAAAACAAGTCTAACCAATTTTATATTTTAAAAACAAGTTAAGACAGTTTAGTGAGCATACATTAACACATGTAAATCTTGTGATGGCCAAATCACATTGTACTTACACATGTATCAAGAGTAGCAAAAAGTATTGTGTGTTGTGTGTGAAAACATCGCAAGATTGCATAAGTATATACATGTTATGAAGATTTGAGATATGAGAAAATCACTTTAACTCACACACAATCATAACTGTTTGATGGGAACTATCACCTTCGAGGTACATCTTATAACTCCCACATCTCCTAGAATACACGCTTGCAATCATATTTATAGCATTTTGATCTTTCTGCTTTTTATTTTTCTTTGCATATTTTTCTTTTTAAGCAAATCATGCATGAGCATATAAGAGAGAGAAAAGAAATACCCAATGATGTTAAGCATTTGACATTCCAATTTTGCTAGGCCGAAGCACACAAATGTCATTTCATGATTGGCAGGCAACAATAGTAAGATGGTTATTTATGCCTTTCTCTTAGGATTTTCTAGTCCTTCCCGTCAAAAAGAGTGATACGAGTGTTAACTACGAGAGATTACTTAATCTTACTCATCACAAACAAGAGCCACAAAACTCACTTGTTTAGTTGTGCATAGAGATGCTCATCTAAGCTACAAGAGACACAAAGTTTAGAAAACTTTGTTTCAATGACCATCCAAGGTACACAAGTACCAATGTACACAAAACAAACTGTTTTTGTATTTTTCTGATTTTTCAAATTTTTATTTTTATTTTTATATCAAAAACAAAATAAACAAAATTGAAAACAAACAAAAACATGTTAAACAAAGCAAAACATAAAAACTAGACTGACTCAAAACATGAAAGCAAAAACATAAGTAATGCACACACAAAAACAAGAAGAGAGAAAGAGAAAAGTGACAGAATCACTTGGAGCGTTTTTCCTTCCATGCCGACACAAGTGCTCTAACTGCAAAGAGCCCAAGACCCTATTATCCTCTCTACCATTCCATGCTATACCAATCATTGCAAGATTAGGGGTTTGATTAGGCTGGTCTCCTCAAGAATTTGAGATAGTTTAACAAGATCATGAGAAGAGTGGATATAACCTTCATTGTGATGCCCTGAATCCATTACAATTTTATTTTATTTATTTTAATGTTGGTCTTCATGAATATTCAAATAGACTGGGGCTTAGGTTAAATGCTTCTTATTTGGAAGACTAGAGTAGGTAATTATTGAGTACTCTTGGAATACCATAAATGCATACTCCTCCCTCTCACATAATTATGCGTCTCACTAATTAAATTTATAGTAGGACTCGCAATTCATGTAAGAGGAAAAAGTACGCATTTATGGTAATTCCAAGATATTCAATAGTTTTTCGGAAGACTGGGTGCATAGCATTTAAGTCCGCCATAAATTTACCAAATATTTGCATTAGACCATGGTCGTTCAGCCATGAATATTTGGGCCTGGATGGGAGCTGGGGTTGGGCCTTGTTAATTTATTTTAACACTACAACTTTTAATAGATTTCTGTTTCCTTTATTACTTGTTTGACCGTGAAGTTGGAAAAAAGCCAGAAGAGGTGTTTAGACATGATGTCAATGTAGCACAATTTATTTATTTATTTTGATAAGGCAATGTAGCACAATTAGTTTTTCCATAATGATTGGAATGCAAACTCACCCACTACAAATTGGCCCATAAAAACCTTTCCCGTCTATGCGCTTGAGCTATGTTTCCTTTTGTAATTAAGCAATTTGAAAATAATTATCAAGATCAGTAGTTTTTGCTTTGTTGGCGACAGCTCCACCAAATCCTACTCAATGTAGCACAATTTATTTATTTATTTTGATAAGGCAATGTAGCACAATTAGTTTAAAAAGCTATAGCTTTTGGTGATGGTCTGTCATATTTGGTCAAGCTCGCATTATACGACGTGTCTTTCATAACTGACGAAACAAGGACAGAGTCTTCCACTAAACCAATTTGAAGGTATGTGTTTCAACCTACTACGTGTTGAATCAAATCGATATTCACATATAATTTTAGAAACATGGCCTATTTAAAAGTCACATAATTCATGTAAAACATATCCTCAAACTATTGCCTGAAGAGGGTTGCTGAACCCAACTCCATTTATTTGATTCAATTCTAAACTACCACTGAATAAAAGTGGCAAATATAAATCATATAATTGTGACTCAAGCACAATTTTACAATTTGGCTTATGTTATATCTTCTTTTTTCCAACATGTGTAAATTAAAAAATGATATTTAAGAGAGGGTTGGAAAGATAAGAGAGTGTGTGGATTTGGGGACACAAAAGGTCAACATCTTAGGTCTCAATCTAATTAAATGCTTTTCTTTAATCTTAAGAACTAAGAATCATGACTATACACTGTTGTTAGGCTTCCAAAAGTTTTAACATTTATGAATGATCGATACATGTCGTTCTAAATTGAAGACAAACTCGTGATGCATGCGAGAGAAAGATTTTTCTAATAATATGTTTACTGTCAAAAACTCAAAATGTATGCCTCAACATTTTGTGAACATTCAACTAGTGAAAAGTCTCCAACTATTGCCAGAAGAGGGTCGCAGAATCCAATTCCATTTATTTGATGCAATTCTAAACTACCATTGAATAAAAGTGGCAGATATAAATCATATAATTCTGACACAAGCACAATTTTTCAATTTGGCTAATGTTATATCTTCTTTTTTCCAGCATGGGTAAATTGAAAAATGATATTTAAGAGAGGGTTGGAAAGATAAGAGAGTGTGCAGATTTGGGAACACAAAAGGTCAATATCATAGGTCTCAATCTAATTAAATGCTTTTCTTTAATCTTCAGAACTAAGAATCATGACTACAAACTGTTGTTAAGTTTCCAAAAGTCTTCACATCTATGAACAATCGATACTTGTCGTTCTAAATAGAAGACAAACTCATGATGCACGCGTGAGATAGAGTTTTCTTATAATATGTTTATTGTCAAAAACTCAAAATGTAAGCCTCAACATTATGTGAACATTCAAGTGGTGAAAAGTCCCCAACTATTGCCTAAAGAGGGTTGCAGAATCCAACTCCATTTATTTGATGCAATTTTGAACTACCACTGAATAAAAGTGGCAGATATAAATCATATAATTGTGACACAAGTAAAATTTTACAATTTGTCTTATATTTTATCTTCTTTATTCCAGCATGTGTAAATTGAAAAATGATATTTAAGAGAGGGTTGGAAAGATAAGAGAGTGTGTGGATTTGGAGTCACAAGAGGTCAATATCTTAGGTCTCAATCTAGTTAAATGTTTTTCTTTAATCTTCAGAACTAAGAATCATGACTACATACAGTTGTTAAGTTTACAAAACTCTTAACATTTATGAATGATCGATACTTGTCATACTAAATAGAAGACAAACTTGTGAAGCACGTGAGAGACAGATTTTTCTTATAATATGTTTACTAATAAAAACTCAAAATTTAAGCCTCAACACTTTGTGAATATTCAAGTAGAAAAAAGTTTGCAACTATTGCCTGAAGAGGGTTGCAAAATCCAACTCCATTTATTTGATGCAATTCTTAATTAGCAATGAATAAAAGTGGCTGATATAAATCATATAATTGTGACACAAGTACAATTTTACAATTTGGCTTATATTTTATCTTTTTTATTCTAGCATGTGTAAATTGAAAAATAATATTTAAGAGAGGGTTGGAAAGATAAGAAAGTGTGTGGATTTGGAGACACAAGAGGTCAATATCTTAGGTCGCAATCTAGTTAAATGTTTTTCTTTAATCTTTAGAACTAAGAATCTTGACTACACACTATTGTTAAGTTTCAAAAGTCTTAACATTTATGAACGATTGATACTTGTCATACTAAATAGAAGACAAACTCATGGTGCATACGAGAGATAGATTTTTCTTATATTATGTTTACTAACAAAAACTCAAAATGTAAATCTCAACATTTTGTGAATATTCAAGTAGAGAAAAATCCCCAACTATTTCCTAAAAAGGGTTACAGAATCCAACTCCATTTATTTGATGCAATTCTGAATTAGCAATGAATAATAATGGTAGATATAAATCGTATAATTGTGACACAAGCACAATTTTACAATTTGGCTTATGTTATATCTTCTTTATTCTAGCATGTGTAAATGATATTTAAGAGAGGGTTGGAAAGATAAGAGAGTGTGTGGATTTGTAGACACAAGAGGTCAATATCTTGGGTCTCAATCTAGTTAAATTTTTTTCTTTAATCTTTAGAACTAAGAATCATGACTACACACTGTTGTTAAGTTTCAAAAGTCTCAATATTTATGAATGATTGATACCTATCATACTAAATAGAAGACAAACTCGTGGTGCATGCGAGAGATAGATTTTTCTTATATTATGTTTACTAACAAAAACTCAAAATGTAAATCTCAACATTTTGTGAATATTCAAGTAGAGAAAAGTCCCCAACCATTTCCTAAAGAGGGTTACAGAATCCAACTCCATTTATTTGATGCCATTCTGAATTGGCAATGAATAAAAGTGGTAGATATAAATCGTATAATTTTGACACAAGCACAATTTTACAATTTGGCTTATGTTATATCTTCTTTTTTCCAGCATGCATAAATTGAAAAATGATATTTAGGAGAGGGTTGGAAAGATAAGAGAGTGTGTGGATTTGTAGACACAAGAGGTCAATATCTTAGGTCTCAATCTAGTTAAATGTTTTTCTTTAATCTTCAGAACTAAGAATCATGACTACATACTATTGTTAAGTTTACAAAATTCTTAGCATTTATGAATGATTGATACTTGTCATACTAAATAGAAGAGAAACTCGTGATGCACACGAGAGACAGATTTTTCTTATAATATGTGTACAGTAAAAAACTTAAAATGTAAACCTCAACATTTTGTGTACATTCAAGTAGTGAAAAGTTGGTGTAGTTGCATTATGAAAGTATGACATAGTTATTATAACATCATCAATGACGTAGCATTTTTCAAAATCAAAGCCTACAATAATGCATGTGTGTGAGCTATGGGTTTGGTAGTGTTGCACGAAAATAAATTTTACCAAAAAGCTTCAAACTAATTAATTGGGAATTAACTAGTATTACCTACTAGTGGGGTATTGTCATAAATAGCTTGGTTTAATCAACTTCATCATAATTAAAGTTTTGTTCATGACAAAGTTCTATTTGCAAGCACCTGCGACCGTCATGGGAAGTACGCCTTAGCCTAGGGTGGACCATGGCAGAGGGTGTAAATGGAGTTGCCACCTAGTTTAGGACTAAAAACCATAAATATAGCGCCCTTCATGGAATGATTGATCTTTACTAGAGCAAGTGTTTGGAGTTTAGGTATGAGGATAGGAAGTTGTTAGGCACCCAACCCCACTCGATCCGTGGGTTGGCTTCCATTTATTATGTTTCAAGTCTTAATTTCATTAAAGGCATACTCCACATGTTATTCTAACTCTAACACACACACTCTAACATGTATCTAAAGCAAACAACATGGCATAATCATCTCCATGTCTAGCATTCATTAATCATGGCATTAAGCATATATCATCAAGGGCAGCAATGTTACAAAGCAGATTTAAACAAGCATGTTGCGGTATCTAAGGCTGTGTTTGGTTCATGTAAAATATTTTCCGAAAAATACATATTTTCCGGAAATGCTATTTTCTGGAAAGAAAAATATTTTCATGTGTTTGGGTGTATTCTGAAAATGCTATTTTCCACCACCACCTACATAAAACCCACTACCACACAATAGGAAAACCATCAAAACACCACCACCCACACCACCACAACAACAACAAAAAAATCAGAGATCAAAGGGAGAAAGTAAAAAATCAAAATCACAAGAATGAGATCGGTAACAGTGCGACTCGCGATTCGTGGGTTTGCGGCCCGATCGTGGGTTCGTGGGTTCGCTGTTCGTGGGTTCGCCGTTCATGGATCGTGGGTTCGTGGGTTTGCCATTCGTGGGTTCAACGATCTTCGGTTGACAATCTCGCCGATGGTGCGACGATCTCAACTTTCTGGGTTCGCGATCTCTCTCTCTCTCTCTATGTTTGCACGTGAGTCCTTTCTCTTTCTCTTTCTCTCTTTGTGCATCTCCGGAAATGATTTGAAGGTAAAATTTTGGTTGAAAATATTTTTCAGGTCAAAGGCCTTAATTTTACGGTCAATGGAAATTCTTTTCCAGAAAATCCATTTTCCATACGCAACCAAACACCCACAAACACTAGCATTTACGAAAAAGCTTTTCTAAAAGTGATTTGAAGCCAAAACAAACACAGCCTAAACATCAAAATCATGGGATTCAACCAAGCATATCATGTTCATTAACCATATCATACTCATCAAACAAAACAAATGCACGTCCATGTGATTATGTATGACTTACCTCATTTACCTCATTGTATCACAGTACCTATGCATCAATGCATGTTCATATTTAATTGAATGTTAATGATATTCAAAAAAACTAAAACCCTAACAAGCATAAAAGATATAAAACAAAACAAAAGTAGACAGATGTTAATATATATGAAAACTAGGTTAAATATAGGCTGAACATGAAAATAAAACAAAGGAAAAACAAATAAAGACAAATTAGGGTCTCTAGGCAAGAGTATGTGTGTGCATATATAGGGTATGCGTGCGCCCCAACTGTATACGTATGCATACTTCGAGTATGCGTACATATGCATAAAGCATGCGCATGCATACACACTTGAAACCTTAACCCAAAAATACATAATAGAAAATACAAAAGAAACAAGAAAACTAACAACCTATTTTGCTTCTAACATAAACACGAAATAGACCTATACTAGAACTCAATGATCGAGACTAGAAAAGGTCCCAATCAAGAAAAATTTGACTTGAGAGTGTTTTGTGAAAAGCTCTCTCTTTGATTCACTATTTTCTAGTGAATCTTGTGTGTTTTACCATTCTTTTCCTCCTCCTTTGAAAAAGTGCCTTTTATGGTTTTATATAGTCGAAAAATAGGGATTTGGGGTGGCTCCTAGATGATATGGGATTCGTTCCAAACTAAGTTTAATATAGAAAACCTTTTCTTTTATAGTTTCTGTAACCCTAGCTGTGCATGCATGCCCGTGCATGCATGCATATGTAGTAAGCATGTGTACGCATGGCTTGAGTGTGTGTACACATACGCATGTATGTGTGCACTCACTTAGGGTTTCTCGTGGCCTTTCTTTTCCAAAAATAGTTTTATTCTTCCAAAAATAAGTTATATTTTCCACAAACACTTTCCTCAAGTCAATTTTATTTTGATTGGGCCTTAAACCAACCTTGGGCTTTAGAGTACTACCATCATTGGAGAACGGGGGCCCTAGTAGTATGAGATACAAAATGTGGTGTCTACACTCATGAAAAACTAATGAAATAACTTGTCTCATAAGAAAATTAGTAGAAGGATTTAACCTATCAACCCCAAGGTAAACAAAATTCATTAGAATTTAATGAAAGTTTTATAATAAGATTTTACTCTAAATCTATTGTTACTTCATGTCATACTTACTAACATGACCCCACATAGCAATTTATAGATTCTAAATTTTGTTGAACATAAACCTCTTGCTTTGAAGATTTGTAATAACAACTATGATGAAACTAGATTGTAACAACTTTGCTTCATTCAACGTATCATCAAATGTTGAATTAGATTTCATGTTAATGCATTAGGAGAATCTTGGAAGATCTCCAATGCTCGTGTGCAAAACAAAAAAACCCTAGATCAAACATTGAAAGAAGTAGAACAAGAAAATTGAATATACATGAATTTTGATGGGCTGAGATTTGGGCTTGATGGGTTAAGCTAGAATGGAATTAGAGTTGAGATACTTGAAACTTTGGGTCTTTTGCACTTGAGCCTTGGACTATCTTGAACTTGAACTAAGCTTCAAACACACTCAAGACACACTAAGATTCCTAAGTTTGGTTACACAAGGTCACAATGTGTCAACCTAGTCCTATAGACTCAATAACCTAAAAGAAACATAACTAGAAAATTGAATCTTCATGAATATCGATTAGAGTTGACATCCCATTTTTCAACTCTCATTTAACCTCACTTGCATTCCATTATATATCATCACCATCTAATGTCTCCAAGGAAAGACTGTAATTTTGATCGTTTGATCTCAAAATACTTTTCATAAAACAAATCTTGCAGTCATAACAATCAAAAGGATAGTTCATAAGTATAAATCAAACCCCAAATTAAAAGATATCAAAGAAATAAGTTTTAACAGTCAAGTGCACTTGCATGAATTGAATCAAAACCATAGGTTATTGTTAGTTTTAGACCCTTGAAAGCACAGTTTGTTTAACCTACTTTAATAGCCAAGTTGTTACTTAGGTCAATTATGTAGATCTAAATTAAACATTCATAAAAAATATCATGCACAATAGAAAACTAAATAACACAAGATGTGATGACCCAGGAAAACAAATGAAACAGTCCAGTTTCAAGGTAAAAACCTTAGGGGGAACGATCCCAATAGAACAATCTACTATATCCAATTGAGATTTAAAGTAAAAAATATCAATTCCTAACTACAATTACCAAACTGGGCTCTAAACCCCTTAGACTTCTTTGATGTGAATCTACTCTCACATGAACCTCTAGTTCACGCTTTAGATCTCCCACATTGACCTCCAGTCTATTACTCCAAGACCACCCTTGAAGGTTTAGATCTCTAGCACCTTTGATGATTAGTGATGACAGCAACTTTTACAATTCTAGATCTTGAGTGTCTTTAACGAATAACACCGGTAGAAGATTTGAGAGAGCTTAGGGTACAGAAACCCTAGATCTACAAAAGGAGGCACCAGATGCAATCTTCTCTCTCTAGAAAAACACTTTATGTGAATTAGATCTGAAACCTTAATCACTTGATGGGCCAATGGGTTGTTTAAAAATCTGTTGAATCCACAGTTCAATTGGTCAAGGGCTTCTCATCGATTAGTTGAGCAAGGCAGATTTTGATTTTGATTTTCTTTTTCTTTTTTTGCAGCTTATATGTTCATGAATCTTGACTTGTATCACCTAGAGCATTGTCTAATATACTTCATAGGCACTACGATCTATACCTAGACAAGTTTGTGTTTATGGTTTGCCAATTGTTCTAAACTTTTAGAACCTAAGTAATTATCATTTTTTAATTCTATTTGGTCTATTTTTAGTTGAATTGATTAAATGATTTGTAATAATCCTATTGGCTGAATATATGGTTTATGATAAGGTTGCATGCATCTAATTTAATCCAAATTCAAAACATTTATTAATTTATGATAGAATAAGCATAAGAAATCAGATCCCAATTGAAAATGGAAATAGATGGAACAAAAAGGGAAAATAAATTTAATGATGGTGCAATGTACATTTCCCCTTAAAACTAGCATATTGAAACATTTTAGATGATGCAATGTAAAAGGCTTGTCATAAATTACATAACTAAACTAATTAGTATGATATAAACGTTGATTTCCTTCTTTTAATAGGACAAAGTTTTGTTCAAGTTGGTCGATATCATACCGTATTCGCGGGTATTGCCGGTATATACCATACCGGTACATGCACCGATACCAAAACATCATCATTTCATACCAGTTTAAATACTGGGCATACTAGATGTGTACCAGACGTACCGGCCAATTTCGGGTGTTTCAGCCGGTATAGAAATAAGCTTATTTATTTATTTTCTTTTTTTCTTTTTTTCAGTTTTGTAATTTTTGAATTTTTTGGAAGGGAAAAATGGTAACTTATTTGCATTAACTTATTAGTATTATTTGTTTTCTTATTTTGCTAAAGTCCAAAGTCTAAAACCATGAATATAATTTCTTTTGAATTGAGGTAATGTTTTTTGGTAAAATTTTATTTTTATTATAATATATATATTTTATATATATATATTTATATTTATAAATATACAAAATAGAGGTAAAATCGAAAAGGTACAGCGATATTGACCGATACCGAAATATATCATTCCACTAGTCAATCTGGTATAACCTCCAGTACGAGATTGACTCTTTTGGTTTAGTTACAAAATTGGTTATAGCCTAAAACTACAAGCATACTCAATAACTTTTTATTATAAGTGAATTTTGATAAATCCTCTATTTATAAATATAAAAAATAGAGGTAGAATGGAAAAGGTACAGCGATATTGTCTGATACCGAAATATATTGTTCCACTAGTCAATCTGGTACAACCTCCAGTACGAGATTGACTCCTTTGGTTTAGTTACAAAATTGGTTGTAGCCTAAAACTACAAGCATACTCAATAACTTTTTATTAAAGGTGAATTTTGACAAATCCACCATTTGATTACATCTTATTCTTATATCCTCCATGCTTGCAAAAATTTTAGAAAATTAAAAATCAATAATTATGTCATTAGTAAATTATTTAAATAGCAAACTTTGTAGTTTAAAATTATGCATAAGATATAAGCTTATAGATCATATATTAAATAATATTCGATTGATACAAAATTTAACATGTGTATTAAAAGCATAAAGGACATGCAATTCAATGGTTGGATTTTCAAAATATGTAATAATATTTATTTTATTTAGTATGGTTGTAGTTTTAGGCTTAACCAATTTTGTAGTTAAACTTTTTCCTATTAAAAAGGAAAAACGTATATATCATACTAATTAGTTTAGTTATGTAATTTATGACAAGCCTTTTTTTATGACAAAAACAAAATATCAAAATAAGTTACCAAAAGAGTATTCTAATTTGAAATTATAAAATATTCACCCATCTAAGGGACATCATCTAGTTAATCTAATTAAAAACTTGACTTAAAATTGATTAATTACTATTTTAATGTAAGTATAAAAACTAACAAGTGGCATTAAAGTGAGTTAGCTCTAGTTTAGTCAGGCTCACATTATACGACATGTCTTTCATAACTAATGAAACAAGGTCAATGTAGACTAAACAAATTTGAAGGAATGTGTTTCAACGATCTACTAAGCGTCTACTCGTTGAATAAAATAAATATTTACATATAATTTTAGTAACATGGCCCATTTAGAAAAGTCATAAAATTTTTGTAAATAACTTATTAGTTCAACTAAATAAATTAAGGTGGATGATCATTTTGAATTGCCACATAATAGATTTTGAAATATTCTTTCAACCTAATTTGGAAGAAAATTATATTCATAAAATTGTCTGTCATTTAACATTTATTGGTCAGATTATCAGCCCTTTTAAGTCATAACCAGCCAGACACTTACATTTAGATTTTGGTTTAACAAATGAAAATTACTTTGTATATGCAATAAATATTAATTACCTGGGATTATACGGAGTTTGTTGAATATCTATACTTGATAGCAAGTGCTGTGAAGTAATGACAATAATGAAATCGTAACGCTGACTCACTAAAAGTTATCCCACTAAATTAATAGTTTGTTTGGACGAAGAGGGAGTAGAGTAAAGGAATGGAGAGTAAGTTAAATTACTTTTTTAGGATATGTTTTAAGGGAGGTGGGGGAGGGATTTGGGAAAAAATTGGTTTTTTCCCCTTTCAAAAAAACAATAAAGCATTTTACCCCACTTCCCAAACTAATTAGGGAAATGCCCATTTTTTAAAACTCAATTTTCTCGAAATTGAGTTAAGCCCTATAGTGACGTTTTAAGGACCTATAGTGGTGTTTTTTAACTCGATTTCCATAAAGTCGAGTTATAGGCAAAAAAAAGAAAAAAAAATTGCATGTAACTCGACTTTAGGAAAATCGAGTTAAAAAACATTACTATAGGACCTTAAAACGTCACTATAGGCTCCTTAAAACGCCACTATAGTGTTCCATAATTTTTTTTTTTTATAATTAGATTTTGAGAAAATCGAGTTTCAAAAGAGGGGCATTTCCCTAATGAGTTTGGGAAGTGGGGAAAAATACTATATTGTTTTTTTGAAAGGGGCATTTGCCCATTTTCTCCCATATTAAAGTTAAAAGTCTATATCCAGCTAAGACATAAGTCCTGCTATGAATTTTTTAAAAACAAAAGGGGAGAGGGGTCTTGAAAGGAACAAATTTTCTATGAACATGAGCAAATAATTATCAACTTTATTTTTATATTTGGAGAAATAGGTAGGACCTATGCTTGAGGCCACCATTCTAAGGTGAATGTCCATGGAAGAAAGTGTAAAGATAAAGTTGATAATATGACACTCACATGTCCCAACTGCACAAAGAAAATAAATTTCTCGTAATCTAATATCCATTATATTTGGATCTTCATTATTTCACTTTAAAGTGGGATGATCCTTTTTGAACGAGGATTGTGTTGTGCATTTGTCTTTTTTGTTAGTTGGTTTTGGTGCTACTAAAGGTATAAGCACCATCCAATAAATGCCAGTGAATGTGCATCCATGTCTTCCATTATTTACCTACTCCAGTACTTTCATATTATTCGATTGTTTTTGGCAATTCCAAATCATTATAAAATGAAAAGTTGATATTCTGGGTGGAAGATTTTAGTAATTAGAATCTAAATGTAAAAGTTTTTATTATGAGTATTGTGATTTCCTAGAATTAGAATCAGTCAGACTTATAGGAGTTATACACTAGACCTTTATTTTAAATTCCCGAATATTTTGATCTTCAAAAATTTTTAATATGCAAATAATTTATGATATGTACTTATTAGATGTATTTGGTTAAATTGAATATTTAGTTTTAACGTTTGTATTATTGATTAAAATTTGTTCTTATATTTTACAAGGCATGTTTTAATTTTGTCTTTATACCTTAAATTGTGTTGAAAAATATCGCTATCATCAATCATCATCTCATGAATAAAAAATGCTTATGTGATAAATGGAATTCATGTCTCATCTCAAATTAAATGCCATCAAATTAGCCATGATTATATGAATTTTGTTTGTTATATTAGTACTTTATATTCATGGTAAGTAAGTTGTAACTTGAAAATAAAATAAATATAAAATAAAAACCTTTAAAAGGTTATCCAAAAGTCAAATAATTTAAATAAACTCTCCAAAATAAACACAAGCCGCGAAAGTGTGATGAAGGTTTACGAAATGAATTCGCTTTTTAATGAAGAAGCTTAAGATTCAAATTTTTATTCTCTCGTTGCAACTATTATATAAAAATAAAATAAAATAAAAAACCTATTTGAGGAAGAGATTCCCCTATTGTTTTTCAAAGTTCTCTTACTTTGAAAATATCCAACACATTTGTTTCTAAAGTGCCTAGTTAAATGTAAATACAAATTTTTATAATAAACGATTAAAGTTAATGACATTATGCAATTAAATTTAATTAGTGTGTAACTCTGTGTATATATAAACAAATTTAATTAAAAATAATCACAATTATACAATTCAAATTATACATTTTTCAAAAAAAATTGAAATTATACATGGATTAACTTACACCTTTTTTAACCATATAATTTTAAAATATGTAATGATTTCTCATATATATATATTATATGCCAAATTAAAGTTCAGAGAAAATCAAATTAGAATTTATAATAAATTTCAATTTGAGTCTAATTGTAAACCATGTGTCCATATAATTTTTAATTTTTGTTCCAAATGGACTATTGAGTGTAAAAATTGAAAAGTTCATATCCGATTACATCCTAAATTGAATTTTATTTGAAGTCTAATTTTGTGCTACATTCCATCTAATTAATTTTTTAATCTTTGTGATACTTAATAATTCAATATAGATTTTAATTCGATTTTTTCTACGCTTTGGCCTATATAATATATATATATATATATTAGAAAAGGTAATATACTATCAATTATATGTGCCTAAGAAACTATACCTATTTGTTAAAAAAAATTACCTAAATTTAGCCTTAAAAATATATTATTTTATCATAACTTGTTAAGACAATGTGAACTTTTCCACTCAAAATCTTGTTGTCGCTAATCTTACTCAACATTAACAATAAATCTAAATTTTTGAGACAAAAACAATTGCCACTAAATTTTATTGTTAAGAAATTAAGAATGGATAGTTAATGAGTCTAATAACATCTAAATCCATGTAAAAGGCAGAAGATAGCTAAAGTTTAAGAATTGCCGAGGATATCCTCTTTCAAACCCTAAAACACATGAAGGCTGACGTATTAGAGGGCTTTAATCTCCTTTTTTTTTTTTCTTTTTTTTGCAGATCAAGCATAGATCGTTTCATTAAAAACTAATTTTTCTGTTTCATGGACAGAAAACTATGGTGACAATTTTTCTCTCATCTTAAATGGAAAGATTTACATACACAAATGTTCTTTGTTAACTTCAATTTGTTAAGAGTTTCATCCTCTTTTTACTATTCTGGATTAAAATGATAAAGAAAACAAATATATAATATGCTTTGAGCCATATTGTAAATAGAAGGTTAAATATATCCTTTTAATTTGGAGTATGTACATGAAATCTTTTAACTTCATAACCAAACTTACCTATTTATGTGGTATCAAAAATACATAGGTACCTACAAAAACCTCATTCCCTGTTTTCAATTTTTAGGCACAAAGGAGCTTGCGCATGCCTTGAGAGAGAAAAAACAACCCTTGGTTATATTGAAGCTGGTGTTGCTGTAACATTGTACTCTCTTTTCTTTTTAAAATTCTCTCTTTTATAGTCTTTTGGAAGTTTTGCAATGATTCATGACTATTTTCCTAAAATTTTAAAGTAGAGTAAAAGATCGTTCACATTGATGTCCACTTTCATTAAGTGTTGTTTCTCTTACACGTACACAAGCTGTCTGATAAAATTCCTAAGTGATTTTTTGTTGTTGTTCTAGAACTCATAATACATGGAGAGTGGTAAGGAGGAAGATAAGTAGGGAATGTGATGCAGTGTTTTTTATTTAATCAGGGTGAGATGTTTTGTTGGCCTTATTTTCTCAATGTCATATGTTTGATATTGGGATTGGTATTGGTATTGATGGTGAGATTTTGATATGATTCCCTTTGAGAAGTACATTTGATTTTTTTAATGATTTATTTTATGGTGGGTTTGTGCATTAAGATTAGAGTTTGTTTCCCTCAATAACTTTAAAGGAATCAAAGCTTTTAGAAAGTTTTATTGGCATTGATGGTGAGATAGGTTTATATAGTAGAAAACAACATTTAGATAGTTTTGGTAATAGTTGATAGTATTGTACAAATGATTTTTGTTTTTGATTGCACTATTGTAACAATGATTTACCATATTGGTTATTAGTCTGTGGTTTGGTGCCACTTTGGAGCTTTAGGGGCCTCTGTTGGGCTACTATTGCTGTGGACTAGAAGAGTAGTAAAGAAAGTTGATGGGGCTGTGGGAAAGTATTATTTTAAGTGCTTTGTTGTTGTTATAATCATTATTATCTTATTATACATTTTAGTCTTTTCCAAATGGTTGGAAAGAATGAAAATTGAAAGAAAAGCTTGATTTACAACAATATGACTGTTGTTGCATGTCAGTAATTATGTTTAGGAACAGGTGTAGATGATTTTCAATTGTATAGGTTGGCGATTCTTTCTTCTAGACATTATAATATATAGTTTTTATATTTGTAGCTAAAAATTTTGATTTTGTTCAACAGGGCAAATAGGTTATGCCATTGTTCCTATGATTGCAAGGGGAATCATGCTGGGTCCTGATCACCTTGTGATTCTGCACTTGCTTGATATTGAATAGGCAGCTGAATCCTTGAATAGGATAAGAATGGAAATGACTGTTGCTGTCTTTTCTCTTCTGAAAGGTATGTCCCTTATCTTGAGAGCTAATTCTAGGTAGGTAGAATTATTCTCTTCCCTCAAGTTTCTTCACTCATGTCATGAATATGGTTCAATAGGTGTGGTTGCTATCACAGACGTTCTTGAAGTGTGTAAACATGTCAATATTGCCGTTATGCTTGGTGGATACCCACGGAAGAAAATTATGCTAAGTAAGGATACGTTGTCTACAAATGTGTCTATTTACAAGGCTTAAGCTTTGGCCTTGGAGGACCATGCGGCTGTAGATTGCAAGGTGACCATATAAATGAACTTGGAGGAGCATGCTACTACAGATTAAAAGGCTCAAGCTTTGGCCTTGGAGGAGCATGCTGCTTATACACAATTTATATATATATATATATATATATTGATTGAGGGAGTAAGAATGTTAAAACTCTAAGGTCTATGGCTCCCCTATCATCACTCCTTAGGCACCTGTCATCACCACATGAAAGTATTTTAATTGGTATACATGTGACCTCAATCATTCATTCTTATTTCTTGGTAAAGAAATGGAACAAATTTGGGGATGCTTTCCCACGTTATTTCCATGGCAAATGGACCCTTCAAATTGAAACACTCCCTTATCTCATATTAAAGTTAAAAGTCTATATCCAGCTAAGAAAGACAATTAATAAAAAGAAAGATACAAAGTAAAAGGTAGAGAGAATGAAAGGATGAGAATGAAAGAGAGCTAAAATTTAAAAATATATAATATATATATATATATATATATTGTAAAAAAAGACATGAGTAGTGTGAGAATACTATAAGCTTATTACATAACTTTTAAAAAATTTATCACCAATAACAAAAAATAATAATTTTGATATTTATTTATTATTTTATTGGCATTTACTAATTATATTTATTTTCATATATATTTACAAATATCTTTAATATTTTGTAAAAAATATTTAGATTTTGTTTAGTAAACTTTCTTTTATAAATAGTACTACATTAGTATTGAGTGATATTTGAAATATATCATTTTTTTTTCATAATCGAAACAACTTCTAATGTGAGGATTCTGGCCTTTTGCCCCTTCTGGGGGAAATATTTGGCATAATGCCCCTGTTTCGAAACTAAATAAGGACGTGACCTTGTTTAAATACTCGATTACCGTAAAGCCGAGTTACTTAAATAACTCGACTATTAGGAAGCCGAGTTGTGGGCAGGTTTGGTGAGCTAGCCTGGCTTTTGGGCAATAAAAAATGTCCGCGTTACTGTTTATAACTCGGTAACGTAGAAAACGAGTACTTAAAACCCGAATAAAGGATAATCGAGTTCATCTTGGCATTTGGGCAATAAAATATTCCCGCGTTATTGTTTGTAACTCGTCAATGTGGAAACCGAGTTATATGCAGAATAAGAAGGAGTTTTTGAATGTCACGTCTCTAAAACTGTTTGTCTTCCTTCCTCAACAGTTTCTCTCCCTTCCTCAGTCCGATCAGTAGCCACCGTCAGTCCGTTCAGCAGACCATTCCCAAGTTTAACGCATCTTCAAGTTCTCCTATTTCTACCCACACCCAAACCAAACCGTTGAATAGACCCTTTCCGAAGCTGAATCCAAACCCATACCCATGCCCACACTGTTTCAATCTCGCCACAGCCGAAGCTCAATCCAATTTGCCTTCGGAGTTAAAGGATTAGAAACGTATTAAGGTAATTTGTAAATGCTAAGTTCAAATTTTAATTTTTTCCCTTTGCATGTAATCTGATTTGAGTGTGGCTTCTTAAGTTTTCTCTGTTAGATTTCTCTCTATCTCTGTTCATAATTATTGTTGCTGTTTTAGCTTTGTTGGGTTTGGTTTTGAAGTGGGTTTGGTTTTGAAATGGCTTTTGATGCACATCTAGGGCAGAAATTCATGTAAAATACAGTTAGCATGACAACGGTGTTCATTGTTAGGGGAAATTGCTTTGTAATTCATATAGTTTGAAAGTGTATCAAATCAATCTCTATTTTTCCAAAAATTATGTCACAAGTTATGTCATGATTTTGAATTAGGGAAAATTTCTTTTTAATTCAATGCTGAATGATCTTGAATTGAGAAGCTATTGGTTTTACAAGCTTCAAAGTTATTGGCTTTTACAAGCTTACACTCTATTTAGTTATTATTATAATAGATATAATGTGTGTATAATGGATATGCACACATATATCTACACACAGACCATGGACATCCTAAAACCTTTGCTGCCATTTACTCTGCTTAGGGCTCTAACTCTGCCATATTGTTTTTATTCAACATCTAAGTTTTGTTTGTTTTTTGTTTTTTTTTTTTTTTTTTTTTTTTTTTTTTTTTTTTTTTATGTTGGTTTCATGTCATTATCCTTGTAATATCATATGGGAACATATAAACTTACTTACAACATCAGTTGAAAGTCACTTACATTTTGTGTACATATGCATAATTGATTGTCTTAAGAGACTAGAATTGTCTTAGAAGTTCTTAAAGTACTTTTTTGTTTTTTTTGTTATTAGTATTCCTAGTCTTTCTAAGAAAGGATTTAGAAATAGCCTATATAATGAACATTCCAACTTTTTTCAATCACAATTGCTATCTTGTACCTAAATGTGAGTGCTTAGGAAAGCCTAGGTGTGATTGCCCAGTATTTTATCTTTCTTTATTTGATGTTCTTTTTATTGTTTAAATACCAAACAGCCATCAACACATTCAATATGTTATCAAGAATCTAGTTTAGTGTTGAAATTCCTAAAAAGCCTACATCAAATTTGGTATTAAAGCCCGTTCAAGCTCCTGTCTTGTGTCAGATTAGCAGCCTTTTGTGGGTTATGTTTGTTGACTAAGTACATCGAATTATCATTATCATCATCTATCACATTTGGGGTTGAAAAGGGAACTTAGTGGCCTTAATGGGCTTTTAGGGTCACCCAATCCTTTCATAATAGGTTGGGTTAGGTTAGTGAGCATTGAGATTTGTGGTGGCTTTTGGGAATGGAAATAGTACATCCTCTGAGAAGCCAACTGTTTTCAGGTTGTGGTGCTTCTAGGGTGCTTCTGACGGACCTAGGGCTTTGTTTATTTATTTATTTTTTTGGTGGTTTGGCCTACTATACTTATTTCCCAAGGGTATTGGTGGAGGTATTGATTTCTGTGTGTCGGAATTAATTTTTGACTCTATAAAGTGTACGCTTTTGAATGGGGTTTGATATGTAATTTAATTAATGGAAAAGAATGGAATATGAATTGCCACCTAGGCTTTTGATGCAGATGGAAAATTGCAATAAAGAAAGAAAGATGAAAAATGATAAAAAATTAAAAACCTACGAGTTAGTGATGGGAATGTAATTGGCTTAGTCTATTGGGATGTTTCAGATGATGAAGAGTTCTATTGGGACCTTCCTTAGTCTAAACTTGAATTTACTGTTATTTGATTGCAGTTTTCTTTAAAGACCTTTTAATTTGGGAATTTCAGATGATGAAGAGTTATCTTGGGACCTTTGTTGGTCGACCTAAAGTTGAATTGACTTGACTCTTATTTGATTGTTTGTTTTTGTTTTTCCCTGTTGTATGGCTTTTAATTAAGTTCTCCCAGAATAAAGACAATTTGGTAAATCCTAGGTCTTCTGGAATGGGCTAGCCTTGGCTGCACCAAAGGCCTTGTCGCCTCACACCTTAGGGCGTCGGGCCATATAAGGCCTTGGCACCTTAAGGTTGCCTTTCACCTTTAACTACCTTGACCCTATTTCTAGTTGACTTAGGAAAGCCAACTATTGATTTTAAAAAATCTGCTTGATTCGAAGAAAAGAAATGAATTACTAATAACCTAATTTACGACCAAGACTTGACCAATAAAAATACAATTGACTTCTAAGAAAAAAAATAATCGACTTCATAAAAACAAATGAAGAAAAAAAACCCAAAAGAGAAGAAAGCAAAGGTCTTGGACTGTTATGGTCACCAATTCAGTGTTCATTTGACACATAACTATGCACACACCATCATTTGACGGTATAGGTCTCACAGTTGTTTAATCCATTTAATAAAGCTCAATATTAATTTGACTATTATTAGTTACCTCCAAAGCTGTGCTTGTGATGAGATGTCCATTGCACTAGAGTCTCTAACGGAACCTTTACCTACTTCCATGTTTGTCTCCCTCTTTTTTTGTTGAAAACACACCTCAGCAGCCACTAAGTTAAAATGAACCCTTTTCAGTTCTTGCTTTATTAAATAAAATTTCTTGTAAAGTGTGATGTCAAGTACAGGAACAAGCAAAAGCAAAAGGAAAGAACTTTAAACTTTGATTAAAGAAGGGAAATTCTAGTACTGATGGGTGGCAGGGCTTGTTTAGGGGTAATTGGTAATTGGGTACCTTTTAATTTTAGAGCTATGTTTTAGTGTTTTAGAATGGTGTTTTTTGTGGTGCTTAATTGATTGTTTGGTTTGCATTTTGCTGTGTTCATTTGTTGGTTTACTTTGTTTGATTTAGACATTGAATCTCACCTTGGTTGGTTGGTTAGGTTGCTTATACAATTTGCAACTATGTGTCTTTTATGTTTATGCCTTGCAGCCATGAACATTAGGTTGTTTATATTTTAGTGTTTTACTTTAACTCTTCCTTGATATGATTAGATGGATTAAAAATCAGTGTACACAGATGCATGATGTATAATTCAGTTGAACAATTATATGTTTTCAATTTTCTGTCAAATCTCTCTTTCACTCTGTCTCTCTGTATTTGTTTCTGTGAGTTTGTTGTAGAACAGTCAATTACTTGCCTGTGTTTACTTGCAAAAGCCAAGCTTTTCTTCACTATTAAACATAGAGCTACGTGTCTAACATGATTGCATGCGTGTCAGATATGCAGCAAGTGGGAAATGTGGATCCTGGACCGACGGTTGATACACAGTTGACGCAGCAGCCGGTTCATCGATCCACGCTGCTTTGGGAGACGCCAGCCGGTCAGGTGTGTAGTTGTATTGAACTTTGGACATGTCAAAATCATTTATTTTTATTTCTGTAGGGTTCTTTGATTATTTGCAAATAGACATTGGACATGGTAGAATCTTTTGGTTTAGGCAGAATTGTATTTAATCCAAAGAGAAAATGGTATGAAGCATAAATAATCAAGAAAATTGTATGGAGCAGAAATGTTCAAAGTCAGTAGATCTCATTTAGAAGCTATAGTAATCAATTAAAAAATGAATCCACTGCCATTCTTTTTTCCGAACATGAGCACACAATTACGCGTGGCTACACATAAGACAACTGACGACTTTGATTCCTAATTCCCTACTCCATTTGACATAGTGAGGCACTTTATTCATTCATTTCAAAATATGATGCCCATCACCTTAGTGCTAATTTTAAACAATGTCATTGATCTTGAATTGATCCTATCTGCTATTGAGGCAGAGAGAATAAGCAGTTAACATTGTAACTAACATATTGCAAAATGTTTGGAACTAACTAGTTAGCCTACTATTTCTTGCATATTATTATTATGTAGCATTCTTATAGTTATTTCGTGTGCACTATCCTAAGACAATGCTCTTTCATGTGCAGGTAATGCCAGGCATGCTAAAGTGTAGACGCCGAAGTCGCAAGTTACCCCAGCATGGGCTTGACCCACGGATTGCTCGGTACATAACTGAGGCGGGTTTTGAAGGGTTATTCAAGGTTCCAAACTTGGAAGTGGATCATGCGTTGATCACAGCAGTAGTTGAGCGTTGGCGTCCAGAGACGCACACATTCCACCTACCGCATGGAGAGATGGGCATCACCTTACAAGATATTGAGGTGATGCTAGGAGTTCGTGTTGACGGGTTGCCAATTACTGGGGCTATGAAGATGGATTGGCCTACGTTGTGTTTTCAGTTATTGGGTCATCGTCCACCAGACCCGATACCACATCCCCATGAGAACACCTTTATCCTTGTTGGGGCGAGGATCAGATTCACCTGGTTGGATGCACAATTTAATGGTCCCCTAGCTGCAGATGCTAATGATGAGGTGTTGAATGGGGGTATCTGAACATAATTATGTGGTACAATTTTTGAGAATAGAAATTATTTCAATGTTGTGGGTCTTCAATGCTAAGTATCTGAACATAATAATGTGGTACATGTTGCATGCTAGGAATTATCTCCCTTATTTGCAATGCTTTTGGATTCTCATTTATTGAACAATATCCTACATGAAACCCCTTGATGATATTGTGCGAACATTTTTCTTCTCCATTCTGTCAACATGTTGACTGTTAGGTAAATAATACTTGATAACAATTTTGAGCAACACGAATTTTTTCAATGTCGTGGTTCTTCAATGGGGGCATTTGAACATAATAATGCTATGGACAATTTTTGATAACACAAATGACATGAATGTTGTGGGTATTCAATAGGCGGTATTTGAACATAATAATGTGGTACAATTTTTTAGAACACAAATTATTTGAATGTTGTGGGTCTTCAATGGGAGGTATATGAACATATTAATGTGGTAAATATTGCATGCTAGGAATTATCTCTCTTATTTGCAATGCTTTTGAGTTCTCATTTCTTGAACAATATCCAACATGAAACCCGACCACATTATGCAAACATTTTCATTATCGAAATGAAGTCTGATGGAGTAGACGATATAATTATTCAATAGTATTTTTAGCATGTTTAGCACAATTTGCTTAGGTTTGTTTACCTACATGAACACCCAAATATAGGGCATGTATAGTTAGCCTATGGTTTCACAATATTACGTAGCATGATACAATTATTACTATTCATGGTTCAGGTCAGTTATGAGTCCACATTACTTCTATGTTTACTACGACGGGGAGGCATATATTAATGATTTGCACAGACTATCATACCAAGGTCCGAACCGAAAGCAGACGCTTATTGAAGTGAAACGTGGGATACATACGAGAAAACTTAAACGGAAGATAATGTCAACTATGGGGTTAGACAACGATACCCACGACATCTCCATTGTATTTCAAGCTTCGCAGCAACTAGTAGGTACCCAAGTGTTCTGCAATTCAATTCCGTTACAATGCAACAATGATGCAAATATAATGTAGGGAGTTATAAATCGAGCAGGGCAATTCATAGGTTCTGACTTGTATGTAACTGTCCACACTGTTGGGTTCAATGTTGACGGGGGTTCGCAATATGCCAATAGAGTTGGAGAGCAAGAATCAGTTCCTGTAACCATTGAGTACCCCTCAGTTACACCCGGGACATCTTTGCCCTACAACTATCAACCATGGAATGGGGTTGCTATTGATAATACTGAAGACGCTGAAGTGTTAGGGTCTATCCATACCCGTGAGGATGAAGGGTATACTCACCGAAATGAAGATATCCAAACCTACTTGGACGAGGCAACCTCAATGGATGACACTCGAGATGTGTAGGAGGAGTTCATTGATAATGATGGACCAGTAGAGAATCCAGAATTGTTAGATGAACTACAACCACAAAACAATCCGAACCCTAACCCCAAATGGTTCACGTCAAACATATGGGATGACATTGATGACCCATCACCTTCCCTGGAAACAGGTATGCTGAGTTGGTGACCGGGGGACGAACCGAGCAAGGGGATGCTATTGAAGAATAAAGCTGCGGTTCAACACGCGCTAACCATGTTCTCCATTGGGCTCAATAAAAAATTTAAGTACATGAAGTCAGACCCCGAGAGACTGGTTGTAACGTGTGTACACAATGCATGTCTGTGGTTAGTTCGAGCTATCTATAGCAAAAGGCACGAGCTATGGATGATCACAACATGTAAGGGTCCCCACACTTGCTCGTCACTCCAAGTGGATCATGATGGAAGGATGATGGATTCGAAGTTCATTGCCATCACAATTGAGTCATACGTTTGGGAAGACATTTCAAGAACAGTAGCAACCCTGCGTAGTGTTCTTCATGCGAAGCACGGCCATTGGGCGTCTCACTATAAGGTTTGGGATGCAAAACAGAAAGCCATTGCAGCCATCTACGATGATTTCGATAAGTCATACGCAGAATTGCCTCGGTTCCTAGCAGCGTTAAAAGATGCAGATCCAACCACAGTGACACAGTTGAAGTGTGACCACCGTAGTGTGCCGGGAACTTGCACATTTAATTGTGCCTTTTGGGCTTTTGGTCCGTGTATAGAAGGGTTCAAGTATTGTAGGCCGGTGATAAGCATTGATGCAACGCACCTCTATGGCAAGTACAAGGGGAAGTTGTTGATAGCAATGGCAACGGATGCTAACAACGAGGTTTATCCACTCGCGTTTGCCATTGTTGAGAGTGAGAGCAAGGAGACATGGGGATGGTTCTTGGCATGCCTGAAACGATTTGTTACGGATCGGACAAATCTTTGCAACATCTCTGACCGACATTCGGGGATAAAAGCCTGCTTTGATGACAGAAGGATGACTTGGTTACAGCTTCCCCAAGCCCATCACCGATATTGCCTCCGCCATGTAGCTAGCAATGTTAACACAAAATGGAAAATTCCGGAGTTGAAGAACTTGGTATGGAGGGCAGCAAGTGCGAATCAAGTTAGAAAGTTTCAGGCCACACTGGATTCAATTCGCAATGTCAAACCAGCTGCACACAGGTACTTGGAAAATGAAAACAAAGAAAAGTGGACACTTGCACATGACGGAGGGCGTCGATACGAAGCAATGACAACTAACCTATCAGAGTGTTTTAATGGAGTACTGAAAGGTGCACGCAACTTGCCAATCACGGCAATGGTGAGGTACACCTTTTTCAAAGTGAACTCCTACTTTGATGCTCGTCGTAATCTCACTCTAGAGCAATTGGAAGCGGGTCAAGAATGGTGCAAGTATGCCATGGACAAGTTTGAAAAAAACCAAGCGAAGGCAAAGGACCATATGGTGACACGGATGTGCACACAAGTGCAGTTATATTAGGTTGACACACCGGGTAATCCTCTAAGTAATGGGGGTGGACAACACACGCACATGGTTGATCTTCGGGGTATGACATGCACATGTGGGAAATGGGAAGATGCCATGTTCACACGTAATAGCAATTTGTGCTAAGTATAAGCACAATGCGCAGCAGTTTATTGATCCTTGCTATAGCGTGACTCTTAGGTACCATAGCTTCTAGCCGGTATTCCAACTGTTGAAAGAAAGATTAGCATGGCCGGATCCAGAAGAAACTAGAGTAGTGATGCCCAATCCACAACTGATCCGGAACAGAGGTCGGCCAAAGTCCACACGAATCTGCAATGAGATGGACGAGAATGATAGGGAGTTGCCGACCTCCTTATGGATCGAGAATGGACCCAAGTCAAGATGTGGGTTGTGTCGCCAAGAGGGGCACAACTGTAGAACATGTCCTACTCGAAATGCGGAGTCAACGAGCGGCGGAGCTGCATCATAGGTAATGGTCATATATCTCCTACAACTTTTGTCATATAAATTGTAACGTCACTATTAAGAACTCAGTAGTAGTGTCTTTGTTCTCTATTGCCATAGTAAGTATTTGGACTAGTCATGAAACAAACATTGGTGTTCATGCATGGATAGGCAAATGAGGTTGTTCAATTGTTTTGTTACACTATTCGTCGTAAGTCATGAAAACAAGAAAAAACATGCAGGTTGAGTCGTTTTTCCACCAAAACTTGATTTTGATGAAATCGAGTAACATTATTAACTCGGTTGGTATTCGATTGCCTCGCGACCAATCGAGGAATTCATGAGTCCAGCCATGATTGTCTGAAAAAACCGACTGTTACCCGATTGGTTTCGATCGGTCATAATATAGAACTCGGTTTTACGGGTAGCGAGTTACATTAAGTAACTCGATAATTTAATTATCGAGTAGTAACTAGTTTCAGCCATTAAGCAAGTACTCACTATCCGAGAAAGCGAGTAACAAAGAAGTACTCGCTTTCCTAGAAAGCGAGTATTAAAGAATCTTAGATCTGAGCTGCGACCCATTGAAATGCACATAAGTTCAGGCAAAGTTGTCTGTATAAATCGATTCTTACTTGATTGGTGCAAGATCGGTCCAAATTATGGAACTCGGTTTTATATTTAGCGAGTAATATGGTTCCTTATTTCCACACTTTAGAGTTAACTGTTGTTTCATAAAAAAAAAAACCATTGCTGTTGTTGGATTGCTGCAGTGGACTCCCCACGGTAGCAGCAGTCGATTGCTCTCGATTCCTCAAGCTTGAAAGCGACTTCCCGGGTTCCAAACATTGATCCTCAACTGTAGTAAGACTCTTTTACCCTTGCTTTACATTCAAATTAATTTCAAATCCTGCATTAATCTCCCTGTGAAAGCTGAAATTTCGAACTATACAAGTGTGGGGATTTTCATGATTTTGGGTGTTGTGGTCTGAAATGGCTCATGGGTTTTTACATATGCATGTTGTTCATACGATTTGTACCCTTTAATTACATAAACATAGCTGATTTCTACAAGCCCATTCAATTTAGGGTTCATGTGTTAATATGGAATTTGGGGATTTTCATGGGTGTGGGTGTTTTGACGTGAAATATGTATTTGCTTAGGTTTGTATGGATGTTGTACACACGTTTTCTACCATTTTGTTGCAAAGAACGCATGATTTGTGAGAAATGAAAAATTAGAGTTCATGTCATGTCTTCATATTGGGAATTTGGGGATTTTGATGAATTGCTTCATTTGATCTGAACTGGTTCATGGGTTGCTGTGTATGGATGTTGGTGACATGTTTTCTATCGTTCATATTCAAAATTTTCACGTATGGGTATGCATGTTGGTTCATTCGCCAATCTTGTTCTTCGTGGAATTTGGGGTTTTGTTGAATTGGGTATAATTGCCTGAAATTGACCACCATGGTAAGTTTGATGGATGGTAGTGACTGGGTTTACACCCGCTGCACAATGTACACTGTGGGTTTGCATGTTTTTCAAATAACTTGACTGTATGGGTCAATGAACATGTTCATGTACATAGATAAAATTTTTCATTTCAATGCATTCATTCATTGACGCTTATTGTGCATCAATCTCATGTAGTCTTTTTCTCATGCATATGTACATTGTGTTTATGTGTCTCTAACGCAGTTCTAATTATTGGTTTTCTGTTGTGCTTTCATTCCCACCTGTAGATCCTAGTTATGGCTCCTAAGAAGTCTAAAACCATTAAAACCAAAGCCAAAAGAGTGTTTGCCTCCTCATCTAAGCGCGCAAATGTGTTTGACGAAACAACGTTTGACACGGTTACAAATGCGCAAAGGTTTGAAAATGTAATTCAGTATTGGAAAATTTGGCCGGAACTAGAAATCAATCTAGATGAATTACCACTTGCTGTCCATAGGAATCTACAGTGTAGGAACTAGTTGTCTCTATGTAAAGATTTACAACCCCCTCCAGTTGCACTGATTAGAGAGTTCTATTCCAATCTCGAAATTCGTTCTAATGATGATTTGGGTATTTGGATTCGAGGTTGATACTTTGTCATAACTAAGAATGATATATCCAATGCTTTTAATGTACCTTGTGTTAGAACACCTACTTATCCATACTCGAAGCATCCTCCTATATTTGATGTTATGACTCTTCTTTACGGAAGATCAACGACATTGGGATTTGACCCAAGAATTAACTCGAGTGACTTAACCGAGCTTAATTATATCTTATTTAGGATAGTTTGTCACAACATCTTCCCCGTCTCCCATGTCCATACTATTCCTATAGAGAGGTGTTTGTTTTTGTATGCCCTCGTCACTGATGCCTCTATTTGTTTTCCTTTCCTTTTCTATCAAATGCTTGTTGGGGTGCATAGGAGTAAGAGTAAGAAGCATGGTCTATTCTTCCCAGTTTTCATCTATAGGGTTCTACGCTATGTAGGGTTAGAAAATGTTCCTCCCCTAGAGTTGATCCACATCACAGCCCCTATAGGAGCCACCTTTCTCAAACAGCGGAATGCACAAAAGAGGAATGTTGGACCAAGTGTTGGGTCATCAAAGAGGCCACGAGTACAGTCCACCACTGGAGACGATCATGCTGAGCAGAGTCCTGTTGATCCTACAGGTACCGTTGCTGACATTGGTGATGATGGGGTACATGCTCACAGCACAGCTGCAGACCCCATCGTTCCTTCTCCCCTATCTCTTCGTGCTATGATGGAGACCTTTATGACGACCCAAGCAGCTCATGGACAGCTTCTAGATGGGCTTATTGCTGAGGTTGCTACGTTGAGAGCGGATTTTTCAGAGTACAGCAGTGCTTTTCCACCTCCGCCACCCTCTGACTCTTGATGATTGCCTTTGGCAATACATAACCGACAGGGGAAGAAAGGATTCTAACGTAGGAGCTTTAGGGTTAATTTGTAGCTCCCATAGATTATATGAAAGTTTTTTAATGTGATTCTCAAGTATTTGTATATTATTATATGTACTGTTCAAGGTCCACAAACATGGATTTAATTTTATGATAATATGACCAAATTCACAATGTGTGATAACTTTTATATTGAATGATCAACTTCTTTCTTTTTTTCCTTCAACTGGAATGTTGATAAGGTAACCTCACTGATAACATATGCATATTAGAAGAAAAACTACAATCATTGAAATGATAACAGAAAGGAACCTACCTCATTATATGCATTATCGATTAGTTATGCAATGGCTACACCAAAAAAATAAAAAGAGATCATAAAAGTAGATTAAACACATACTAGCCTTTGAGCATGCACGTGCACAGAGGTTGTTCTAATTTTGTGGATAAGGAATAATTTAAAGCATTGATTATAATTTGGGATTACTACATTTTCCAAACAAATAAAAAGTACAGTGTTATGATTCACCGCACATAATACTCATCACACCCATACATTTTTTTTATTTGTTTTAATTTTTTTTTATTTATTTTTTTTTTTTTGTGATTAGAAAATGTAGTATCCCGAAATTACAATAAATGCTGTAAATTAACCCTTACCCAAAAAATTGAAGAGACTCTAAGCACACGCATGCTGAAAGCCTACTTTATAGTTGTATTTGATAGATTAAATTTGCCGTACTCATACATGTTTATACTTTTGGATGAATGTTATATAGATTTATTTTCACAATTAATACCTACGTTTCTTGTTTCCAATCACTGATTTGTTTTGTGTTTCCACTTCTCCATCCATATCCTTATATTTAGGGAAATTTAAAAGATTAACGTGGGGAATTCGTGTGACCCTATCCATATTTAAAAGTTTATCAAAATAAGAAAAACTACACATTTTTAAAAATCTCACTTACTACACATCCATAACAAAAGTGAAAAAGAGTTGAAATTCGAAATATAATTATTTCACTGGTGAAGGAATCAATAATGGTTAGCCACTTACTACACCCCCATAACAAAACTTAAAAAGAGAATAGATTTCAAAGATATCAATTACCCTTAAAACTGAGAAAATGCACGTAACATTGTTCATGGAGCAGTAAAGTAATAGTCGATAAAAGAGGAAATGTAAATTGAATTTCACATAGAATTATACAAATGATAAATATAATTTATGTTACAAAAGAAATATGTTTACAACAATTTCTTAGATAACAACCACTTCAGGTGAGGGTTAAATTGGGTAACATTGTTTAACTTACCAATTCATAAAATATATACCTTTGAACTTCACTCCGCAATCAATTTTGTTAGCATTCTGTGACCTGGATCCTGCTTTGCAAATGTTCCATAAACCAAATACATCACGAAAGCAAGAGAAGGCGCATAAAACTGTGAATTTTAACAATGTTTCTCAACCATTTAGTCCTTACGTTCAGGTTTAGGTTTAGGTTATAAGATATTTATATATTACTACTTAGTGCCTGAATTTCCCGCGCATCAGTTTTTATTTTTTTATAATTTGTTTTTATATTATATTTAAAAATTGTGCTTACGTGGAAAATTGTGGAAGTTTCAAAAGCTTCGGTTATATATATATATATATACATTTCCAACTAATGAGAGGAAGTAATTGTGAAAAAGAGCATGAATATCTTTTTTAGCAGGCTTTATTTAAATGTAAAGAATCTAGAACAAAATCATGTTTTGGTTAGAATGTATTTTGTATAATTGGTAGCTATTGGAACCAACTTGTTTAGCTCTACAATGAAATAGATAAAGTGCTCATTACGAAGATCATCTGCTGAATTTACCATTATTAGTAGTGCAAAGATAGATTCCAAACAGCCATTGCACATTATTAGTATAACAAAAGCCTAACCTGATATAGTATTGGATTCATCTGAAGTGCTCCCAAAGATAGTATTCACACTATTTGGAATAAAATAAGTTGCCACCTCTTCTACCATCACATCCACAGGAACATCTAATAAGCTGTCAACTATAACTTCTTTGTCACATCTTTGGAGGATTTCATCATTCAATTGAGCCAGAACCAGCGTATTTTCCACATTACCAAAATAATAAAAGGAGCCTTCACTAATTGTTTGTTGATAATTTCCACTGTTTTTCCCGAGTTCAATCTCTTAGTAGCACCATTCAAAGGTATAGCTACTAAAACCATACTTCTCTACATACCTCAAATAGATTTCCATTAATGGTTTTACATTGAAGGGAAAAGGTACCAGGACCATACGAAATACAAATATCAAATAGGTTGCTAGGATCCACTTCACTTCTGCAACACATCTCTACTTGAGTTCGGATACCTCTTTTTTTTTTTTTTTTCTTTTTTTTTTTTTAAATCAAACGCCTTTGTGACCTTGTAGCTCGTGCTTTGTCCATAACTATCTCAAATAATATACTTGTTCCATAATAATCGAACCAGCAACACAACATTACCGCTAACCACTCACCATATTTGTTAGTTACTTGAAAATTTATTAACTGGGAAAATACAAAGTTTTGGTAGTTTGTGAATACCATAAAAAAGTTATAGTTGACTGTGAATACCATATTTTCCTAATGTGTTAAAAGCTCTAACGAAAATCATATTAACAAGAAGTCATATAATTTACAAGTAATAATAACAATACTATCAGTAAAAAAGTAGCTAAGCTTTTTCAAGAGAATAAGAAATTTGTTATACATTATCAGGGTTAAATACTAACCACACTACAATCACATCATAAACAGAGGGCAAAAATTGACCTTTGTTAACAAAATAAGCAGGTACTATGGAAAATTACAACTAACTACTTGTCACATGAGGCATAGGAATAATTGACCAATAACAAAGAGCTGGCCTTTGGTAAGGAAATAAGTAGTTAAAAAGCCTCAGTTAATGGGAACAGAGTTTTCCAATTTTATGACAATCTCCTGTGGGGGAAAAAAGCACATCAAATAAGGACATAAAGTGTAAAAACATTGATGATGACCTTTGTTAAGACAATAAGCTATTTGAAGACCCTTTATCATATAAGTTACCAAAAATGTACACTCATAAAACAAAATATACTATTACTCAATTAGGGGAAGAAGAAGATGTAGAAACAAATCTGTTTTCAAATTCAATTTCTAAAGCATGGGGAGACAGTCCTGTGTGTGCAATATAAACAAGTTTTTTGAAATACATCATGGAAATATTAAGGCATTATCAGAACTCTCAATTTCAATTCAAACAATTCCCTAGTTTCCTCGTAACTTGTTCTGAAACATAAAATAAACATGCAACATAAATCATAGGAAAGAAAGTAATTATATAATTAAAGAATAAACATTCTTCACCAAGAGGAAGGAAAGCATAGGCAGATGAACGAAAGGAGTAATCAAACCTTAGGAATGGTTGGAATTCGTTTGCATAGCATAAACCAGGAGCAGTAAAGTTCTAAGTTTCCTTGCAACTTCCTATGAAATAGAAAATAAACATGCAACATCAGTGCTAGGAAAACACGAAATTATACAATTAAACAATATAATTTGTTCACAACAACGAATGAAAGTATAGGCAGATGAAAGGAAGAAGTAATCAAACCTTAGGAAGCATAAACCAGGAGCATTAAAATTGTCAATTTCCTTACAACTTGTTATGAAACAGAAAATAAACATGCAACATCAATCATAGAAATACAATCAAATTATATAATTAGACAACAAAATTTTTTGACAAAAAGGAATGAAAGTTTAGGCAGATTAAAGAAAGAAGTAATCAAACCTTAGGAATGGTTGGAATTCGTTTTGCAAAGCGTAAACCAGGACCATTAAACTTGTAAAGAAAAGTAAAATCGGAATAGATGGAGAACCTCTTCCTATATAAGATACATAAATAGCATTCATTGAAAAATAGGGGAGCTGTATCTTAAGGTGGCTGAATCAGTGTGGTAACTAGGACCATGCACCGTTAGTTGAGTAGGAGACGAACAATCTTGGGTTTCGATTATTGTAGAAGGAGAGGTGAACCTAAAAATACACGGGTGTGGGGGAAAAAAATAAATAAAAAAGGAGCACAGCTAACTTTCACCTAACTTCTATATGAAAGTGAGTGTAATTACAATTAATCCCAGTTAAATTTAGACAAATGGAGGAAAATTATACATTACAGATTCATATTTAAATTGGTGTCGTCCCCACATGAATCTACACACGTGACATTGGTAACAGTTATGACCCTCTTCATATAGTGTTTTTCTAGCCTGTATTGACATAACAAGCCCTACTAACTTTTGATTGTAATGCTTGAACCATGAAATGAGGTTATAAATGCACCACAATAATGACCTTCTTTCTACCCCCAGTTTCATTCGTAGATTGAGTAAGCTATGAGTCACAACGTCTCAATGTCAAATCGTAAAATGCGAAACAAGTTTGGATCTACTTCAACATGTGGATCATCAGAAGCTCCAGCAGATCAACAACTACAGACATACACATACCACTATGGAGGGAAATGGGTCGGAAAGAAGAGAGATTTCATTAATATGCCAATATACACGTACAAGAGTCTTGGAAGCGTCGGACACATCATGGTCGGCAAACCCACAAAACTAAGTATAGATACAACCGCAATAGAGTTCACCGTAGCAGAACCACCATGGTCAACACTATACGAGAAGAGGTGTGAGTTGGGGGTGTATTGTCGATGGTACAGGTTATGAGTTCCTAAGGCATGCTCAGCTGAGTTACCTAGAGATGAACCTGCCAACATTGTCTTGAACAAGAGAACAATCAAATGCAAAGGCAACTAGACCGTTTTCACGCAATCCAAAAAGCTAGGAAGCATCTAAAGGGGAAGGCACAAGAGCGAGCCATGAAGTCTATTAATGAAATTACTGCGTTAGATAATGAAAGAGATATTTCAGACTTCTTAAATTCAAGCAATGATGACTTCCAGAAATTTCTACCTACGAACATTAAACGTTGTTGTTAATTTCTACACATTCTGTGCAATACAAAATGATGTTCTTAGCGTCTGACAGATTCACAGATCCCAAGAAAACCCATAGACAGATTCACAGATCCCAAGAAAATTAGAGTTGAAATCTGAAATTCTTAAACCTCGACAGATGGAAGGTATCGAGCAGGTATCGACCAGCTGTCGAGCTTTATTGAATTTGCACTCTTTGCTTGATTTCTTGAACAGACTTGAAGGCTTCAACACTTGATCTTGAAACGTGATTTCTTGAAGCATTTAAACACATCCTAAGTCTACCCAAATACAAGTGAAGTGCGTTTTGTCAAAGGATAAGCCAATTACATAAAATCATGACATATGTTCTATAACATGAGAAACACATATGTCCTAACATTTTTTTTCCCGCTTTGTAAATAAACCATTATTTCTATATATATATATATATATATATAGAGAGAGAGAGAGAGAGAGAGAGAGAGAGAGGGTCTGGTTAACTATTAACTAGTATCGTCAGAAAATTTGTTAATCTCTCCTGTTGCTGATTTCGTGCAAAATACAAATGTTATGATTGTGTTGTAACAACAAAGATGTAGATTGTGTCAAGACTCAAGACCCTTGTGATCTAATAGCATTATCCCAGTCTTTTAAGAATAAAGTTACAACTTACAAGTACAACATCTTCACAATAACTTCATAACAACTTCAGTGGTTACCTTTTAATAGTAGATAAAAAAAAAATTAGTGTTAATAATAACTTGCCGGTTAGGTTTTGATGTGGAATTGTTACGTCCATGACTCCATAACATTATTCTTTTTTTAATGGGAAGAATTTAGATTGAAAAAAATATTTTAAAAGAAGAAAAAGATGGTTTCCTCCCCACTCCCAAAAAAAAAAAAAAAGATCAAATACTTACTTTAGAGCAAATTGCATTTCTTTATACGATAAAGTAGTAAACTTAGATAAGAAACAGTAATAACTTGCCACTTAGGTTTTGTTATGGAATTATTGTGTCCATGACTTCATAGCATTTTTTTTCTTTTAATAGGAAGAATTTAGATTTGAATCTGTCTTCTCCCACCTAATATGCAAAATAGTAATTAAAAAAAAGAAGAAAAAGATGGCTTCGTCCCACTCCCAAAAAAATAAAAATAAAAATTTCCAAAACTTACTTTAGTGCAAATTGCACTACTTTATACTATAAGAGTACGGCATGCATGAATGTTGGACTCGTGAACCTCTCAGGCTCTCACTCGCTCAGGTCATTAATTGTATCTCTTTCTCTTAGGTTACAACTGCACATTCCTTTTTTATATATATTTCGAGTATTCAAACTTCAAAGTAAGTGACGAAACACGCTCTACAAATGATTAATTTAAGTTCATCATTTTCTTTTGCTCAGCCCTCACACGATCGTGAAATCAATAATGTATTCCAAGTTCTCTTCTTTAATTTTTTCTAAGATGAAATTCCAAGTTTCTTAGATGATCGTCCATCTGCCTGAAACTTTTGCGGAAGTAATATAAAACAAAAAATTATATTTTCATTTAAAAATCGATATACCATACAACTATCGATTCTAAATAGAATAAAATTGCATACTTCTCTTAGCAACCCAAGCATGTTGCCTCCCAAGATATTCACATCTCTCTCTATTGCTTTTTGAGTTTTCAGAAGACTGCAATATCACTGAGTAGTTTTGATGGCCAACCACTAATTGATATTTTTTAAAATCTTATTTTTATTTAAGACTTCTAAAACCCAAGAGAGAGATTGGACGTGGGATCCTAATCTTCAGCTGTAGGATTTATCAATAACTTTTTGAACGTTATTGACTTATCTTGAAAATCTTTCAAAATTATTTCTTAATTTTCTCAACCATATCAAGAAAATATTTGAACTTCTATAGATTGCAATAATGTCCATCAACACATTGCAATTGACCCCTAAAGATTAGAGAATTTCAAATGAGGTCCAATTTCATACATTTTTATATCTGTGTCCTCCCACCATACTATATCTCACAAGCCACTAGGACTAGATAAATATCATTGTCATATCTCTAGCTTATGTGACTCTTAATTTCTTGATTTCATAATTTCTATTGGACTCCAAGATATCTTTAAAAACTCTTTAAATATATATATACAATATTATATATATGAAAAACATTTTTGAAAAATGTCACTGGCCGGTTTTGTTTTGAGTCCAACTTCAATATGAAAAATCAACTGAATATACTATCTTCTTTAAAGACTAGTGGATTCATTGTTGAGCATTTATATATTTTACTCATTCTATATATAGCCTTTAAAATTGGCATCACCAGTTGACATTGTCAAAGTTATGTGCATAAGAAATAAATATACACAAACCCCTCATGTTTGAGGACAATAGAAAAATTGTGATAGAACAACCTTTTAATTAACAGTGATCACTCCATAAGGTGTCCCTAATCGGATCCAATTCAGTGTATGTACTTGTTACATTACACCCACTTGTTTGCTTAAAGTCACTACTTCAATGATGGAGTAAATCATCCAATCATATAGCAGCATAACAAGTGTAAGCTTTAGTGATAATATTCAATTAATATCCACAGCCTAGAACAATTTAATAATCTATGAAAAATCATTACTCCCTGTCTTTGGTTCCTTAACCATTAACATGATTTTTCCTACAGAGGTGACATCGCATGCCACATTTAAACATTGAAATATACCTATATAAGTTATGAATGTGAAAATAAAATTTTATTATAAAATAAAAATGCATAGTATTGTTTTTGAAGGCACATAATTCTAACAATCTCCCACTTGCACTCAAAACCAATCATACATGTATTTAATACCCATTGCTTCCAAATGTTTCTCAAACACCTTTTGAGCCAATGCCTTTGTGAGTGGATCTACAGCATTATTGGCAGAGGCAATCTTTATTATTTCTACCTCACCTCTTTATATAATATCATGTATCAAGTGATATTTTCGTGCAATATGTTTTGTCCTTTGATGAGCCCTTGGTTCTACTGCATTTGCAACAGCCCCACTATTGTCACAATAGATTGTAATGGGTGACTCAATAGAAGGAACAACTTCAAGTTCTTGAATGAACTTGCGAATCCACACAACTTCCTTTGCAGCTTCACTTGCAACTATATGCTTTGCTTTTGTAGTAGAGTCTGCAGTAGTATCTTGCTTGCAACTTCTCCAACTTATTACTCCTTTGCCAAGAGTGAACACAAATCCTGAAATTGATTTTTTATCATCAATATCATATTGAAAATCTGAATCTGTATACCCATCTGTATACCCTTGGACAGTCAGATCCTCACCACCAAACACCAAGAAATAATATTTGGTCCTATTTAAATATTTGAGGATATGTTTCACTGCTATCCAATGCTCAAAACCTAGATTGGATTGATATCTACTCACAATGCTCATTGCATAACAAATGTCTGGCCTTGTGCAAAGCATTACGTACATGAGACTTCCTACAGCCGAAGCATAAGGACAATTTCTCATTTTCTCTCTCTCTCTCTTCTTGTGTTTTAGGACACATTTGATTAGAGAGATGAACTCCATGTCTAAAAGGTGAAAACCCTCTCTTGGAATCTTGCATGCTAAACCTAGCCAATATCTTGTCAATATAATTGACCTGTGAAAGTCCCAATAACCTTTTCTTTTGGTCTCTAAACAATTTTATTCTGAGTATATAGGACACTTCACCAAGATCTTTCATTGCAAAGTGAATAGATAACCATACTTTTATAGATGGCATTGCTCCTACATCATTGCCAATGAGTAGTATGTCATCTACATAAAGAACTAAAAATGTAATAGTGCTCCCACTAACCTTTTTGTAAACACAAGGTTCATCCATATTTTGTGAGAAACCAAACGATTTGATTGCCTCATCAAAACAGATGTTCCAACTGCGTGATGCTTGCTTTAGGCCATATATAGATCTCATCAAGTTGCACACTTTTGATTCTTGACCATGAGATATGAAACCTTCAGGCCGGTCCATAGAAATTTCTTCTCGAACGTGTCCATTCAAGAAAGCTATTTTAACATCCATTTGCCATATCTCATAATCATAATGTGCAACAATTGACAATAGAATCCTTATGGACTTTAGCATGGCTACTGGCAAAAAGGTTTCCTCATAATCAATTCTAGCCTTTTGATTATACCCTTTTGCCAATAGCCTAGCTTTATAGATCTCCACCTTACCATTAGGTCCTATCTTCCTTTTGTAGACCCATTTACAACCAATAGGCTTAATACCTTTTGGTTTGTCTACTAAGGTCCAGACCTGGTTGGTATACATTGAGTCCATCTTTGATTCCATGGCCCTTTTCCAATTCTCAACGTCCTTATCAATCATTGCTTCTTGATAAGTAAAAGGATCATTATCATACTCCTTTGACTCCATTAGATAAATCTCATTTAACAAAGTGAGTCTAACTGGAGGCCTAATAGTCCTTTTACTATGTCGAGTCTCTTGCATTTTGCTTGGTTCAGTAGGAACTATTACTTGCTTTTCATTATTCTCATTCAACTCAGCCATTGGGTTATCAGTTTGTTCATCAAGAGAAACTTTTTCTCTACTTTTATTTAAGCTATAATCTTCCTCAAGAAAAATAGCATTCCTGCTCACAAAAACCTTTTGCTCACTAGGATTGTAAAAATGGAAACTAGTAGACATTTTGGGATAGCCAATAAATAAACACCTATCACTCCTTAGTCCTAGCTTATCCATATTAGACTTTCTAACATGTGTTGGACAACCCCATATCTTTAAGTGATTTAGACTTGGTTTCTTACCAGTCCATAACTCATATGGGGTATTAGGAACTGATTTGGTGGGGACTCTATTTAATAAATAAACAGCAGTCTCCAAAGCATAACCCTAAAATGAAATTGGCAACTCTGACATGCTCATCATAGAATGAACCATATCTAATAAGGTTCTATTTCTTCTTTCAACTACACCATTATGTTGAGGTGTGGTAGGAGGAGTCAACTTTTATGCATTTTCTAGCTTGTTTCTCAACCTCATTACAAAATTCTTTGAACTTTTCAAAGGATTCAAATTTATGTTTCATTAGGTACAAATAACCTTACCTAGAATAATCATTAATAAAAGTAATGAAGTAATAGAAACCACCTCTTGCCATGTGATTCATAGGACCATAAACATCAGTGTGTATTAATCCTAATACATCAGTGGCTCTAGCTCCCTTTCCTGTAAAGGGACTTTTGGTCATTTTCCCTTGTAAGCAAGGCTCACAAATTGGATAAGGCTCTACCTTCAAAAGATTCAATGGCCCATCCTTTACTAGTCTATTGATTTAGTCAATATTGATATGACCAAGTCTTAAGTGCCACAAATAGGTAGGATTAACGTCTCTTTTTCTTTTAAGAGATAACACACTGGCAGCAATATCATTCTCAACACAATTAATAGAATTATCAATGAACTCAAAAAATAAAGACCATCTTGTAAAATGCCAGAAGTTACAAATTTATTATTAAACTTAACAAAAAGTTTAGAAGTAAAAAGAAATGAATATCCTGAACAACCAAGTTTTGAAACTAAAACTAAATTTCTTCGTACTTCTAGCACATATAAGCAATCTTCTAAGACAAGAGTTCTACTAGAAGATAATTCTAAATAAAAGGTTCCAATGGTAGTGGCTGCAATAGTTGCACCAGTCCCCTTCTTTAGGATCACCTCCCCTTCATTTAGCCTTCGGGTCTCCTTGAACCCCTGCGACATATTGCAAATGTGTGAGATTGTACCAGAATCTACACACCAAGAATCAAATGGACCATTCATTAAATTTGTTTCAATAACGAGCAAATTAGGCATACCTTCTGCAGGTTTGTCATTCTTCAAAGAAGCCAAATAATGGCGACAATTTCTCTTACAATGACCAGGCTTGCCGCAATGGAAACAATTTCCTTTTGCTTTCTTTTTCTTAGTGTCCTTATTAAATTTGTCACCTTGAGCCTTATTGAATGACTGAGACCCTTTTCTCTTAAAGTTCTTACCCTTAGGCTTCAACTTAAGAGAAGTATCAGATTTTTCAACCAACATTACAGTAGGCTTTTCTTTCTTAATGAGATCCTCAGCTGCTTTCAACATATTGAGTAGCTCTGACAATGTCACTACCATCTTATTCATGTTATAGTTCATGATAAATTAATTAAAAGAATCAAGTAAAGATGCTAGGATCGCATCAACTTGGGTCTCAATATCAATTTATGCACCAAGCATATCCAATTCGTTGATGAAAGAAATCATCTTCAGGACATGTTCCCGAACTAAAGTTCCTTCCACCATTTTGGTGGACATGAGATTTTTCATAGTAGTTTGCCGTGCACTTCTACTTTGTTCTCCAAACATCTCTTTGGGGTGCAACATCATATCATGTGCCATAACTAGGCCTTGGCATTGTTTTTGCAACACATTGGTCATAGAGGCCATTATGTAGCATTTAGCCATTTCATCAGCCTCATGCCACTTATTAAATGCATCTCTTTGCTCCTCAATGGCATCAGCTAAAGCAAGTTCTGGTGCCTCAATATTAAGGACATGAACTATCTTATCAACAGTGAGAACAATGATTAGGTTCCTTTTCCAATCTACATAGTTTGGTCCAGATAATCAATTTTCATCCAAAATCTTAGCTAAGGGATTAAAATTGGTCATAATGAATCTGCAAAATAATATAAAATAATATATTCACCTACATATTTCCATCATATTTAGGTTTTTGAATAACTAATGGTACCTCCCACAAGAACAAAATATCATAGATTCCCAAAATAGAATATAACAATTATATTCATAAATAGTTCAAAGTGGGCATCGGGAACCCTTACCCTACATGCTCCAATAATTTCTTTTGAAATATACTGTGCACACCATATAAAGGCAAATAGATACTATTCATCATAATTTCATCTCATGTTTCTAATTTTATTTAATTTATCTATGACTCCTGATTTACTTTTGGCCTCCAAACCAAACATGTTTTACACTATTTTAGTGGTCATGTTTATTTGGATAAGTGCAAACCATTATCTGAATGTGATATATGTACTAGTATGAATATGTTGCTATTTTAGCCACACTCCCACCAGTCATACACATATCTGTCTTCCTAAGAAGTAAACAAGAGGAACTACTAAACCAAAATCAAGTCTATCCTTTTGGCTTCAACAAAATTTTAATTTAATAGAACCTTTATTCACCGACAATGGGGGGCCATAGGAATTATTCTATAAAATAATCCTATTTAGCACTTAATATATATCAGTACTGGGATGCAATTGTAAAGTGAGTCAATGCACTAAATATCATTCTTTATGTATCTGACACAACTCCCACCAATTGAGATTCAACACCTCAATTTGGTAATACCCAAGATTTTTATCAACATAAAAAGGTGAGTCCATGAACCAAAATATATCAACATGGGTTACAGAGATAAGCACATATACATGAAACCATATTTGACAATCTATAAAGCAATTATAGCACTACGCCGCACAACCCAAGATTACATGCAAGAGACATGCGACTTCAACGACATATTTGTCAAATATAATCAAGAATACGGAAACGTACCGGAACCAAACAATCAACATATCACATATATATCAATCACGGCATATAAGAAATAAATCTCGGCAAACATACTGATATTAAATAACAATTCAAAATCCAAGATTAATTGTGGTTTGCTCTGATGCCACTGAAACTTTTGCAAAAGCAATATAAAACAAAAAATTATATTTTCATTTAAAGGTCGTTGTACCACACAACCATGGATTTTAAATAGAATAAAATTGCGTACCTCTCTTAGCAACCCAAGCGTGTTGCCTCTCAAGGTATTCACGTCTCTCTTTATTTCTTTTTGAGTTTTCAGAAGACTACAGTATCACTGAATAGTTCTAATGGCCAACCACTAATGATATTTTTTAAAATCTTATTTTTATTTAAGACTTCTAAAACCCAAGAGAGAGATTGGACGTGAGATCCTTAGGGATCCTAATCTTCAGCTATAGGATTTATCAATAAATTTTTGAACGTTATTGACTTATCTTGAAACTCTTTCAAAACTATTTCTTAATTTTCTCAACCATATTAAGAAAATATTTGAACTTCTACAGATTGCAATAATGTCCATCAACACATTGCAATTAAACCCTGAAGATTAGAGAATTTCAAATGAGGTCCCATTTCATACATTTTTATATCTGTGTCCTTCCACCATACTATATTCCCACAAGCCACTAAGACTGGATAAATATCATTGTCATGTCCCTAGCTTATGTGACCCTTAATTTCTTGATTTCATAATTTTTATTGGACTCCAAAATATCTTTAAAAACTCTTTAAATATATACATACAATATTATATATATGAAAAACATTTTTGAAAAATGTCACCGGCTGGTTTTGTTTTGAGTCCAACTTCAATATGAAAATCAACCGAATATACTATCTTCTTTAGAAAATGGTGGATTCATTGTTGAGCATTTATATATTTTACTCATTACACACATAACCCAACATGTCTGTATATAGCCTTTAAAATTGGTATCACCAGTTGACATTGTCTAAGTTATGTGCATAATAAATAAATATACACAAACCCCTCATGTTTGAGGACAATAGAAAAATTGTGATAGAACAAGCTTTTAATTAACAATGATCACTCCATAAGATGTCCTTGATCGGATCCAATTCAGTGTATGTACTTGTTACATTACACCCACTTGTTTGCTTAAAGTCACTACTTCAATGATGGAGTAAATCATCCTATCATATAGCAACACAACAAATGTAAGCTTTAGTGGTAATATTCAATTAATATCCACAACCTAGAACAATTTAATAATCTATGAAAAATCATTACTCCGTGTCTTTGGTTCCTTAACCATTAACATGATTTTTCCTACAGAAGTGACATCACATGCCACATTTAAACAATGAAATATACCTATGAATGTGAAAATTAAATTTTATTATGAAATAAAAATGCATAGTATTGTTTTTGAGGGCACATAATTCTAACACTGCCTTAGGCAGCTTGCATAAGCTAGGCCAACCTGCATGGGTTGACATTGAAGACAGGACTTCCAGTGTATATTATACTAGTCGCTAACCCGTGCGATGCACGGGATAGTTTTTAAAAAAACATATATATTTACTTTGCTTAGAGAAATAATCACTTGAAACAAATAAGAATCCACCTCTACTTACTATGGCTCAAAACATAAAGTATAATTTTATTTGAAATGTAATCAAACATTAAAGGAAACTAAACAATTGTATATCAATTATTGCAAAATATCTAGATGAACAAAAAATATATAATAAATGAATGCTTAGGCAAATATATATTTTTTGTTTATTCATCTTTTGACTTATTTAAAAAATATATTCCTTATACTTTGTAATCTAGCATAGTAGATGACACTCATATTCTACATGAGCACAATATAAAGGAATAACAAACTTTAGGGATAATAATTTAATGATTTAACTATTTTTAGAGATAATTTTATAACTAAATCCATACAAATAAGTTATAAACACTCCCTCTCTCGAAAACTTTAAAAACTACTATTCAAGCATAAGTAAATAAAGATACAACTACCAAAATAGCTTTCACATAAATATTTTGAAATTCCCAAGGTCTTTATACACAAAGGCAAAACAAATCTCTAGTGTACAACTCCTAATCTCCACTTGAAAATAATATCTGCAAAATAAGAGAATTCATACCTAAAAAATAATTCATTTAGAAGGAAATAAAAAAAATCAATATAAATTTTCTACTGTTAATGGAGGCTTGCAATTAGTATGCACTTCCCTCCCTTTACCACTCATTTGAAACAATGAGAAGAATACTTTACATAAATCCATGAACTACTTATACTCAGGAGATAAAGCAATTATGAAAGATACCATTTATTTCAACCAAAAAAAGAAAAAGAAAAAAAGAATAATCATAATGAATCAAAAAAGAAAGCAATATGGATGGCTTAGGGATGATGATCCAATAGGTTTTGAAAATATTGAACATCAATGCAAGAACTTATTTGTGACTTTCATTAAACATTACATTTATCATGAATTCTATCCAACACATGCTAGAAACTTTTAATTCAAAAACTTTTCACAACTAAAGAAAATCAAATATGACTACAAACGATGTGAAAAAAAATTTAAAACTTTATTAGCAAAATATATTAAAAAACAAACATAGACCAAATACAATAGAAACTGATAAGGAACTTCATTAGCACAACTTTCCAATCAAAGAAAGACTTTATTTGATTGGTCTAGGTGTTGGGGCTTCTCAGATTGTTCTACTATCTTAGAGTTTATTTCTTCTCTTAGTATTGCATTTTAAGTTTTTCCTTGTTGTTTGATACTGATTGTTTGCTTGTTGCATTTCTTTGTGTTCATCATCATGAACACCTTGTATTTGCTTACTTTAGTTTATAGTTTCTTTAATAATACTCTTATTACCTATCAAAAAAAGAAATGCATATCATTAGTTAATATAAAGACATAATACATAAGCTAAGACATTAAAAAATCTTATTAGATTAATATGAAATTGAAGTATTCTAAACGTAATATACAAAGTTTGAGAAAAATGATTTGGCAATTTTTCTATTATTTGAATCTTAAAATTTTCTCCTATCTTAAAGCCAAAAAACAGTTCCAATTATAGATAACAAACTGAAAAATGTATACAAAAACTCCCCACGAAGCTAGGAGAGAAAGAGGTCCCTAGGAACACAATGTTGAAATTTAGGGGCTAGAATAACAAATAAAAATATTTGGGACGAAAATAGCATATATATATATATATATTTTTAGTAAAAGATAGAAAATTTTATAGATAACAAACTAAAAAATGTATACAAAAACTCCCCACGAAGCTAGGAGAGAAAGAGGTCCCTAGGAACACAAAGCCTATGCAAAAGGAAAAACAGACATAAACAAAAGGAGAGCCCCATGAAACATTCCGGATTTCTACTGGGCCAACATGAGCCATTGGGGCTCCTCCAGAAAGCCAATTGCACCCTTAACTATTCTTTTCGGCTGGAACTAAACTCTCTCAAAATAATACTTGTTACGGTTTCTTTTTGCTCAAATTATCTCTAGTAGGTAGGATATTGGAGCGAGCTCTCCAAACAAAGTTACACACTTTAATTTGGTGGCACATTAAGGGCCCATAATTTCCTCCATAGTAACAAATCTCCTCTAGCAGAAGAATGTTACTTGTTCCTCGGCTGCCGCAAGTGAAGTGCAACCTGGTATGCAGATTTTACAGAGAAACTTTGTGATCGATTCTCCTTCCATACCCACTGATCCCGAGAGTAGGTATTGTTTAAAGGAATGGCAAGTATCACCACACAGGTCAAACAGTGAAAAAAAATTTCCACGATCCCATTGTTTAGTCGACTCATCAATAAGCTCATTTACCTGCATAGAAGGAATCTATTCCCCAATCAAATCAAGCCCTACCGTCCCTCACTCTCCACTTTGACCCAACCCGAATAATCTCTCTTGTTGCCAGTAAGTTGCGCCACACGAATGAGGGATACGATATCACATTAAGGAATCATGGATGAAAAGAAAAGATGCCAAGTGTTAGATTAATTTGAAGATAAATATTATAAAAAATAAAAATAAAAACAAAAAACAAAAGAGTAAGTAGTGAAGTTGGATAGAGAAAATTAAACATCTTAGACTTCTAAAGTGATCAAGCAGAGGAGGCATCCAATTCATATTCATTTGTAGGCCCAAAATGTCCTAACTACAAATGAAGCAAGGTGAAGATGACTGTTGCTACCATTTTAAAATAAAAAAGGTAATAATTTCAGTTGCTCAAGTCTTTGCAAACAGTTAAAAGTTATTGTTCTTGAGAGAGGGCCATAGATCATATTAGTTTTATGCTGATTTTAAAAGGGGAAGATGAAAGAAAAAAAATCAGAAAAATTCAAAGAAAAGACAAAAGAAAAGAACCAATTTATCTTAATTAGATACTGATCCAACCACAATTCTTCCAGCATATAGTCTAAATGCATAAGTATAGAGAATCAGGACATTTTGGAAGTAGTTTAACATAGAAACAACTTTGAAATAGAAGATAACTTCAACTTAAAAGACATAATGCTATGATGTTAACTGTTTCATTTGGTCATTACTGACTGGGTTTTTTTTTTGTTAAGTCATTACTGGCTGGGTTAACAGCATTTACTATAGCATTTTGTGCTACATTAGGGCCAAGGCTAGTCCAATAATTTTCTTAACAGATTTGTGAAGGACATAATAGCTCTTACACTCATGATTCTTGTATTTGAATTCAGTCAGCTGTTCAACTCAAAGTTTTGTTGATTTGGGTAAAAGTAACTTAAAGTAATTAATAATATGTACAATTCCCCTACTACATAGCTAATTTGTCTTTAGTTGTGCATGCTTAAATATCTAAAGCATTTAAAGAATGCAGATGTCAGTGGTACTGAACTCTTAACTTCCAAGGATTTGTTCACAAATGATGGAAATATTATACCTAAGCACTTATTATCTCTAACTAATGAATAAATCATTATGAAAATTGTAATTCTCATGCTCTCATGCCTATAGTGGTTCTTTTTTAAGAGAACCATCTATAGCTCACAACATCAATGGAATAAGAATAACAAATTCTAAAAAAATATAAATTATGTAGTAAACAAAGAAGGCACCAGATTACCAATCAAAGTGAGTATTGGCTTTGCAATGCCCCCTCTTCCCTTTGCCCTGCCAACAATCTCTTCTTTTTTTCTTCTTTTTTATATCAATTAACACATGTCAGAACAAAAAAAAAAAAAAACAACAACAACAACAAAATTGAACTTTATGTGATATCCCAGAACATTAATAGTGAAACTAAAACAAATCCAAATATTTTATTAATAGTGAAACTAAAACAAACCCAAATATTTAATTAGACTGTAAAAAGGGGGAAACTCAATACAGATCAAACCAAAAAAAAAAAAAATCCATCTTTGTTTCTCATAAAAGACCTTAAAACACAGCAATTTTTTCCAACATACTCAAATATGTCTTTACCTGCACATCATAGGGTCCAATTGTATCCTTATGGCCTGCAGAATCTTGATGAGTAATGCCTCCCTAAAATCCAGGAAAACCCAATTTTAATTTCTTTACAATTAAACCTAATAATAATCAAGCAATTGAATATCTTTGTGACAAACTGTCCCTGTAACATGTATGTGACAGTAAAAAAACTCTCAAAACAGAAATAAAATCACCACAAAATGCAAAATAGCAGTAGCCCCAACAAACCGAAAGATTATATTACCCATTAATAAATTATAGAAAGGGAAAACCAATGTAAGATAAATACAACAAAAAAATACCATACATCAAACCAAAACAAACCCAAAATCAAAACCAAATTAAAGAATCCCAGAAAAATAAAAATCCAATAAAAATTGCATTAAAAAAAAAAATTCAATACCAGAATTTTAATGATTCTTCTTTGGTATAACTCTGAATACAAAGGAAGAAGAAGACGTAAAAACTCTGCAAAAAACAAAAAATCAATTAAGAGGAAAAGAACCACACCACAAAGCAACGAACGGGTTTTTTGAAGGACGGCTCAATCAGCTGGGTCGAACTAATGGACAGGCTAGGAGGCGATCGCAGAGGCCACTTTCGCCTTCAACGGTAGCGATGTCAACAACCCCGGTTTAGATTAAGCCCGCTTCTTTATTGTTGTTGGATTCAGAGAAGAAAGGCGAGAGATAAAGACCGATGGTGGTTCTGGGTTGTGGAGAGAAAATTGATAGTGAAGATGGGCAAAGAATCGGGTTTAGATTCAAAGAAAGGTGAGAGATAGAAACTGATGGTGGTTCTGGCTTGTGAAGAGAAAATTGACAGTGAAGATAGGCAAAGAAACGGGTTTGACAGAGGAGAAGTTTTTGTTGTTGGATTCAGAGAAGAAAGGCGAGAGATAAAGACCGATGGTGGTTCTGGGTTGTGGAGAGAAAATTGATAGTGAAGATGGGCAAAGAATCGGGTTTAGATTCAGAGAGAGGTGAGAGATAAAAACTGATGGTGGTTCTGGCTTGTGAAGAGAAAATTGACAGTGAAGATGGGTAAAGAAACGGGTTTGAGAGAGGAGAATTTTTTTTTTTTTTTTTTTTTGGGTTGTATTAGGGTTTTATGTATTATTGGGTTTTAGTGAAAAAAAATAATAACTGATTTTTTTTTTTAAATAATGCTGACGTGGAAAATTATGGTGCTAGCAAAAGCTTCGGTTTTATATATATATATATATAGATTATAATTTTCTTCGACTCATACATTAATACAAGTATAGTTACCAATATAGTTTCCAATAAAAAAAATAAAAAATAAAAATAACATTCGGATTGGATATATATATGATATACAATACGTTTCATTTAGCTCAACGTATAAATAAATAAAACATTTTTAAAGTGCCGCTTAGAAGATGTAAATGATGGGTTCCAATTAGCTCAATTAGTAAAGTTTCTAATGATTGAATAAGAGATCTAAGATTCAATCACAACTTATACCAAAAATTAATTAGTGTCTTGGTTTGATGATAATGACATCATCAAGAGTGGACACCATAGATTGAAACTAGTGACAAAGTTAGGAATTTAGGTCGAGGGGGTAAGATTAAAAGATAAGATTGAAAGTAAAAAATTAATTTAAAAAAATTTAAATGTGAATATTAAGAGTATACAATATACCCGTTAATATTTAAACGTGACTCAATGGCTTGAATGTTTTTAAAAACTCAACTTGAATGCTTTTAAAAACTCAACAAAAACTATAAGGTACAAATTGAAAGAGACGTATTAAAAGAATTAAAAAAAAAAAAACTTATGGGAGGCGTTCTTTATACTGTATTATATGTACACTGTTTGATTTTTTTTTTTTTCATAGATCTATTAGTATTAGGTTGCTATGATTCCTACTCCATATAGACGTATAGCATTAGCAATAGGTTTTTTTTTTTTTTTTTTTTTTTTTTTTTTTTTTTTTTTTTTTTTTAAAAATCATTACTAGGTGGGACCCATAGTTTTATATTAGAGTTATAGTAGTTTAAGAGTTCTATTAGTTAAGGCTAGGCCTGTCTACGGGTTGGTCCGGGTTAGATTTATGCTAAACCCGGAACTGACCCGATAAGTTCAGGTCTCTCATTTCTGGACCCGCCGCTAACCAGTGAACGAAATCGGTTTAGGTGGTCGGACCTCCTTGGATACTGGTCGGTCCTCAATCGAAGTTGAAAATTTCGAAACTATGCCAGATTTTTCCGAAAACCACCAAATTTGGTTGAGATTGGGCTGAATCTGCCGAGATCAAGCTGAATCTCAATGAGATCTTGCCAGATCTCAGCGAGATCTTGATGGATCTCAAAGAGAATAGGCCAAATCTCGACAAGATCTCAGTGGATCTTGAAGAGATAAGGCCGAATCTCGACCAATCAGACAAAACGACCGATGAAACACACCCATCGATGGAGAACAACTAATTTCCGTTGTACATATAGTCGGATCAGCTGAAAATCGGTTTTTATGCTCAAACTTGTCATCCAACCCACTAGTATCGAGTTTTGGGGATGAAGACCCACCGCTGACCGTCATTGGCGTCGGGTCGGCCGGTTTAAGAGCTAAGTTGGCCAGGTTAGTCAGGTTGGTCAGGTACTAGGTCTAGTTGGGCACCCCTAGTTAAGGCTACTAAGTTTTGAAACGAGTAGCAATAGGTTGTTCCCAATAAATAGAAAAGTTTTTTTGTCTTTTGTTAAGAAGGGGAAAATAAGACATTTCAGTTCAATATACTATCATTATTAGTAAAAAATTTGAAAATTCAAGGAGGCACCTACCCCCTCGTCCCCCCTCCCCCCTCCTTCTGCCGCTGATTGAAATTCTCAAAAAAAATGTAAATGAATAATATAGTTTTTTTATTATTATTTTTTTTTTTTTGCAATACAGAAATTCTAGTCTAGTCTAATCTAAATATATATGTGTGTGAAACTCCCTCTTGGAGACTTAAACCCTAGCCCTTGCCCTTGACCAACATTTTCTTTATATATGTGTTAAAAGGGTTGCGATTGTTTTAAATGTACTAATTAGTCTCCAATATTTTGATATTAAGTAAAAAAGACTCTATATCATTAAATAGTGGATGGAAAAAAAGAAAAAAAAAATTATCATAACTAATGCTAATAGTAAAAAATTAATTTTAATACCACTTGGACTTCCTCATATGCTGCGATGTGGCCAGACTTTTATTTTATTATATTTTTTTAAAATAACCCCTTAAAGTAAAACAACCAAATCCTTAAAATATCTTACACCATATTTTATACTCACAGCCAGCATGAATTTTAACTCCGGTCCCCAGATCTAAACTCTCTCTGTCTTTGACACCCCATGCTTTGACCCACTGTGTTCTAAGAAATCTCATCTCAGTGCTTGCCAACAGGTCTAGGCCCTAATAATGTAGTCATCTCTACTTTATGCTCTTTTCTCTTTTTATGTTTGCTTACTGACAGGGCGAAGCTATGTAAAAAAGGTCGGGGCTATGACTCCCAAAATTTTGAAAATTTTGAAAATATATATAATTTTTTTTAATATTTTCAAAATTTTATCTAAAAAAATAAGAATTGGTCCCTCCAAATATTTAAATTAATCCAATGATGTTCTTAAAAAAAATAATTGGTTTAATAATAATAGAGACAACTTTATTTTTCGCAATTTTAACTTTTATTCTAAAATGTTCTCTCATATCTATTAAATATTTAATAAAGTTTGACATAAAACATGTTTGAATCTACCTTTTTCAACCTGTATGTGGCAATTAACAAGTCATTGACTCATTAAAAAAATCTTGTCACTAAAACTGCACATAAAATGTCTCTTTAGTTGCCACATAATAGGTTAGAGCAAGATAACTTCTGTATGAGCATCAGGTCGAGGCCAACCCTATTCTTCATATGGTTAAGAGGTTGAGGCCCGGTATAAGGTCGGGGGTCAGCCCATTAGCCTTCATATGTTTATGAGGTCGGGATCCAACATCAAGTTGAGACCAACCTATTAGCCCTTGATGGGTTGGAGACCAAATCTAGCCCGAACGAACGAGAACAATAGTGCCTTGGGGCAAATCGCCTACCGAGCACCATTTTGCATCAAGTGCAAGTTTCAAGAGAATTCTCGAAAAGTCCCACCTGATCAAAAATTTTAAACAGAACTGGGGTCCATGTGACAAAGTGGATGAAAGTTCATCATTAGAACCCCATTAGTGGGGTGTTATAAAAGTGAAAGTGGGTTAGATAATAGGGGGATGGCATTTTCGGGGAGAGATACATGAGAGAAGAGTGAGGAATGACCAAAGAGGGAGAGAAGATTCCAAATCAATATAACTCGATCCTTCTCAGGAAATAGACACACAAAGATAAAGAAGATAGAGTGGGCTTAAGAACCTTCCTTTAGGCTATTGGGTTGGCTCTAGGAAGTTTTTCCATTGTAGGAAATTCCATACCCATCCAAACAATTAAATTGGGAGTCTAACCCAAAAATTATCAAGCATTTTGGGTTCAAGTACGACAACTTTAAATGTGTTTGGAGCCTAACCTATTCCTTTAAGTTTTGGATCATTCATATTTTATAAAATTTCATTAGTTCAATTAAAAAAAATTTTACTTAATTTAGTATAAAATTTGATAATTTGTATCAAAAATAAAACTTTTAAAGAATTTCACTATGAAAATGGTAAAAATGAATTTTATTTTATGAAAGATCGCCATCAAACATGATTTTGATTAAAAATACTAAACTCTTTTTGTGTGTGTGTGTATGTGTTTGTGTGTGTATGTGTGTGTGTACATATATAACTTATCAAATAAAAAATTTGTGCATATAATAAAAAAGCGTGTGCATATATGTGTGCGTAGGGAGCTGTCTTGATGAATATTGATAGGCCAAGAATGTATTGACCCATTGTGATAAATTAATTAAATTAACATGCAAAGCGCGTGGTAGCACAAACAAATCACCAATTATCTAAAGTATGCAGCGGAAAATAAATTGATATGGTGATTTGTTTACGAATGGGAAAAACCTACATGGCAAAAACCCTACTGAGTGATTTTAAGGTCACCACTCCCGGGAATCCACTATTATCAAAACAAGCGGTTACAAGTAAAGGAATCCCAATAACTTATACAGACGTACAGTTGAACTCTTACCCCAATACCCAATTGGACTTGTTCTGTAATGACAATCTCTCCTTTTCAATGCACGGTTGTCGAGCAGCTATCTAAGTTTAAAATGCGTGTTTCAACTGTCGAACTAGCTAACGAGGAGCTATCGAGGATCAACCAAAAGGTTTTCAACACAAGGAAGCTCAATGGATCGAGGTAGCTATCGAGCAACTATCGAGGAGACAAAAAGTTTCTTGATTGATCGAACTAGTTATCAAGAGCTATCGAGAATGTGATAAGAAAAGGCTGAAGTGTCTCGATAGATAGCCTATCCATCGAATGCTGTCGAGAAGCTATTGAGATTACTTAAAAACGGTTTTTCAAAGAAGAGAAAAACACATATATGAATGCAATCAAGTATGCTACTTAAACACATATCCAAACAACATTTTAATCTCTCAAAAACATCTCTCAACAATAAAAATGATTGGCATTTAGATCCAAAATACACACACACACACACACACAACAAGTCTAATCAATTTTATATTTCAAAAACAAGTCAAGACAGTTTAGTGAGCATACATAAACACAAGTATTCCTTGTAATGGCCAAATCACATTGTACCTGCACATGTATAAAAAGTAGCAAAGAATATTGTGTGTTATTGTGAAAAACATCACAAGATTGCATAAATGTCTACTTGTTATGACGATTTGAGATATGAGAAAAACACTTTAACTCACACACAATCATAACTGTTTGAGGAGGACTATCGCTTTTGAGGTACATCCAATAACTCCCACATCTCCTAGAATACACGCTTGTAATCATATATAAAGCAATTTGTTTTTTTTTTTTTTTGCTTTTACTTTTCTTTGCATCTTTTAAGCAAACCATGCATGGACATATAAGAAAGAGAAAAGAAATATCCAATGATGTTATGCATTTGACATTGCACTTTTGCTATGCTGAAGCATACAGATGTCATTTCATGATTAGCAAGCAACAGTGGTGAGATGGTTATTTATGCATTTCTCTTAAGATTTTCTAGTCCTTCCGTCAAAAAGATTGATACGAGTGTTAAGTACAAGTGATTACTTAATCTTACTCATCATAAGCACGAGCCATAAAAATCACTTGCTTAGTTGTGCATAGAGATGCTCATCTAAGTTACAACAGATACAAAGTTTAGAAAACTTTGTTTTAATGGCCATCCAAAGTAAACAACCAAAAACATGTTAAACAAAACAAAGCAATGCATAAAACTACACCGACTCAAAACTAAAAAGCAAAACACACAAGTAATGCATAACCAAAAACAAGAAGAGGGAGAGAGAGAAAAAGTGACAAAATCACTTGGAGCCATTTTCCTTCCACACCTTGGAAGAACCTTTTCGTTTAGAGAACCCTTGATCTGGCGGTGAGGGTGAAGAGTTATAACCGTTCAAGTTTGAAAGGAACATGAGGGCTTTGAGAAGGTTTCAAAGAAGAGCAAAAAAGGATGGAAGCTGATTCTAGTTTCCTGATGCAATCATGCCATTGCTCTGTTGAGTGGCTAGCCACTTATAGCAGTTTGGTCGAGTATGTCTAGCTACGTTACTGTGATGATAGAAATGCTGCTTTTTCTGTTTTGGTTTTTAAGAGTTTTCCTTCTTAGCCTTAAGGTTCTTAATCTCTTTCTTATCAAGCTTAAGGGGTGCTCCTAAGATAAATTTACCCTTGTCTACGTTCTCACTTGCTAATTCATTCTTAACATCATTGTTCTCAGTTTCAACATTATTAGCAGGAGGAACAAAAATATTAGTATTAGTAGAAGCAATACTAGGAGAAGAGAAATCATACCCTAAACCGGTTCGATCAGAAGTAGATTTCTTAAGATTGAGCATCTCATCGAGCTTAGCACTTGAAGTCCTTTCTAGCTGAGCTTTGACTTGGAATAGTTCTGCTTTAAAATTCTTGGTCTTCTCAGCCTAGAAATTATTCCCAAATCCCAGTGCTCCAATAGTCTGATTGGCTTCATCAAACTTTGTAGAGATTTCTTCTCATTTAAGCTCCACATCACTAAGCTTCTTGGTAGTCAACCTATACAACTTCTCATGCTTTTCTAAGACTTTGTATAACTTTGCATGGGCTGTGTGGATGTCATCTTGTTCATCCATCTTCTCAAGTTTAGATTCCACCAATTCCTCTTCTTCATCCACATCTTCAACAATCCCCTCAGTAGGATTTATAGTAGTAGTGAAGGCATTTAGGATTCCATCATCCTCATTATCAAAATCATCCTCGAGCTCAGTGTCACTCAACATAGCAGCAAGTGCCTTGCTCTTCCCACTGGTCTTGAGATACATAGGGCACTCTTGTTTCATATGACCGAAACCTTGACACCCAAAGCACTTTGGTCTTAAGGGAACAGTGTACTGACCGCCATCCCTAGCATCCTTCTTTCCTTTGTCTTGGCTCTTAAACTGAGAAGAACTCAACTGTCTACAGTCCTTATCGAAGCCCTTTCATTGGCATTCTTCATAAACTTCTCGAATTGCTTGGTGATGTAGGACTTCATCTTAGAATCTTCATCATTAGAAGACCCATCAGTATCATTGCTCTTGGCGTTCAATGCCATGCTTTTGCTCTTGCTCGATTTCCCGATCCTTGTCAAACCTAACTCATAAGTCTACATATTTCCAACCAGCTTAATCAAAGGAATTTTGTCGATGTCCTTTGATTCCTCAATGGCAGTGATCTTGGCATGAAATCTCTCGGGTAGAGATCTGATCATATTTCTCACAATCTTGGATTCAAGAATGGTTTCCCCAAGATTAAAAGCTGAGTTCACTATGTCCTTGAGTTTAGCATAGAACTCATTAAATGACTTGTCCTCCTCCATCTTAATCTCTTCAAAGCTTGTAGTGAGCTTCTAAAACTTTGAATCCTTGACAACCTTGATTCCTTCATAGGTTGTCTGGAGAATGGTCCATACTTCCTTAGCAGTTTTAGTAGAGGATATCTTCTTGAATTCCTCATTCATGACTGCACTGAATAGAGCATTCAATGCCCAACTGTTGAAGTCTGTCACCTTGATCTTTGCATCATCCTAGTCAGCCGAGGCTTCTGTAGACTTGGTCCAACCTATCTCCATAGCTTGCCATACTTTCTCATCTAAAGACTGCAAGAGAGCTCTAATGCGCTCTTTCCAGTATGCATAGTTAGTGCAATCAAATAAATAAGGTATAATAAGAGACTGTTCTTTATCCATGACAAACAGAGGTCAATGGATTACACAGAAAAAATTAACTAATCAGAGTGTGCCTGCTCTGATATCACTTGATAAGCCAAGACTATATTGGCCCTTTGTGATAAATTAATTGATTAATTAGCCAAGTTTATTAATTAATCAAATTAACATGCAAAGCGCATAGTAGCACAAACAAATCATCAATTATCTAAAGTATACAGTGAAAAATAAATTGACATGGTGATTTGTTTACGAATGGGGAAAACCTACACGACAAAAACCCTACCAGGTGATTTTAAGGTCACCACTCCCTAGAATCCACCATTATCAAAACAAGTGGTTACAAGTAAAAGAATCCTAGTACTCTATACCAACTTACAGTTGAACCTTTACCTCAATACCTAATTGGAATTGTTCTATAATAACAATCTCCCATTTTCAATGCACAACTCCCAATACGTGACAAACTAATTGTGCAAATCCCAGTACACGACTTAATCACCAACTTGAGAAAGATGTTGGCTACAAAGTTCTTCTATTCATCACACGATGAAAATCATGAAGTTGTTTGGTCACAAAACCTTATGATGTACAAACACAACAGCTTCTTGAAGAGAAAGAAGAACTAGAGAAAACTAGGTTTCCGATTACACTTTTCTTCACACTTGTGGAATTGTGCTCTTGTGCAGCCGTGCGTAACCTCTTTTGGCTCTCAAAATAATCCTTATATATGTTTAAGGTTGTGAGAAAAAAAAGCCCAAACATATATGCATGGATTGGATGAAAAACAGCCCTGAAAAATGAGTTTCATAAACCTCGATAGATAGCCATCTATCAAGCTAGTTGTCGAGGAATGGGCTTTAGTAGCTTTTAAACCTCGATAGATGCTAGATGTTAAGTTTTAAAATCCAGTACTTTCTCACTTGATTCTTGGACAAACTTGCATGGCTTTAACACTTGAACTTGAAACCTTGTTTTTTGAAGCATTAAACACATCATAGATCTACTAAATTACAAATAAAGTGCATTTTGTCAAATGATTAGCTAATTATATAAAATAGTGACATATGTACCTAACATTGAATCACATATGTTCTTACAAATATATTAGTGCTGCAACTTAGCCCCCTTAAACAAAATTTTTTGGCTTTGACCCTGTTTATTGAGAAACTAAAGGAAAAATGAAAAAAAGAAACCCAAAAAAATGAAGATGAGCTAAAAACGTTGAATGTTAAGAAAACTCAATAAGAGGGAAATTTTTAATTTAGATTATCTAGTTTTTACTTTTTTTTTTTTTGGGCTAAAAATAGTATAAATAAAAGATAAAAATAAAATAAAATAAAATAAATAAGTAACTCACATGAGATTCACAAATAGTAAGGAAAATAAACAATAAATTGTGCATGTTGAATTCCAAAGAGGCACTTAGTTTTAAAACCAATGGAATTAATCTTTAAATTTTGAAAGAATCGTTCTCATCATCTTCCAGGTCCAACACTTCGCAAGTTCCAACACGAAAGACTCAAATAATCCAACCATGAAGGGAAGCGCGCCCCTCTTCCCTTCCATAGTTGTGACTTGCTGGCTCATGCAAGACTTGAATCCAAGGAAGAAAATGCGGGTTCTAGAGGCCAGATAAGGCATGTGATTCAGCGTCGTAAGTATATAGGTATTTAATTTATTATATTAATTTCAATTCAACAATAAACTAACGTATCAGGTATTTCGTATATCTGTTTTCCTAATTTTGGCTATCTTTTCAAGCATAATAACAGGTAAGAAATTAAAATGAACGAGAAGATGTTTATAATATTCCTACCTTGGCTAACTTATATTAAAAAGAAAAGAGAGAAAAATAACAAAAAAAATTATTTAATGCCTCATATAATTTAAATAATTTTTTTTTATGAGATAGAAATTCTATCTAAGTGTATATGTGTGAAACTCTTTTTTGAAGATTTGAACATTGACCCTTGACCCCTGCCATTGCACTAAAGTTGTGCGGTGGTCATATAATTTAATAATTAAAATGTTTTAATTTGTGTTTATTTAAAATATATAATACGTAATATTATATGTTATTATGATGTTATCATCCACACACACACATATATATATATACACACCAAAGAAAAATTCAAAAATCTTATAATAAAATGAAAATGTTTTATTGTAAAACATAAAACTACAAATATTGATCTTAAAATAATTATATCGTTGTGACAAGAGTTTCATAACTCAATTGGGTGGTAAACTTGTATTTTATAATATTCTTGTTCGATATGTTTGGTAAGTGGGAGTTTTTTTTTTTTTTTTTTTTTTTCTCCAAAAAAAAAAAAAAAACGTATATTCTTATTGGAAAGTACGGACTTGTAAGTTGTAACTACCTTGGCGTAATTCACAAGATGTTGTTAGCACGTTATCAATGACGTTTGTCTTTAGATTGTAGACTGCTAAGCCGAGCCGTGAAATTGAAAAATGTTGAGAGAAATGTGTATTTGTAACATTTCTCGTAGGAGGAGATTCAGAGCTCAAAAGCCTTGAAGCTTGGAATGATATTATATATAAAAAAAAGATTAGAAAAATTAACGTCTAAAAAAAAAGATAAAATGATATAAAAATGGAATTCTAATTTCCAGTTAAGTTTGAGTTCATTTGAAAAACTCTAAATTCAAACGCAAAAAAAAAAAAATAAATAAAAATAAAGAAAAAATAAAGAAAAAAGAAAAAAGAAAGAAAGAAGTAAATAGTGTTAAATTATCGATTGTCTCAAAAGTTTAAATTATTAGAATATGGTAAATTTTAATCATTTAACTAATACTTCTAACACTCCCATGTTCTTCATGTGTGGGCTGAAACTACTTTTTAATGGGTGAGGTCTAATACGTAAGAATTTAAATGAGAGATAGAGTAGAGGAGATAAATATCGAATTCAGGATCTCATGCTTTGATATCATGTTAAATTATTGATTGTCCCAAAAATTTAAACTATTGAGATATGATAAATTTAATTATTTAACCAATACTTCTAACAAACAACACAAATCAAACAAGTTTCTTTCCTCATAACTAATTAGTATGCAATAATTACACGGCACAGGCATGAATAAAGAGCTTCACAAAAGACTAACATAACAACAAAATCAAGTTCACCTAAACCAACAACACCCAAACTCAAAGTAACAATTTTTCAGTAATAGAACCACGGAAACAAAAGGGAAACTATAAAGAAGTTACCTGTAGAGTTGCCCAGACAGCAACGAGTGGAACCCAATTGGGAATTGAGAAAACCATCTCTCAATCGCCCAAGCAAGCAATATTAGAGGAACCTTGAAAAGAATCGTAGGCAAGTTTGAATTTTATTTTTTAAAACAAGTCAGAATCATAGGTAAATTGGATTGACTTAACCCGAGCTGGAAAAAAAAATTATCAAGTCATAGTTCAACCCATTTTTACCTTGGGTAAAAGAATTGGGTTCAAATAAGGTAATTTCTATTGGTTTGGCCGTTTGGGTCGGGTTATTGGGTTCAATTTTGTCATGTCTAGTCTCACATGCATACACACAGTTTCAGGCAGTGGTGGCTCTAGAAATTTTGTCCAGGATGTTCCTGAACAAACTAGAACAGTAACCTACCCTATTCCACTTTGAAAAATTTTTGTGTCATTTAGTCTATTTCGGGTGTTTCGGGACATTTCGGTAAATATTAGCCGAAATTCAAGATTTGGCCGACATGAAGTTTGTGCTTTAAAAAAAAAAAAAATTGTTCTTAAAACCAAAACAAATTTGCATTCTGTACATCGAAAAACCTCAAAAGGGAAAAAAATGAAAAGAAAAGAAATGAACAAAGGTACCTGTACAATAAACTATAAGTTCATTTGAAATATTAATAAAATTATTAATTATTGTTGTTTAGTTGTTTCATTAATTTGTTTATTTCTTATAAACTATAATTTGTTGTATTATTGTTTCATTAATTACAAAATTATTAATTGTTGTTTAGCCTAACATAATTTAATTTGTTTGTCTTTTATAATGTATTATTTAATTAAATTATTAATTATTGGTGTTTAGTTGCTTCATTAATTTTTTTTTACTAACTACTAACAGTCTAGCATACACTACACTATGCATTAGCACACACCCCATGTGCACACATAGCCTTGCCTCTATGTCATTACTTCCCCAATTCAAATATCTCACCCCACATGGCCACACCACATGGCCCCATGGCCCCATCTACCCCCACTCAACAGACAAGATGCGCACAAGAGGAGCCAATCAGATAAATTCACAAATCACAATGCATTAAAAGACAAACTCACCAACACCAACTGGCCAACACAGTGACACACCAACGAATAAAGTAAAAAAAAAAAAGGGCAAATAAATTGAATAATATAAAGACTTAAAGACTAAAGAGAGAGAATCAAACTTAAAGACTAAAGACTTGAACAATTATAAGAGCTCTCTCTCAGACCACAGTGGCACAGTCCACACTCCATAGCAAAACCTAAAGATTAAGAGAGAAAAAGAGAGAGAAGTAAAGTGTAAAATACCTTGAGGGAAGCCTGAAGGGTGGTGCTGCAGGCCGTGGCAGCACTTTGAGGTGTCGAAGGCGAGGAAGGATTCAAGGCCAAGCATCAGTGTCACAAGATCTGATCCGATCGGACCGATCTCCGATCTCCGATGCTCGATCCAAGCTCAGTTGCTCGAGTTTCAGGCGGAGGCGCCGTAAGGCGTTGTTGTTGATGAGGTTTTTTTTTTCTTTAGGTGGTTTCTAATTTTAGGTTAGGTAAGTTTCTGATTTTAGGTTTCCGATTTTAATCGGTGGACACATATTCGTATTGGGTTTTGGTTGGTTGGATTTTTTTTTTTTTTTTTTTTTTTTTTTTTTTTTTGTGGAGTATACGTTTGGGATGGGCCTGTTGGGTGTTTAGTTAATAATGTATTTTGATTTAAAAATCTAGTTGGGGTTGGTTTTGTTAGGATTGATGTTGGGCTTTTTTTTTTCTTTTTTCTTTTTTTGGGCTTTCTTTGTAACAATTTTTTTTTTTTAGATTCTCTATTATTTTTATTTATTTATTTTAGATTTTAGTTCAAAATTTGTTTCGCGTAAAAATTTTGAGGGTGTTCTTGATTTTGCTTGAGGCTGTTCTTTTTTTTTTTTTTTTTTATGGGCAAACAAATAAAAAAATTTAAATCATTATATATAATTTTTTTTTGGGTTCAGGGTGTGTGGCACCGCCACTAGTTTTAGGTTGTATTTAGTAGGCTGCATTTATTTTTTTAATAAAAAAAGACATATGGCTACAGGTTGTAGTCTAATAAGGAAAAAAAATATATATATATATATATATATTTTAAAATATCCATTAACCATATCAATATTTTTCATCTACCACTTAACAATATGAACTATTTTGATAAACAATACCAAAAAATTGAAATGTTAGAGACTAAATTAATACCGTGCAAATATTAGAGACCAAAATAATAGTTTTACACTACAAACAAGTACCCTCAAACTTAAATTCATTTCTACTTTCCTTTATTTGAGGCAAATTTGACTTCACAACTACACTTCACAGTCAACTTAGCCCTTTCCTGCCTGATATTTAAACTGCTCAGTAATACCAAGATGTGCCATAAGAAGCCACACATGAGTTAGGAGCTCTCCACCTTGGGTGAGCCGTTGAGCATGTTGATTCCATTGACAATGACTAGCAGCATAACCCAGCATTTCAACCCACACATAACAAATAAACTCCCACTTGTTTTCAATAAATAGCAAGGAATGAGCAAGTTTATGTGCATTGGGAAGCAATAACTTTTCTTTTTCTTGTTTCTCCCTTGTTGGAGGAATATTTTTGACATTGAGTAATTTTTTACAAGCAATTTCTTCTTTGCAACCTAAAGTTCTGCCAGCATTATCCTCATTGAAATTGTAGAAAAATTCAATGGCCTCAGCACGTGTGTCATGAAACCTGATATGTCCAATCCCATTGGGCAGCATGAGGGGGCAAAATACAAGAAGATACAGCATATAGTTGGATAACAGCTGGCTAGTGTCACGGTAATCTTTACAATCATCCAAGTCTTGCTCCTGATCATTAGAATAGAAACACAGATTTGTTGCAATATGCCAGAGCAGAATGCTTTCATCAAATTCTACCTCAATTGCACCTTTGATTGTGTCTCTATCTCCTTCACTGATATTATCAAGAGATTTTGCATTAGAAACACCCAGTCATCCCTGTAAGAACATAATTTCTTCCCATCATACATAGCTGATTCTAATTTGTGTTGAAGCTGGTCGAGGATCACTTGTTTCAAGTGTACTGGAAGAACTTTTTTCGAGTACCTGTGTCGATGCTTCTCCAATAATCCATGAATGTATAAGACCTTCTAGATACATTTCCAAAGAAAAGATGAGACCTTCATGATAGAACTTCTCTTGGCTGGAGTATCTTGAAGGCTAATGCTTATTATGTTGTACTGTTGCATGGTATTACATCACTACATCTTTTTAGTAAGTAGAAATGACAAAATGCCCTTATGTAAGAGATTAAGCTTACTCAGCCATAGCATTGTCCAGCCAGAGCATAGTTGTAATATAAGTGCGTAGAGCTCAAGGATGATTGCTCCAGTTAGCAATACATAAGTGATAATCACGTACACTCTTGAGTAATCATGCTTTTCGGTGATCAAAAAGGCCATGGATACAGAACTAATTGATAAGAAATTGAAGCAACGGAGACTGATGCAGTAGAGAGTGAAGCAACCAGAGAAGCCGTCCATCACAAAAGAATAAAGCACGACTGCTTTTGAGTGGAACACATCATAGATGAATCCAAGCTCGATTTCAATTATTTTGAAAGTGTCTTCTGATGATACATTCTTGATGATGATTCGGCTGTTCTCAATATCATGGAAGTTAACGATGACATCTGACAACAACTACTTGAAAATTTTGAAGAAATTGTAGGCGTTCTGTAAAATGTCCGCATTTTCAAGAGGATCGTTAACAGGCACGTTGAATTGCAAACCTAACACGTAGCTGGGAGACTTCTTTGACATGCGATAACTTGGATGCGTCATGGACTCTCTGAAGTGTTCGCTGCTCGCATACCTCAGAACTCATAGCCTCTCTCCAAGTTATGGGTTCCAAGAAAATTTAATGGAGTACTGGTCCAGCACCTAAGTACAACATAGACAGTTGTAGTCACTTGGGTGACTAGCGTTAGTGCATGCCTGCGCCACAACTCGTTGTCTTCCAAGGAGTATGCAGTAATGGTGTCTGGGCCTCCAAGGTGCAAGTGAAGAAATGGAGCCCAGAATGCTGTAATTACAAGGTCTGGATTCACAGAATGATTCACAGAGTTTCCTGCATTGTTGGAAAGCACACTAAGCGACACTGTCACAGCCCACTCTGCCGACAAGTAGGTCAGCCATAGAAGAGTGCTGAGCTTCTTACTAGCTGAATTCTTCCTCATGTTGCCAGTAAAGGTGAGGATGCTTTGGAGTCCAAGGCTAAACAAAACGAGAACACGGATCTCCAGTAGGCTCCACAATTTACTCACACTTGGGGGGATGATCTGCATGGTTTTCCTCCTATTTGTGAAGATCAAACTGCTAAAAATTTGCAATTGTACCAAAGTTTAAACGTGGAATTAGAGGGTAAAGAGAGAAAAAAGCAAAGAAATTAAGATTGCTTTATTCATTTTCTAGCTTACTATAAAATTTACTCTTTGAAGTACATTATTAAGAGGCCAATGTGTGAAATGGCACATATTAATTAGTAATCTTACTAGTTGTTAACGAGGGAGGGTGTGGATTTCTCTCCAAGACTCCGACTAAAGTAAGGATACGAGGTTGACTTGTAGCCTTTGTTTTCTATGGATGGGTTGTCTTATACTTTGCATTGATTTCAAGGTTTTTTCTTCCTTTGTAAACTGAACCTTTTTTGTCGTAATGCTGGCTGGTCTATCCGGTGCAGCGACTTTAGGAAATCTATGCAACTCTGGTGTATTACTTAGAATAAAATATCAATACTTAATTTTGGGACGAAAATGGCCAAATGACCATAAAATCCAAACCATTTAGTTAGTAGGCTAGTTCTGAAAGAACATCACTTAATAACATCTCGAGCCTCAAAAGCTCAATTTTGGGCCCGTAAATCGAGCCTTTGAGGCTCAGTTTCTGTGTTCTGATGTGGCCAAATTCCACGTGGATGCCACGTATGCCACGTTCAAACTCAAGTCTCTGAGACTCAGTTTACTAAAAGGGAAACCGAGTCTCAGATACTCGATTTTGAAGGTGGTTAGTCTGGCTTGGTCATTTCTCATCAGTCTGGCTTGGTCATGTCTTGTCCAAGTTTTGTCTGGCCTCTGGTCTGAGTCTCTCGAGATTCCAATATTATTTTGACCATCTCCTCTCTCATACAACTCTCACAAAACCTCTCTGAACATCTCTCATATCACATAACTCTCAACAACTGTCATACTACTCTCGTAAACTCTCATGCACAACAAAACATTGAAGTCTCATACAAGCCCAACATTCATTGTAGTCTCCCTCTCTCACTCCCCCTCTCATTCTCATACAATCTCAACAGTACATTTGCACATCCTCATGTTAGGTAAGGGTCTCCTCACTCTCTAGTTGGTTGTTTAGTGTATATAACTGCTTTAGAAAGTGCTGCTTGTATTGAATTTGTCATGACATTTCCTGATAAAATATTTGTTTGTAGTAAATATTTGTATTTGTTTCCTGATAATATATATATATATATATTTATATTAATATATTTAAATATTTATATATATTTATACAACTATATATTTAAAGTATTTATATATTTATACAACTATATATTTAAATATTTATATATTTATATATTTATATGAATATATTTTTATATTTATTTATTTTATATATATATTGATATATATGTATTAAATATTCGTATTTGTTTCCTGATAATTTATATATATATATATATATATATATTTATATTTATATTTACAACCTCAGTATTTGTATAAATATATATTTTTAAATAGCCACATAGAAATATGAAACAAACATGCATGAAGAGAAATATGGAGAGTGATTTTCCTCTTTTTCTCTCTTATTCAATTTTGCACACAAATTGTTCTACCCAATAGTGTTTTTTTTTTTTTTTTTTTTTTTTTTTTTTTTTTTCTGATAAACCCTGCTCTATGTTACATAATTGCACTCATTCATTTGCACATCCTCATGATTTTTGTTTGTTTGGTTTGATATTTTTATTTATATTTTTGTTAGAGCTGAGTTTAAAATTTGTAATGGGGGTGAGTTTTGTCTTTAGTTTTTTAATTTGTTTGAGTGGGAAATTATAATGATCGAATGTGTTTGTATGTGATGTGGGGTGAGTATATGCAATTGTTATAGTTTTAGAAGTTGTAATTTTTGTACTTTGAGTAGATAGAAAAGGTTTTGTAATTGATGTTAAATGAAAGAGATAAAATATGTCACTAACATATTATACTTGACTCTCTAATAGGTTCACAATCTCTGAAGATTATTAATATAAATGTATACTTCGGTGGACCCCTTGATAATCCTGGAGGGATTAATGGATTCCCATTTAGAGGGGAGGGTATCGAATGCTACTACATGATGATACATCGTAAATTGAAGACGTTGAATGATTTGAAGAGGAAAATAATGGACGAGTTGAATTTGAACCCTGCTTGGTATGACATCAAAATTATTTATCGTTACCCATAAGAAGTCCTTTATGAACGGATAAATTATGGGTATATGGCAATCAAAGAAGATAAACATGTAAAGATGATGTTTAATAGGATCCAAAAAATGCCCCAAGTAAATGCTGTTGAGTTGTATGTAAGTTTGGAGGCGCTTGCAGACAACACTACTGAGGTGATGCAACAAACAACTACAGCTTTACAATTTACAATCCTAGATGATGGATGCACTAGAATGGGAAGTTATACACTCCCATCTCAAGATCATGTTGCCAATACTAGTGAAACCCTCAATCCTCAAGAGACACATTTAGAGGAGGAAGACGAAGACAAAGACAAAGATCATGTTGCGAATGATGGTGAAAATATTGATGATATGGATGAGTATGAAGAGAGGATTGAGCAAGGTGACTTTGAGAATGATGTGGATGACCATGAAGTCGTTCCCAATTTTGAAGAGGAAAATATGGAGTACCATGATGAAGGTGATGCAGACGATGATATTGGCATCCAGCATGATACAAATATGACCACTAGTTATAGACCTCCTGCTGACTCATTCTACGCAAATACTTGGGAAGATATGGTTGATCCTTCACGTCTTTAGATACCATTTCTTTCTACTTGGGAAGATGGGAAGATGGGATGCATTTTTGTAAAGGGTTGACTTTTGCAAATAAAGAGGCAGTGAAGCGTGCATTGATAATATATGCAGCAAAAGATAATAGAAATTTTAAAATCCGGAGGTCGACCAAAACGAAATTGTACGCCGCATGCGTTGATGACAATTGCAAGTGGTACGTTGGGGCATTCATGAAGACTAAATTCAATGGTTTGTTGATGGTTACGTCTTATGTGGGTCCACACAATTGTATACCTTTTGGCCGGCGAAGAGATGGTAAAATGATGGATTTTAATTTTATTGCATCAAAAATTGTGGGAAAATTGCGAGAAAATTACACTGCTCATATTGATGAGCTTTGGCAGATCATACATAGTAAGTATAATCATGAGCTTTCTTACTATAAAGTATGGAATGCAAAACAAAAGGCAATTGTTAAGATATTTAGGGATTGGGAGGAGTCTTACCAAAGGTTGCGAAAGTTGTTGTTGGCATACTTGGATCAGGACTCAGGTACCCAATATAGCTATTACACCAAACCTAGGCCATACGAAGGTATTGCGTTACTGCGCTATGTATATTGGGCATTCACTCCATGCATTGTTGCATTCCAATATTGCAGGCCAATGATTAGTATTAATGGGACTCATGTCACACCCCAAACCCCAAAGGGTTTGAAGCATGAGAAAGACATCTCAAGTACCTGTAGATTTTTTTCTTTCTTTCCTTTTTGACAATCCAATCCACAAAATTATATCAAGTTCTAATATCAAGAATTATCATAATAATAACAATGAATATACTCTCAGAGTAAGTTAGAGCTCTAAGTAATAATTACAAACACCATTGGCCACAAAAGAATAGAGGTCTGAATAGTTAATTACAAATCATCAGCTTGTCTCATCAGTGGGATTAACATCACAACCACTAAAATATACAAAAGAAGGATTCAAGCCTATTCTAAGATATACACCATCTAATATACCCTTTACAATTTGTTCAGTCTCCATTAGTAGTTAGTCTAACTACTATTAGCCACCAAAAAGCTATCACAAAAGGTTGCTGCCTACTCTGAAAAGTTTATAAAATAATGGGATGAGACAGAGCCCAGTAAGTAGCACAATTAATGGGGGTGGGGGAAATGTAAGTTTCATGATGGTAGAAATTTACAAATCATGCTTTTAATTCGGGAATTTCCAGATAGTTTCTACAAAATCATTTCCCCAAAATAATATGACAAGAATGAATAGATTGACGCAACACAAAGCTTCTCAAAATGCTCTCATGAGATTAAATACAACATATTCCTCAAAATATCTTAACGTGAAACTACTTACTATACTATGAGCAATAACAACACCATTCAAACCCAGAAAATCTAACCCAAAGCCACATGATAATTGCCGACACAAAACCGGAACTCATCGCCGACACAAAGCCGGAACTAATAACCATCACAAAGACGGGTGCTAAGATACCAATGTCACACAGACTATAGTATCTAGCTAGGTAATCACCAAGTAATCATATGTCACAGCACATGGGTAGAACATAAAGAGCTCACATAACTTTAATTCAAAAAACATAATTCACTTCTAAGTGGTTTCATAAAATATTTGAATGCCCAAAATATTCACAAGGTTCTCAAAGCCTTCAACTCATTTCTTGTCAAAAAGATTTTATATTAACTTCCCAAATAACATAGGTCAAGATATAGCATCTTTATATTTTTGCAAGTAATGCAATAAATCCATATGCAATTCCATACGCATTCTCTAGGATTTAACCAAAGATTCTAGTATTCTCTTTGCTAACAAATCATGCAATTCCCCATATGCAATAAGATTATGCATTTTCATATATAATTATATATAGTAGGGTCACAACACAAGACCTTTTAGAAAAACATAGTTCCACCATTAATTTTCCAAAATGTGTTTGACCCAAAAATAATGTTTATGCAACATGATTATTTTTCCAAAACAAAACCCATTAAAAAGCTACTTACCTCGCAACCCACAAAAAACCTAATTTTCCAAGCTCCAAAAGAAATTAGCTAGAACCTAAACAATACATAGCAAACCTATCAAAATAAGTATAAAGCTTGAAATTGTATCTAGCTACATATTAGGAATTGTCAAATAAGCACTAAATTAAGCAAGCCTAGATTTAGCCTCACAAATAATATTTTCCATGTCCAAAGTTTCCCAACCAATTCCTTTACAAGACATAGACTCCCATTATACTTATGAATCATATAAGGTATTATCTCCAACATCAAAACCTCAATAATTTATAAATAGTTTCCACAAGGTTTTCACAACATCATCAAGAGACCCATGACACCAAAATCACAATATCCTTTCAAACAAACAATTTAAATCTTCAACTAGCTTCAAATAAACCATAAAATTATATTCACAATTTATTTCACAAGATATACCTCAAAACCCCTAAATTTTCACCATAACAAGCCTTAGATAGCCAACATTGTAAAAATTCATGAACTCACTCATCAAATACATCCACCAAGACCAAAACCCATACATATAACACATGAATATCACTTCTAATGCCCATAAATCACATGAGTATCTTTATTAAGGCTTGGATAAAAATATAACCTCAAGCAAAATATAAAACCCACCAAAAAGATGAGAAAATTTTTACCTCAAAACAAAGATGTGAAAGTGTTTATGGGTTCACATAAATTTTCCGGTGATCTTGCCGGAGAATGACAGTGGAAAATGGTGGTGGTGGTGGTGGTGGTGGTGGTGTGGAAGCACCGGTGGAGAGAATGAGAGTAGAGAGGTCCGTATGAGAGAATGAGAAAAAGAGAAAGAAAAGGGATGAAGTGGATGAGCCGGCCAAAGAGAAAATGGTTAGTGTGAAATGAGTGGTGGAGATTGGGGGTTAGTGGGGTTAGGTGGGAGTAAACATGGTCCACAAAAGTCTGACCTTTTTTTTTTTTTTTAAAAAAAAAAAAAAAAAAAAACTGGTGGAACGTTACAACTCATCTGTATGGTAAATACAAAAGAGTATTGATGATTGCAATGGAAACCGATACTAACCAAAAGGTTTTGCCTCTCGCCTTTGCTGTTGTGGATAAGGAGTCAGGGCCTAGTTGGGGGTGGTTTTTAGAGTGTCTCAGGACTTCGATAGAACATGTCATACCTGACAAGGGCATTTGCATTATTTCTAACCAACATAAAGGTATCAAATGCACCATTTGAGAGTGGCCTAGAGGTCGGGATGGAGAAGAACAGGTATTTCACCGATGTTGCCTTCGACATGTTGCTAGCAACTTCAATAGACACTTTGATAACCCGACTCTAAAGGCATTGGCCTTGAAAGCTGGATATGTGAATCATGAAGCTAAATTTGAGTCCATAATGCAGACCATTAAGGAGGCCGAGATTAATTTATTGAGGGGTGTAGACCCCACTGATCACCGGATTGCACGTTATATGCCATACACATATCTAATGAGTGAGGATCTGTACAAATGGACCCATTCACATGATGTTGGAAGACGTTATGGGGCAATGACAACCAATATCTCTGAGTGCTTTAATGGAGCACTTAAAGGTGCTCGCGGTTTGCCCATTGTTGCAATGGTTGAATTCACTTGGTGCAAACTTGTTGCATATTTCCACGATCGACGTAAACAAATTCAAGAAGATCTCTCTTGGAGTAAGGTGTGGAGTGATTATGCAATGGAGATCTATAACAAAAATGCGCAGAAAGTTGCAAGACACACTCTGAGGAATTTTAATCATGAAAAGGGTGTATATCAAGTGGTTACCCCGTACAACGACCATAGAGGTGGAGGGGGAAACCACAGTCATGACGTGCATGTATTTGATAGAACATGTGGTTGCGAAAAGTGGCAAAATTTGAAGATCCCTTGTTCACATGCAATTAAAGTTCTTCAAGGTCTGCACCTCAATGCGACCAATTATATTGACCCATGTTACGGTTTGAACAACGCCATTCACACATATTCACATAATTTTGTGGTGCCAAAGTCAGAGTCATTGTGGAGGGACGTGAGCTGACCATGATGGGTGCCTGACCCATAGCTGTTGCAAACTAAAGGTCGTCCTGTGAAGTCCAGAATAAGGAATGAAATGGATGGGGTATGGCGAGAACGGGGAAGCTGGAGGGAAGATCCAGACTTGAGGGAGATTCAACCAAGGCAGCAATGTGGAGTGTGTCATCAAGAAGGGCATAACCACAGAAGCTGTCCCAATTCCCATGGGGCTTCGACAAGTGGTAGTGCTATAAACTAGGCAAGTGCCCTCACTATTTTTATATAATATACTCAGAATTTCATTTAGTTTTTGTTCTTCGCATTTGGAAACTAATGACCATATTTTCATGTTTGTCAAGCGAGCTAAGACTCGATTTTTCTAAGTGACATTGTACGTGGGTCTTTCCTCTATCCTCTGTATGGACAAGTGCTAGGAAACTATGTAGAGTATGTTTGTATCAGTATGGACAAGTGCTAGGTGACTATGTAGAGTATGTTATATCAGTATGGACAAGTGCTAGGCGAATATGTACACTGTGTTGTATTGACTTAGTTGTTATTTTGTTTATTGTTGAATGTTGTTGTAATTGAACTATCTGCTATCCATTGTACTCATTTAATAGTATTAGCCCATGAAAGGCCATTGTTTTAATCCGGTTGTTTGCATCTGATGTACGCTTCCTTTGACCAGTATCATATGCTTTGTATCTAGTTGTTTACGCTGCCCATTTGATGTGTTCTGGATCTAGTTTACTGCTGCCAGGGGAAGGGAAATAATTTTGGTTTACTGCTGCAGGAGTAGCTGCCCCAAAAAAAAAAAAAAAAAAAAAAAAAAAAAAAACCCAGTGAAACTCGAGTATCTTATACTCGATTTCCTTAAATGGAAATCGAGTCTCTGAAACTCGATTTCCATTTAAGGAAATCAAGTATAACACAATCGAGTTTCACTAGGTATTTTTTGTAGGACTAATTTTAGAACTCTATAAACATTTTTGAAATATTATGTTCTTTTGAAATATTTCACCTTTTATGTATACGTTTTCACTTGTGTAGCATTGTAATGTATTTACGTTTAATTTTTCATATTATGTGCCAATCTATATTTTGGATATTTCCTATGATGCATATACTTGGTAAGGATTTGTTTTTGCCTGCTTTTAGTTCAATTAAAATTTGTAGGTGACAATATGAACCGTGTGATTTGGTGACATTTCTTGATTGCATGAATTAAAGGAATTTCCTCCCAATATATTTAGTTGAAATTTAGTTTTAGTAGAAAGTTTCATAGATTAACTGTGTCCCCCAAAAATAATATTCATAAAATCAAAAAGACACAAAATTAAAATTACAAAATCTATCAATAATAGTATTCATAAGGATTAGCCCATCTTTATTCTTTAAGCAAATTTCCTCATTTAATCCTTAAATTTCTATGAAAATAATACAAAAGTATTTTTTGAACATGTACTTATTAACAACCTAATGTTTAGTAGCAGGCATAAAGATAAATCTAGGTGAATCATTCATAGGTCATATTTTCACAAATTATCACCAATCTATATATTACTAAAAGCTGAAGCGTAGCATTCAATGTTGCTACGCTCACGTTAAGCCACATCAGCAGCCACGTCATCATTTTCTGTTTTCAATTTTTCTTATATATATATTTTTAAACATTTTCTCATTTAAGGTGACTTAATTGTTTAAAAATTAAAATATATTTTAACCATTATTTTTATTATTAATTTTTCAAAACTCTCATTTGCTTTTACCTCTTCATCTCCCCATTACTTTCTACTTTAATATCATTCTTTCTCTACCTTTTTATCTTCCTTTATTTTGACTCTTCTTATTCTCAACATCTTACTATAAATTTGACATTTTCTTTTTCATTCTATGCATAGTTTTTTCACACAAAAAAGGTCACTTCTCTCTCTCTCTCTCTCTCTCTCAATTTGTTTTTGATTTTTTGTTTGATTTTTTTTATTGCTTCAATTCTTTAGGTTGATGAATTTTTGTGTTAATTATAATTCTACTTTGGGTTGATGTAATTTAGTTTTATGTTTTAAGTTGTTATCTTTTATATTCTCTTTGATTAAATATTATCCTACTGCATTATACATTTAGTATATAATAATATAATGTTATTATATTACATAGAATGCCTTAAATAATTTGATGTTTATTGCTATATATTTAATTTTTACTCTTTTTCCCTCTAATATTATTTTATTCAACATTTAAATCTAATCACATCCTCCATACTATTAAATTATGCATCACAAATCAAGAAAAAGGCTAGACACAAACCTGTCTTCCTTTACTATACATTGGGGGAATCAAAATATTTGTGTGATAGAGGGTCATATAATTTATAATTTAGATATATAGCACCCTTTGAATGTGTCTAGACCCATAGATTGAGCAATTTGTAGACTTAAAAAGCTATTGAGAATGAACTTTTTGAATCAAGTCTAAAAAAATATGAACTACTATATATCATTTAAATAAAATTTTTTATCATAGATACATTAATATTTTTTTGCCACAAATTTAAATCATGCAAACTTAATAATTTTATATTATGTATTAGCATCATCTCTGCTTCTTCTTCTTCTTCTCAAAAATATTATGTATCATCTTTAAAGGATGCCAATAATATCGATCTTATGAAAAAAGTTACATAAAATATTGAAAAATAATTTTTTATATTACAATCTACTAAAAATGTTTTTTAAATATTTAAACCTTTCTATTTTTCATATCACTAACGTGTTTTACAACTACCACATGTGTTAACTTAAGTCTTAATATTTTTAAGTTGTTTCGGCAAAAAGAAAAAAAAAATTGTCACAAAAGAGGAGTTCATGTAAAGTTTTTTGCAAAATGAAATATTTGTTTTGTAAGGCCACCAAACTCGATAATTTGCAAATGTGGAACTATTCGCAACGATATTTGCATAGTTATATAGTTCCAGCTAGAGCAATTGTGTATACTTTTTGTCTTCAAAAAACACACATCTATTGATGGTTAAACGTTCATTTTGGGTAGTTTTAATTTTTCATATAATTTTACCTTTACATATTCATTGATTTTCATTTAGATTTTTTTCCCAACAAAAAAAAAAAAAAACTTCAATTTAGATATTTATAAGTAAACAATGAAATAATGATTCATGAATAAAAAAAAATTTATCTATACATATTTATCTTGTGCAATTGTAACTTTACATATAATTTTGCATTTATATATTCATTTACTTTGATTTAGATGTTTATAACTTAATAATGAAATCTATAAATAAGGTAATTAAAACAATCATATTTCTACAATTCAAAAAGTCACAATTTCTTTTTTCTGAAAAAGGCCTTTTACATTTCCTTAGAATTATTTTCAATTTTTTTTTTATAAAACCTTTGACATACCACTAACCTAACCACTTCATAAATTTTATAAATTTAAGGCTCATTATTACTTCCGTTAATATATTATGGATATCTTAATTGATTGAGACCAAACTAGAGAAATGCCTTTCATATTTCTTTGAAAATTCAAAAGAAAAAAAAAAAAAAAAAAACCTTTGACATACCACTAACGTAACTATATCTATAACTAGCAATGGAACATACAAAGTAATAAAGAATAAATGAAGGAAGAAAAAAAGAAATGAAATCAAACATCAAATGATAACCGTTATTTGGAAAATAAAAAGGTGGTCAAGAGGAATAAGAAATAAAATAGAGATAGCTATACGGAGGACATTGAAAACTTTATAATGCAATAAAATCAATCATTGCATTCACTTAATTAAATCAATAATCAACAATTAAATATAATAATACAAAATTTAAACTTAAAACTAATCAAACTCTAACTAAGGAAATTATATATATATATAATCATAATCTTCATACACAATGAATAGTTTTACCTCTTATTTAATGTCTATGTTATGCAAATAATCAACCAATAAATATATGATAATGGAAAAAATGTTATAGACAAGATTTTGAAAAATATGATAAAACCTTTTTTTTTTTTTTTTAACTCTTTATAAAATATAAAGACTATAATAGTATTTTATCTAAAAATAATCACGCGCAACGCGCTGGTCTGTGACTAGTTAATAATAATAATATTAATAAAAGCTTCTATCTACCCTCAATCAAAAAAGGCATATATTGCAAGGAAAAAATAATGAAATTATAGACTAAAGAGAACCACATCAAGTCTAAAAGCTCAAATTTGAAATTTGTTTACTTTCTCATATTTTTTTTGGATTGCAAGTTACACCACCAATTTCAGGGTTCAAAATCCTTCTTACAAGGAATGCCATCAGCATCAAGTACACAAATTTCAATTTGTTAAATTGCAATTAAATTACTGAACCAATCATTATTCCAGAAAAATTGAAGTCTAAAAATAAATGTTAACTTCAACCCCCATACACATGAAACCTGCTGCCTGTTCTTCATTTCCTTCGAACAATTTAAGAGAAGGTATGACTGCTTCCTTCCAGCCATCCAGTCTGCATAACACAGCTCTACAAAATTGAAGATCCCATCATTAGGTCACCAACAATGCATATTAGAAGTATACTTCTTCCTCAAGATACAATAATAAAGTAACAAATCATCACCATTCACCAAGTTCTTTGCTCTTACCATTATACAAAGCATGCTGGAAAACTTATGTCAATCATTAATGAAAAGAACATATACAAAATAAAAACAAAGATTTCTGTGGTCATACACAATTATTAAAAAAAGAAAAAAAGAAAAAAAAAGGGGAGCTCGTTACCAGTGAGAACATCAAAAGGGAGCTCATTCTCATTATTACTTCCAACAGCTCTGGCATTACTTCCAGCTTGCAGTACAATCCAATTCCATAATTAAATCAACTTTGGCTTCAACAATTCCTAGAACATGATGAGACCCTTCAGAAGCTTGCTTTATCTCCAACCTGAAACCAAAAGAAAAGTGTTGACTAAGCCTTTTGTTCTATAAATATTTATCTCAGCCTGGTCAAGTGAATCACTTGATGAGTTCAAACCAGCAAGGACACTAAGCTTCCAACTAATATGATGAAAAGGCTAGAAAAAAAGTCTCCCAGTTCAATAAGAGAAAAGATCCTTGGGCATCATTATAAAAGGACCAGCTATTAAAGTGTCACCAAAAAAAAATATGGATTCACAAGGAAGAAAAAATTAATGAAATGAAAAACAACAATTGTTTCTTAAACAATTTCCTGTGAACCGCCTTTAAAAACAGCCCCAAATATGACTCCAGTATAATAATCAAGGCCTCTGGCAAGACTCAAGTCAAGACTAATTCTGGTTTGTCAATACACTTTAACACTTCAAGAGCTTTAAATAAAATCTCTAGGTTATTCATAGCCACATAAGATCCATTGCGTCCTAAGAACTTGCTGCCCTGCTGCTTAAGCTTAGATAATAGTTCCAAAGGCTGTCCCCTTTCCTTCACAAAAGTGCCAATTTCAACTGCTGTCTCAACAGATAAGCCCTTCTCCTCCACCTAACAATAATTAACAAGAAATATATAACCAAACATACTAAAATTCATGCAATGATATAAATGGAATACACAATTAAATTATTAATCCAACATTTCATTTAAAATCATAAAGTATCCATTTTGGCAGCTGAATTAGTAAGCTGGATTAAGGAAATTAAAGTACAAACAAGGGCTAAAATATAAAAAGGGGCTATGGTCCAAATATGACTTAATGCGAAGTGTATCGACCTATAGCTCTATAATATGCCCAAGCAGTAGGCCTTTAGAGTGGGCTGGTCATGTAATAAAAGGGCCTGGTTCCAAAACCATTGCTGGGATGTTCCCAGCAGCAAAATGGACCCATTGAAGCCCACAAACAGAATTATCTTCTTCTAATAGTTCAAAAGAAATCTTCAGAGACATTTTCTAAGAAGTTAGCTTCATGTCTCAGCATGATTGAATTAAATGATACAAAACTACTACTGCCTGTTCCAGCAAGGTAAAATTTACGGCAGTGACATGTACCTATGCTCTAAATCGCACTGGTTAAATTCACGGTATCTTCCCTTAGATGGGTTGTCCCTCCTGTAAACCTTAGCTATCTAGTACCTTTTAATCCATGTGAGACCATTCATAGCCACATACGTAGCAAATGGTACGGTTATTAGAACAATCTCAAAGAACAGGACCCTGCGAACAGATTGAACATAAAATTACATCACTATGAGTAAATATGAAATGGTGTAACATAAGCAGGAGTCGATGCAACGAACCTGTTAAAGCTAAGATTTCAAACATCCATAAACTAATTATTAGTTCCGTTGAATCTCAAGTGGAAATTTTTGTTGGTGCTTGTAACATGGAAAATTTTTATCTAAGTACATTACAGTATTTTGTTCTCTTATAATTGATTTTACGAAGAAGAATAAAAGAAACACAATTTCTCACACAAGATCATATATTATCCGGTTTGCAAACAATATCCCCATATCATCCACTTTAATTTTTATTACATTATAGCTAAGTAGTGTAAAGATAATAATAAATAGTCTGAAATATAATAATATAGCATTTACCGGCTGATTGATCAGGAGATGAGTTGAGGTTATAGGTAGCAAGTCGTTCTTTAAGCTCAAGCACATCGTCGTCGTCGTCATCATCATTCAAGACTAAAGTTTGCTTTTTTGGCAGAAATGAAAAGGTAATATCAACATGAGTTCTATAGAAATCCTTTCCAAGGAAAAATAGAACATAGGAACAGAAACAAAAACAAGCCTTAGTAGGAGCTTTCCTAGAGCCTGCTTTGCCTTTGGGTTTTATTAAAACTGAATTTTATGATTGAAATGAATTGATTACATTAATGGAAAGATTTATACATATATATACCCAACCCCTGAATATGTAACTGCCTAACAAAATGAAACTACCAAAACAGAATTTCTACCACGTGTGAACACAACCTAACAAACTAACTTCCACACGTGAGTCATTATGCCTACACTTAGTTAAGTACAAAACTACATGTAGTTTACAATACAAACCAACTAAGCTACATCCTTATCTTGCAGTTTAGACAAAACTATACAACACTTAATCAAAACTCTTGCTTGGTCTGATGCAGCCTAGGTTGCTTTGTTGCTGCTGCATTGTCCACTGCATGATGATGCAGCTTAGGCTGCCTCGGTGTGGGCTGCATCAATGTGATACCTGATGCACATGTTGCATTGTCCACTGCATTGTGATGCAGCTGGGGCTGCATCAGTGTGGGCTGCATCAGTGTGACACCCGATACACATGTTGCTGCTGAATTAGGACTTTGTGCACATGTTGCTGCTGAATTAGGACTTTGACACTCCCCCTCAAGATGGACTGAGGGAGAGTATATGTTTATCAGTCCCATCTTGGATATTAATTCAGAAAATTGTTTGTATCCCAAAGCCTTAGTTAACAAATCTGCCAACTGACAATGAGTCCTTACATGATTCAACTTGATCACTCTAGCCAACACCTTATCCCTCACAATGTGGCAATCAATTTCTATATGTTTCGTTCGTTCATGAAAAACTGGATTGGATCCTATGTGTAGAGCAGACTGACTATCACAAAATAGAAGTGCTTCCCTATCATGCTTGACATGTAAATCCTTTAGTAAGTAGAGAATCCATACAATCTCACAAGTGCTCACAGCCATTCCTCTATATTCTGCCTCAGCTGAAGATCTTGAAACAGTAGCTTGTTTCTTTGATTTCCAGGAAATTAGAGAGTCACCAAGGAATATACAATACCCTGTTACAGATCTTCTTGTGTCTGGACAAGAGGCCCAATCAGCATCACAAAAGCCCTTTATATGAAGTTCTGAGCTAGCAGAGAAGTATACTCCTCTACCTGGTTCAGTCTTGATGTAATTGAGGACTTTAAGAGCAGCTGCATAATGAGGTTTTCGTGGCCTTGCCATGAATTGGCTTAGCTTGTGGACTGCAAAAGTGATATCAGGTCTGGTTATGGTTAAATACAGCAGCCTACCAACCAGTCTCCTATAATGGCTCGGATCATCAAGTAATTCACCATCAAATTTGCTAAGCTTCAAGGTTTGATCCATAGGAACCTTAGAAGGTTTACATCCCAGCAAGCCAGCATCTTCCAATATCTCTAATGCATATTTTCTTTGGCATAAGGAGATTCCTTTATCTGTTCTAACAACTTCTAAACCAAGAAAATATCTCAATTCTCCCAAGTCCTTTAACTTGAACTTCTGATCTAACAGCACCTTGAAATCTTCAATCCCTTTTTGATCATTACTTGCAATTAAAACATCATCCACATACACCAACAAAACAATGAATGAATCACCATGTTATCTAGTGAAGAAGGAATAGTCTGCCTTAGATTGAACAAAACCAAACTCAACTAAGGCAGTGGAAAACTTGGAAAACCACATTCTAGATGCCTGTTTTAGTCCATATAGACTTGTTGAGTTTACATACTAGCTGTGATTGCTCCCCCTTACTGCATTGCTCCCCCTTGTTGTGAAATCCGGGTGGAAGGGACATGTACACTTCCTCATGCAATTCTCCATGAAGAAATGCATTGTTAACATCAAGTTGGCTGAGAAACCAGCCTTTCATAGCAGCTACAGCAAGCACACACTTCACAGATACCATCTTAGCAACAGGTGAGAATGTGTCAATGTAGTCAAGACCTTCCTTTTGGGTAAAACCCTTAGCAACAAGCCTTGCTTTGTACCTTTCAATGGAACCATTGGACTGGTATTTGACCTTATAAACCCACTTACATCCAATAGGCTTCTTTCTTGGTGGCAATGGAGTAACAATCCAAGTATGATTAGCTTCCAATGCCTTAATCTCAGCATCCATAGCATCTTGCCAGTGGGGATTGCCTACTGCTTGGTGGTAAAATGCAGGTTCTGGGATTGAAGAAATAGCACAGCAAAAAAACTTGTATGAAGGAGAAAGGTTAGTGTAAGAAAGACAAGAATGAAGGGGGTGTGATATACCTGAAATGGAGGAGATTGGAAGGGCTGCAAATGAGACCTGATTACAATGGTAAGCTACAAGATATGAAGGAGGCTTAGTAGGTCTATTAGACCTTCTAGGAGCAATAGGTGGCTGACCAACGTGTGGCTGGGCAGTAGAGGAAGGAGTGGATAGAATATGGTCATGGGAAGAATCAGATACATCAGGGAACTCCTGAATATCTTCATCAAAGTCATGATGGATTTGAACAATAGTATCATCAGATATGGACTGAAGAGAAGAGAAAGGATTGGAAGAAGGAAGATTAGGGAGAATAGGAGTGTGGGCAGAATTAGAAGAGAAATTGGGCAAAGGAATGAGATTAAGAGACTGAGAAATAGGATTAGAAGAGAAAGGAAACTCAGATTCATGGAAAACCACATCCCTAGAAATGAAAATGATATGAGAATCAAGGTCAAGAAGTTTATAACCTTTGACATTAAAAGGGTATCCTAGAAAAACACACCTTCTAGCTCTAGGAGTAAATTTATGCTTATGAGGATTAAGATTAGTGGCATAACATAAGCAGCCAAAAATCCTAAGGTGAGAGTAAGAAGGTGGTTTGTTGAACAAAAGCTCAAAAGGTGTTTTATGATTAAGAATTGGAGAGGGAAGCCTATTAATTAAGTAGGCTGCAGTAAGAACACAATCTCCCCAATAAGATAAAGGAACATTGGATTGGATTTGCAAAGCCCTAGCAGTAGCAAGGATGTGTTGATGTTTTCTCTCCACAACTGAATTCTGTTGTGGAGTACAAACACAACTCATTTGGTGAATTATCCCATTGGAATTATAAAATTTTGGAAGGCTAAACTCTAAGGCATTGTCAGATCTAATGGCCTTAATTTTGGTCCCAAATTGTGTGAGAATCATGTTGTAAAAAGAAACAATTAATGGTCTAACATCAGATTTAGATTTGAGTAAGAAAATCCAAGTAGCCCTAGATGCATCATCAACAATAGTGAGAAAGTATTTATGACCATTAGAAGTTAAAACAGAAAAGGGGCCCCAAACATCCATATGGACAAGATCAAAAGGATAAGAGCATTTGTTATTATTGAAGGGAAAAGGAATTCTTTTCTGTTTTGCTAAAGGGAAAACAGTACAAGTCTTATTACAACATTGCTTAAGGAAAGGAAAAACATGGCTTAAGGACTGAACCTTTACATCAGAGGGATGTCCAAGCCGTGAGTGCCAAAGGGAAAACAAGTTTGTAGAAAGGGTAGATGAACAAGCAGCAGAAAAGGATTTGAAAGGCTGCTGTGACAGAAAATCAGCAAGACCAGTGGGGGCTTGATCCAAGCTGGAATCTTGCAGCAAATACAGGCCATCATGCATTTGGCCCATTCCAATCGTGCTCCAACAGGTAAGGTCCTGCAGAAAACAAAATTTGGACAAGAAAACAAGACATATGGATTGAGTTTTAGTTAAGGCATTGACAGATAGGAGGTTAAATGTGAAAGAAGGAACACAAAGCACATTGGTAAGGGTAATATGAGAGGAAAGGTGTATGGTGCCAATGTGTGTGACAACAGCAGCCTCCCCATTAGGTAATTCAACTATGGAATGTGAGATTTCAGTGAAAGAAGTGAACAATTTCGTAGAGCAGACTATGTGATCACTAGCACTAGTGTCTATGACCCATGTATTGAAGTTATAGGCTCTCCTATTTACTGTCTTAGCAGAGAAGACTGAATGCTGAAAATTATTGAGGTTACTTGCAACAGCATTGGATGGATAAGTCACTGCATTGGCTACATGAGAGGCCTGACCTGTTGTGGGTTATGAAGTGGAACAAGAACCAATCAAGGTAAGGAGTTGGTGATACTGATCTTGAGTGAATGAAGGAGTTTGATGAGTAGGCATGTGTGAGGTAAAATCATGAACTCCATTGCATTGATTGCTTTGAATTAACTCAAGATTAGATGAAATTTGATGAGCAGTAGCATTCCTGTTGTTCTTGAACTTAAACCCCGGTGGAAAACCACGCAACTTGTAGCACTTGTCCACGGTATGGCCCATTTTCCCACAATGAGTACACACAGGTCTCTCTTTCCCTTTGAAATTATTGCCTGAGCTTTTGGTAGCCAAAGCAGTTGATTCAACTCTGACATGATTGGTCACAGATCGTTGCATGTCTTCTTGAATGAACAAGGAATGTGCCTTATTGACAGAAGGCAGGGGATCCATTAACAATATCTAAGTTCTGACGTGGGAGAATGCATCATTTACTCCCATAAGGAACATCATGGTTGATTCCTTAGCTTGAAGACTCTTCAGCCTTTAGTTAATGCCACACGCACACTGACCACAGGTACATTGGGGAAATGGACTCAAATTCTGCAACTGATCCCATAAAACTTTGAGTTGAGTAAAGTAATCAGTGAGTGATTGATCTCCCTGATTGATCTCAGCAATCTGTTTTTGGATGTTGAAGACTTTGGTTCCATTTCCTTGACAGAAAGTATCCCGGAGGTCAATCCAAATATCCAAAGCAGTGTCTCTGTAGATGATGCTACCTTGGAGCTTTGGTGATACGGAGTTGATGATCCAGGTTCCCACCATGTTGTCTGCGCATATCCAGGCCTGAGAAGCTACTGGTGTATTCACCATTGGTGAAGAAATAGTTAAAGATCCATCAATGAAACCAAGTTTGTTCTTGGCAATCAAAGATTTCCTCACTGACCTCGCCCAAGCAGGATAGTTTTCTCCTCCAATCAAGGGTTGAGAAGTGAGAATTTCTCCTGGATTCTCTCCAGGATGCAAGAACAGAGGATTACTGAGATTGTAATCTTGTGAAGAAGATGAAGCTTCTGTATTAGAAGCATTGGCCGCTGATGTTTCTGCCATTAAAGGAGCTTCTAAAACAAAAGGAAAGATGAATGAAGAAAGCTTACAGAACACACAGTGGTGAATGAAGAAAGCTTCGAAGAAGATAACAATGGCGGAACAAGGAAAGAAAATTCCCAAATTGAATTGAGAAACTCTAGAAAGGAGAAGAGAAAATCTAGAGGTTTTGCTCTGATACCATATTAAAACTGAATTTTATGATTGAAATGAATTGATTACATTAATGGAAAGATTTATACATATATATACCCAACCCCTGAATATGTAACTGCCTAACAGAATGAAACTACCAAAACAGAATTTCTACCACGTGTGAACACAACCTAACAAACTCCACACGTGAGTCATTATGCCTACACTTAGTTAAGTACAAAACTACATGTAGTTTACAATACAAACCAACTAAGCTACATCCTTATCTTGCAGTTTAGACAAAATTATACAACACTTAATCAAAACTCTTGCTTGGTCTGATGCAGCCTTGGTTGCTCTGTTGCTGCTGCATTGTCCACTACATGATGATGCAGCTTGGGCTGCATCGGTGTGGGCTGCATCAATGTGATACCTGATGCACATGTTGCATTGTCCATTGCATTGTGATGCAGTTGGGGCTGCATCAGTGTGGGCTGCATCAGTGTGACACCCGATACACATGTTGCTGCTGAATTAGGACTTTGTGCACATGTTGCTGCTGAATTAGGACTTTGACAGGTTTTGCTGCCTCAGGAGCTTTCTCTGGCTCTGGTAAATCAAGCTGATGTAAACCAAAAATCAAACAAAAACTAATACATATAATAAACATAAAATTGGTTGACACTTACCAATTTCCATTGCAGCTATAGATGACGAGACAGCTTCTGCAACAAATTCTGCATTATTTGACTTCTTATTATTGTTCTTCCATGGGTTCTTGGGTGCTTGTCTAGTAGACTTCATAGCAGCTTCACCCCTTGCTTTGCCTTTCATTTTCTTTCTTAACTCCTCTGATTGAGCATCACTTTTCTCTAGCTCCTAAATGACATAAAACTAAAAGCAGTCAAGAAACAGAAAGACACAAAAATAAACAAATCATCACAAGGAATTGTAAATTTTTCAGTCATACATCAAGTTGCCCCTCGAAAGCATCAAGATCTTTCCTCCAAAAGGACTTTGGAGTTTCCTTTCTCAAATCATCAACCTCCTTATTGAGCTTATCCCTTTTAGCGCATAGCTCCTTGTAGAGAGGGAAAAATTCCCGACCTATCACAAGCTGACACATCATATTATCAAGTCCACAAAGTACAGCCAATTACGAAACACCACGTATTGCTGCTAGGTTTTGCTATCACCACACAGAAACCAACAAAAATTTGCCAAGTGTCATGCAAGAACCAATCACACCTCAGCACGTGTAAGCGATGACACAAGCACCTTAGCACATGTAAGCGATGACACAAGCAGCCTCGCACGTGTAAGCGATGACATAAGCAGCCTCACATGTGTAAGCGATGACACAGGCAACCTTGCACGTATAAGCGATGACATAAGCAGACCAATCAGGCTGTGACATGTGTCACCAATTAGACTCCGCCACGTGTCGCTCACCCACCCCCAAACTCCTATAAATAGAAGCCTTCCTAAAACAAAAGCTAAGGAGAGGCTGAGGCTAAGGAAGGGCTGAAGCTGAAGAGTTAGAGAAGATCAAGATTAAGAAGTCCAGAAGCTCTGTTGGAACCAAGCTTTGAAGCCTCCAAGAACTTCAACTTCGAATACAAAGAACATTCAAAGAGAAATCATCCAAATCATCTTCTTAGATCTCAAAGGTCATTGGAATCAAGCTCAAAAGCCTCTAGAAACCTCAACAAACCACAAATTGGTGAAGCTCTACGGATTCAAGCCTTCAAAGCCCCAAAGAACTTTCGCCACAAACCTTCAAATACGAAGAACATTCGAAGCAGAATCATCTAAACTACCTGCCTAGATCTCAAAGTTCACTGGAATCAAGCTTAAAAGCCTCCAGAAACCTCACAAATCACAAATCAGTGAAGCTCTACGAATTCAAGCCTTTAAAGCACCGAAGAACCTCCACCACAAACCTTCAAAGACGAAGAACACACGAAGAATGTGAAGAACAAAGGATTTCTAACAAGCTCATAGCCAGAGATTCATTGTAATTCCGTTTCAGCAATCTTCGATCCATTCTTCAGCCAAATTGAAGGATATCTTGTGTTCATATCAAAATCACATTACTACAAATCCAATCAACAAGTCTTTTAAGGAGATTGAATCAGAGGATAACTCTTTTGTAATTACAGAGAATTATACCACACAATCATCAATACAAATTCGTATTTGTGAAACTATTTTACTTGTTTGACTTATTTCGAACCGAGGAATTTAGTCGTCCACAAATTCTCTTTAAGTGAAGTAGTTGAAGGTGGTGGAGCTTTCAACATGATGAGATAATTTCCAAAGAGTATATCCACCCACATGAAAGGCTTTGGTAAGACCGAAAAGGGGTCTGCGAGTATTTGAATGTACTTGCATGACTGGACCTTCTCAGTAGAGGTCAAGTTGAAGTAATTTCAGAAGAGTATTCTGGATCGTTGGTAGCGATCACAAGGTGTAAAAGATGGGGAAGATGTGAAGATGTTGGTTGGGCACAGCATGCAGGGTCGTGGGGCTAGCCTCATTTTTCTTTTTCTTTCTTTTTCTTTTTTTCTTTTAACCCCTAGTGAAGTAATTTCGAAAGAGTATACTTCAGATTACGGCGAGGCCATGTGGGAATGTGGTTGAATGTGCTTGTATTATCGCATCATTCAAGTTAAGTTAAGGTAGTTTCAGAAGCTTACGGATTCTGGGGGTGCTGATGTTGGTGATGAAGATGACGGGGATGAAGCAAAGCGAATGAGTGAAACATACACCCCCATGGTGCTAGCCCTGTATGTTGGGGACCCTCTAGTGTAGATGTTCCTGGGAAGTACACCTTTGGGTCTAGGACTGACTGCATACTGAATGAGGTCCGACGGCAAGTTGTAGAATGTGCTTGCGTGATGGGACCATGCTGACGGACGTTAAGTTGAAGTAATTTCAGAAGAGTACTTTCTGAAATACCTCAAGCTGGATTTAAGTTGGAGTAATTCCAAAAAATGTGTTTTGAGGTACCAGCAACGATGACCTTTGGGTCCCCTGCTTGTGGGAACATAGGATGAAGCTTTGGCAACCATTTACCGACACCAAAGGTTGAATTCTGATGAGCTGGTCCCTTGGATATCATTATAAGTGTTGGATGAAAGAAAATTTGTAGGATACCCCAACACTTTTTACCATCTTCTCCTACTGCCACTTGTTGGAAAAGCACAGAAAAAAGAAAGATGGAGCTAACTTGTAATTCTGGTCTTAGAAACCAGCCAAGTTGGTGTTTGTTCCGAACCACTGCTTCTGCTGGAAAACCAAGCAATTGGAAAGAGACTACAGGAAACCTGAGGTTAGGAACAGGTGTCTCTGCTGGACTTGGATTTCCTGGCCAACCAAATCCACGGAAGCATGGAAGGACGATGCAGACCTTGTTATGAGTAATTTTATGGACAAAGGTAGTCGTTAAGTGGAGAAACAAAATTTGTTTGGATCTCAAAACTACAATGACACTGTGAGGAGGGTTTCTACTGAACCATGAGAGGGTTGATTTCAAACTGATTATGAAGCAATATTGGTTGCTAAGTGTTGAAAATGATAAGGTTATAGTGAGAAACAATTGTGAGAAAGAAGACTTGAAAATTTGAAAAGAGCAAATCTTCATTTCATGATTCAGTGTGTTTTTTTTTTTTTTTTTTTTTTTTTTTTTTCTTGATGAGTTCTTGATGAATCTGACCCTTCTATTTATAGTGGAGAGACAAAGAATGGTGGTTGTGTAGTCGAGAATGGCGGTTGAGAATTTTTGGTGAGACTGGTGGTTGGGAATGGTAGGCACCGAACGGGAATGATAGGCACTGAACGGGAATGGTAGGTTAGAGATTGGTAGGCATCGAACAAGAATGGTAGGTTGGATTAGTGACCCAGTGTAATTTCAAGTTCAAGACACACTTGTGAGAGTTCATTTGTACTTTGGAAGGGAAGCCTTGATAAAGTCTGGAGAATAACCTGGAGGGAATCCAGACCAAGTGAATGAATCTCAAATCTTGATCTTGGGAGCTTAACTTTTGGACACTGTTGGTATTTCGGGGAAGTGGGTCACATAGGTGGTTTTCAAGTCTAAAACAAATAAGCGGATTTCACAATCAGAACCTATGTGAAAATTTGAATAGGACAAGCTTTGCTCGAACATCTTGATTTTTGGTTAAAGTTCACATTAAGGCCAACAGCTGTAGAATCATATTATTTGATCAATTTTGGATTCTTGCATGAAGAAATAGACCCCAAAAATGGAATCTATGCGAAAAATTGGGCAAGATAGGTACTCTTTGAAAATTTTGACTTTTTGGTCAAGATTTGTGCAAAAGTCAATTTTTTAGGAATTGGACAGTTTGCACAATTTCCAAGCTTCACATGAAGAAACGGATCTCAAAATCGGAATGTACTCAAAAAATTGAGTGGAACAGGCCATTTTTGAAAATTTTGAACTTTTGGTCAAAGTCAAAGTTTTACTTGGTCAAAGCTTTTTCTTTTTCTTTTTTTTTAGGTGGTTCGGACCGGGTCAGGATGAACGGGTCAAACCGGGTGGGCCTGGGCAAACGGATCAAACCATAGTGGGTGGTGACGTCATCCATGACGTCATGGCGTATGTTGGCGCGTGAGAAACTTCCAGCGCGTGTGAGCGCGTGAAAGAAAATGGAGGCGCGTAGGAGTGCGTGTTCGTTGGGACAGAAATTTCTAGACCTTCTGGTGGCGCGTGGCTCATTGTTTGGGCCTGCAATTTTTAGGTTTTGTAGATCAGGGCCCGGTGGATCTCCTGGTATTGTCTGTTTTCTGAAATTTAGAACATATTTGCACAGGTCTGAAAGAGGAGGCCGCGATTTCCGAAGCTTGTAGCCGCGCATGGAGGCGCATGTTAGCTCCAGTGATCTTGATTTTTCAGGGTTTTGTAAATTGAAGTCCGTTTAAGGTCCTTATGGGGTCAGTTTTGTGAAGTGATCTTTGGATTTTCATAAATTTGGAAGAGGAAGTCGTGGGTGACAATTTGTCTATGATGACTTTTCTGTTCTTTTTTTTTTGCGGGCAACTCTGACAAGGTGGCGCCTGTGCTTAGACTTGAGGGTCAGAAGGTAGGTGATGAGCTACCGTTTTCTGTATGGTATCTTTTATTTCAACCTTTGGTGCAGTCTTCTTTGATTTTGAGTGCTGAGTGCTGTGAGCTTGCAAAATCTGACTTTAAACTTTAATTGTTTTCACATTTTTGAAACGTGAATATAGTTTTTTCCACAGGTCGGTTGGTGGAACCATTTAATGATTTGCTGACTTTCTTCATTTTTCTTGTCTGCTATCTCAAAAGTTTTCTATATAAAGGTATGTTATTGCTTTCCTTCATCACTGAGGCACATGCTTAACCTTCAGCTTTCTTCTTCTGCTTTCAAGATTTATTTATTTATTTATTTTTTACGTGCTATGAGATCTTTTTCCTGACATTTTTTTTTTTTTTTTTGTTGCTTGTTTTTGTTTTGCAGCACAGTTTCTTTGATCTTTGGGTTTTGACATCAAACTTTACACTGGTGTTCATGATGCATTGATGCTATCTTTGGCACTTGCCTTTGAAGTTACACTGGCTTTTGTCTTGACAATTAAGCTGCTTCAACACTTGCCTTTGCAACATGGCCACATCAGTTGTCTTTTCCATAAAGTTGCATAAACATTCGCTTTTGCCAAGAAGCTTCATCAATACTCATCTTTGTAATGAAGCTACAGCAGCACTTTTCTTTAGCCATAAAGCTGGATCGACACTTCATTTGCACTGAAGTCATGCCAATATTCATGTTTGCCATGAAGTTGCGTCACCACTTATCTTTGTTATGAAACTGCGTCAACTCTTACATTTGCATTGAAGCATTACCATTACTTTGTCTACTGAACCAAATTTGCACTTGTCTTTTTTAATGAAGCCTTTTCAACATGAAGCCATGCTAACACTTCATTTACAGTTAAGCCACACCAACATTCATCTTTGCCATGGAGCCACATCAACACTTTATTTGCACTGAAGCCGTGCCAATATTCGTCTTTGCCATGACATCGCATCAACACTTCATCTGCACTGAAGTCGCACCAACATTGGCCTTTATAATGGAGTTGCATTAGCACCAATTTTCAAAGGCAATAAAGTTTAAACATCGAGGGTACATAGCACTGTAGCCAAACATCAAGATTTTAGAGATGCCAACAAGACTTTTGAAGATGCAAGGAGATCCTATCAAGACTTTAAGGATGCAAAAAGATGCTGACAAAACCTTGAAGATGTGAGGAGAATGTCGCCTTTTCAACATGAAGCCATGCTAACACTTCATTTACAGTTAAGCCACACCAACATTCATCTTTGCCATGGAGCCACATCAACACTTTATTTGCACTGAAGCCGTGCCAATATTCGTCTTTGCCATGACATCGCATCAACACTTCATCTGCACTGAAGTCGCACCAACATTGGCCTTTATAATGGAGTTGCATTAGCACCAATTTTCAAAGGCAATAAAGTTTAAACATCGAGGGTACATAGCACTGTAGCCAAACATCAAGATTTTAAAGATGCCAACAAGACTTTTGAAGATGCAAGGAGATCCTATCAAGACTTTAAGGATGCAAAAAGATGCTGACAAAACCTTGAAGATGTGAGGAGAATGTCGCCAAGACTTTGACATTGCATGAACATGCCCTTAGAGAAGAGATGATGCAACACCAACTTCAGATGCTAGAGGAAGGTGACATTGTCCAAATTTTGGAGACATGATGTGAAGCTGAACCATTCAGAAGGGAGATGATGTGGTTCAAATTTCAGAGTTGTGAAGTGGCACAACCTAGAAGAGAGATGATGTAGTTTAGACTTGCAAGGTACGAGAAGATGCCCTCAGGAGATAAGTGATGCAAAGCATACTTCAGAAATGTGGGAGAATATCCATAGAAGATAGGCAATGCCATGAAGACTTCATTTCTTGCAAAAGAAGTTGGAGATTTTATTTTACTTCATAACCAAGCATCAACTTATGTTCACCATCATTTCAAGGAAAGCTAAGCAACGTCAACTCCTTACAGTCTTCATTTTCTACAACAATGACCCTTGATCATCATATTGAGCAGTTGACTGTCTTTAAGCAGTGTCTTGCCGACAAAGGGATCTTAAAAGCATATTGATGACCGTTGGAAAACTCTTCAAGCTAGACTGGCAATCCTTCTTCTTTTCATGTGACTAAACTCAGTGATAAGTACTAAGCTACCTACGTACCCTGGAGAAGAATCAAGTCATCACGTAGTTCAACATAATTTTTTTTTTTGATGATTTCTTTTTTTGATGATTTTTTTTTTTTTGATAATTTCCTTTTTGATGATTTTTGTATTCTTTTGCTTCTTTTTTCTTTTTGTATTTTTTTCTTTTATTTTTATTTTTATTTTTTTTAGTGCATGACTGAACTCAGCAAAAGATACTAAGTTGCCAACGTACCCTCGAAAGGGATCAAGTCATCACGTAGTTCAAAAGTTTTCTTCTTTTTTTTTTTTTTTTATACAATTTTTTTAGTGCGTGACTGAACTCAGCAAAAAGATACTAAGTTGCCTACGTACCCTTGAAAGGGATCAAGTCATCACGTAGTTCAAAAGATTTTTTTTTTTTAACTTTTTTTTTTTGGATGTGTTTTTGCAAAAAGGAGGGCTCAGTGTGTAATAGTGGGTATCACCACTGATCGAACCCAAGACGGCCTCAAGGGTGACATGGGCATCCAACCACTATGCCACACTAGCAACTGGTGACATAGAGTGGGATTAATTTCTCCTTAATGGTACGCTTTCAAGGGTAACGGGAAGACATCATTTACTCTTGCAGCGCTATAGTGGGTAGTTTAAGCTCTTACCAAGGAGCAATTCTCGATTTTCAAGCATAGAAGTGTTTAAGGAACTTCCCATTAATGGGGCCGATCGTTGCATCATCATTGTTGAGTAACTTGTGAGCTTGGTTGGTGTTTGCCTCCTGCTTGAGAATTGGAAGTACATCACAAGCAACGGTCACATGGTTTGACCCAACAACTTCATTGAAGTTTAGATCAATCTTGTTTTCTTTGGCAAGTTTCATGATTTGTTCTTTGAAGACGAAGCATTTTTGGATTTGGTGGCCAATGATGCGATGATATCTACAGTAGTTAGGGTCATCAACTTTCCCCATGTCTTCTGGTCGCCTGCATTCTGGCAATTCAATCAACTTCATTTGCAATAGTTGTTCAAAGATGTTTGGCACATCTTCATTGGGGAACGTATATACTTTTTGCTCACGTTCCTTGAAAGTCAGACGATGCACCTCATTCTTTTGCCGTCCTTCATGCCGTTTTTCGTTTGCATTTGCTCTTCTTCTTGGAACATTGACTTTGGTAGTGTTAACAATCATTGGGTCTTTGAGGTTGACTTTTGCATTCTTGTCATTCCTCCTTACTTCCTTTCTGCTTTCGTCAAGTATGGAAGGGTTTGTACTTCCATGGCTAGAGATACTCAATTCCATGTCATGTGCACGAGTTGCTAACTCTTCAAATGTTCGAGGTTTTATCCCTTGAAGGATGTAAAGAAGTCCCCAATGCATGCCTTGGATGCACATCTCTACAGCAGATATTTTAGAAAGTCTATCTTTGCAATCTAGACTCAAAGAACGCCACCGATTGATATAATCAACGACGGGCTCATCCTTCCACTGTTTAGTATTGGTAAGCTCCATCATGCCTACTGTGCGCCGTGTGCTATAGAATTGGTAGAGAAACTCCCTTTCAAGTTGTTCCCAACTATCGATTGACTCGGATTCTAAGTCTGTATACCAATCAAAGGCATTTCCCTTGATTGAACGGACAAATTGCATTACAAGGAGGCTTCCTTGAGTCCCCGCATTCTCACAAGTTTCTACAAAATGAGCAATGTGTTGCTTAGGATTTCCTTTGCCATCAAACTGCAAGAATTTGGGGGGTTGATACCCATTTGGCATTCTCATGTTATCGATGCGCTTTGTGTAGGGTTTTGAATATGTGAGAGAACTTGTAAAAGAACCTCCATATTGTGCTCGGATGGTATTTGTTATCATGTCTTGTAATTGTTGGATTGACAACGAAGCCACCGAAGTAGATTGTTCTTGTTAGGGAGTGGTTTCAATTTCTCTCCCTTCGTCATCCTTCGCAGATGTGAATTTATGACCATGGCTTGATTCACCAAGATCATGTACTTCGAGTTTGTTCATTAAAGTTGCAATTTGGAGGTCCTTATCTTCAAGTGCTTTTGTGAGAAGGACGACCCTTTGTTCCATTTCAGCCATCTTTTCTTCCATGGTAGAGGTGTTAGTCATTATGACTAACACAACTTCCCAAGATGATGGAGAAGAAAGTGATTTGAAGTGAACATGTGAAATCTCATCTTTTGGGTTCCCTTTGATGGGAGAGAAATCATGCGGCCAACTTCTTATGAAGGAAGAATGGGATTTGCCCCCATACTTAAGATGTTCCAAGGTGGAGATGTCCTTGTTGATGACCTTATTTCTTGTAAGAGGGTCTAAGGAGATGATTGTTTGGACCTTGGCTTCCTTGGTTGATTGAGCTTGAAGTTGATTGTGAGCTTTAGGTTGGCTACGATTGTTTGCACCAATGCAGTTGTTAGTGGTAGCCGTACCGAGTTTAGTTGAAGTAGCTATTGTTGAAGCTTGAATGTTCTTGCTAGAGGCCATTGAAGTTGGTAGCAAAATGATGAAGATTTCTTTCTTTGAAGGAGAATGAGATGAAAGGCAGAAATGTCCCACCAGGCGTGCCAGAATTTATGGACGACTAAATTCCTCGGTTCGAAATAAGTCAAACAAGTAAAATAGTTTCACAAATACGAATTTGTATTGATGATTGTGTGGTATAATTCTCTGTAATTACAAAAGAGTTATCCTCTGATTCAATCTCCTTAAAAGACTTGTTGATTGGATTTGTAGTAATTTGATTTTGATATGAACACAAGATATCCTTTAATTTGGCTGAAGAATGGATCGAAGATTGCTGAAACGGAATTACAATGAATCTCTAGCTATGAGCTTGTTAGAAATCCTTTGTTCTTCACGTTCTTCACGTTCTTCGTGTGTTCTTCATCTTTGAAGGTTTGTGGTGGAGGTTCTTCAGTGCTTTAAAGGCTTGAATCCGTAGAGCTTCACTGATTTGTGATTTGTGAGGTTTCTGGAGGCTTTTGAGCTTGATTCCAGTGAACTTTGAGATCTAGGCAGGTAGTTTAGATGATTCTACTTCGAATGTTCTTCGTATTTGAAGGTTTGTGGCGGAAGTTCTTCAGGGCTTTGAAGGCTTGAATCCGTAGAGCTTCACCAATTTGTGGTTTGTTAAGGTTTCTGGAGGCTTTTGAGCTTGATTCCAATGACCTTTGAGATCTAGGAAGATGATTTGGATGATTTCTCTTCGAATGTTCTTTGTATTCGAAGTTGAAGTTCTTGGAGGCTTCAAAGCTTGGTTCCAACAGAGCTTCTGGACTTCTCAATCTTGATCTTCTCTAGCTCTTCAGCTTCAGCCCTTCCTTAGCCTCAGCCTCTCCTTAGCTTTTGTTTTAGGAAGGCTTCTATTTATAGGAGTTTGGGGGTGGGTGAGCGACACATGGCGGAGTCTAATTGGTGACACATGTCACAGCCTGATTGGTCTGCTTATGCCATCGCTTATACGTGCGAGGCTGCGTGTGTCATCGCTTACACGTGTGAGGCTACTTGTGTCATCGCTTACACGTGCTAAGGTGCTTGTGTCATCACTTACACGTGCTGAGGTGTGATTGGTTCTTGCATGACACTTGGCAAATTTTTGTTGGTTTCTGAGTAGTGATAGCAAAACCTAGCAGCAATACGTGGTGCTTTGTAATTGGTTGTACTTTGTGGACTTGATAGTATGATGTGTCAGCTTGTGATAGGTCGGGAATTTTTCCCTCTCTACACTCCTGAACCTTCTCAATGGTCAAGCTTCCAATTGCCATGGCCAGTAGATACTCATAATCACTGATCTGTACCCCATTACTACTGCTATCAATAGGAGATTTCACTTCTGTTTCCTCTGTATCATCAGTTGCACCAGCAACTTCTGACTCAACAGCTTTAGTTTTCTTTGTAAAAGGAGTGAAACCTTTTGTTTGTAGCTCAACAAACATATCAGCTCTCTTCCTATTACTTACAATGATCTCTCCCTTCACAACTGCAAGGATAAACCTAACCTTGTTTTCCAACTTCAACAACTCCATTTCACGTTTGTTCAATAGAAATTTCTGCACAAAATACAAAAATTGCAATTAATAATTGTTTCCCTAAAAAGTGGCTGAACTTATTAAGTATCAGTTCTACTCTTTTGCTATGAGCATAAGTGAGCTAACCTTTCTTTTCTCATAAAACTCAAGTCTTAAATGAAAAAAATCTTCAAGAACTGCAAGAGGGAAAATCACAAACAGTAAGTGTGTTATCATGGAAATTATATTGGTAAATCAATGTAAAGAACTCTAATTTCTCTCACATAGTTTGCTCCGAGTTATCATACTTATTATTCACGCTCTTGGGTCAAATAGGTGCATATTAGTTATGCTAACTGTACTGGTTAGTTTAAATTTCTTTAGGAAACCCTCTTGAGTGACCCTAATCAAGTTCTCAGGGGTCAAGATTTGCCATTGGAAACAATATAAGCTCCTTGTTGACAAAGTCACTGTATTTTATGAGCTTGCCCATCTGATCAAGGTGAGTACCAGGCTGCACATTCAGAAGGTGTTATATTAGATATATATTCGTTCACTTTCTCTAAAAACACAAGAAGAAAGCATGGCAAAACTCAGACCTCAAACTGCCTAAGCCAACTCTTCCTCTCTTCTGTCTTCTTCTTACTAAATGCCAGCTCAATGGCCTCCCAATCCTGTTCATCTTTCCAAATAAAATCTTTCCTGGATTTCTCAAAATTTGCAAAGTACTCTCTTCCTTCCTTTGATGTGCTTGTTCCCAACCCCTAAAAAGACACAAACAAATCAATATGCAAAAGACAGAAAGCAGATAATAGAATAATAGATTCTGTAATTGGTTCGCATGTAACAAATTTAACAATGCAAAGTCACTAATTATGTCTATTGGTTTTCTATCCTTGGTTTTCTATCCTTTGTATGTATAATGTGGTTGTGTCTATTTACTTTTTAATTTTCTTCAATCATAATATTTGTTTGTGAGAACTTTCTTAAAACCCGTAATAGGTGCCTCGTCTCCGCCCCTTCCTTTCTTCAAAATGGGGAAAAAAAGCCAAAAAAAAAAAAATTATATAAAAGAGAGAAAGCGGAGGGGCAGCAATGAGAGTACTAAGAGAGAGAGGAGTGTTTTGGCTATGGTAATAGGATATGTGCGTGTGTGTGTGTGTGTGTATTTGCAGGGTAGATGGGGCAAGGACATTTTTCCATCCCTAGATATAATTTAACTTTTTTTTTTTGGTCCAATAAGACAAATAAAAAACACAACTAAGCAATATGTGGAATCACTGAAAGACAATACATAACGAGTCGATGTGTAAAATCATCTTGACAATAAAGGGAAATAAAGACTTACTTCTCCGGAAGTTGTAAAAAAGGATAAAGTTCACATAAAACCCTCACAACTTCAGAATGGTGCATAACTCGATCAACCAAACAATATCTGTTAGGTTCTAAAGACTTAGGTTTTATGTATTTAGAATCCTAATTTGTATTGTTGGCAAACCATGATCAAAACAATGTATTTAAGTTGTTTTAGAAGTGCTCAAAGTTGGTTCTTTGTTGTAAAGTTGGAATGAAATACTAAGCAAATTAAAAACACTGATTTAGTACATTTCGATCGATTGAAGCTTAGGCTCGATCAATCAAAAATCGTACTTGACGTTTTTTAATTAGGTTTTCCAACTCAGCCCTAAAGTGTTTTAATTGGTTTAGGTTTCTAATTTACCCTAGGAATATAAGGGAAACCCTAGCCACGTTTTTGTGTTGCTCATATTGCGGTTTATGTGAATCTCTTGTGAGATCTTTGAGGAGGTTTCCTTCACATAAACTTATAGTTTTCAAGGAGAAGATTTTTCTACACCTTGATGATCATTCCAGTTGCTGCCATTGAAGTTTAAAGAAAACACAAGCGGGTGTGCTTGTATTTGGTGGAGAATCCAAGAAAGAAGGAGTCCGTGGATTTGGAGCTTGCACATGGTCGTGTCAGTAAGTTCTACTGGTGGATAGCAATAAGAAGTCGAGCGTGAGGACTTGTAAGTCTCATTGTATGAATTTCGATTCTTTCAAGATAGTAGATTCAAGTTTACCTTGAGGATAGCTAGGTTAAATCCTCCCTAGGTTTTTACCGGTTCGGTTTCCTGGGTGATCATATCTTTGTGTTCTTTATATTTCCACTGCTATAATTGATATGATTATTTGATTGTGTTAACCTAAATTTAATTAATTTGACTAAGTAACAACTTGGCTAAATTCCTAGGTTAATCCAATTGTGTTTTAAGGGGTCTAAAAACTGACTACTCCTATTAATGAGTGGCAAACTTCTCAAAAATAAGCAGTTGCGTTTAATAGCAAGGCTATGAATGCTATCTTTAACGCTGTTTCTATGGAGGAATTTAAGAGAATCTCAAATGTTGAGGTTGCTTATACTACTTGGAATATCCTCCAAACTGTGCATAAAAGCACAAAGGCTGTCAAAATCAATAAATTGCAGCAATTAACTTCCAAATTTGAAAGCATTAGGATGTCTGATGATGAATCTTTTGATGAATTCTATGCTAAACTGAATGATATTGTTAATTCTGCTTATAACTTGAGTGAAATTTATGATCAACCTAAAATTGTTAGGAAGATTCTTAGATCCTTAACTGAGAACTTTAGACCGAAGGTGACTGCCATAACTGAAAGTAAGGATGTGGACTCCATCCCTGTTGATGAACTTGTAGGATCTCTTCAGTCTTATGAGTTGGACCTACCCAAAACTAGCAAATCCAAATCAATGGCTCTTAAGTCAGTTGATGATGTTGAGGTTGGTGGATTTGATGATGATCTCTCTACTACAGAGATTGCTTACCTTCCCAAGAACTTTAGAAACTTTCTCAGAAATAATAATAGAAAGGCAAGAGGTGTGAATACTGCTAAACCTAGAAATTTTAGGAAGAATGATCCCACTAAGGTTAACAATATTGACAAACCTAGAGAAAAAGTAGGCCAATCTTCTAATAATTCTATAGGTTCTCAGTGTTTTTGAAGTCAAAAGTATGGTCACATGAAATCTGAATGTCCTACTTACTTGAAGTCTAAGGGTAAGGCTATGGTTGTAACCCTTAGTGATGGTGAAGTTTCTGATGATGAGTCAGAATGTGACGAGGATGGAAACTTCATTGCTTTCATAGCTACTGCTGTAATGAGTGAAAGCATATCTACAGAAGAGAACCCTTCTGATGGGGAACACTCTGAAGATGCAAATCATCAAGAGGCCTACAATAAACTTTGCAAAGTTGCTGCAAAGGATGCTATGAATGTGGAACTTGGCCTGAATAAAATTGAATCTCTTGAGCTTGATAAAAAGAATCTTCTTGTTAAACTGTTTGATGCTAATGAACTTTTGAACAATGTGAAAACTGAGAACATGTTATTGCTTGATAAAGTTCAAACTTTGGAACTTGATTTATCTGTTGCTAGATCTGCTAGTTCTAAACTTGATCAACTGCTGGGTGTTCAAAAGTCTCCTTCTGACAAATCTAGTATAGGTTTTGTTGAAAGCATCTCTGTGTCTGCTCCCCATTCCACACACTTTGTTCCTTCATCTTCTTCTGAACCTTCTGTGAGTGAAGTTGTGAGTGAAACTGTCAAACCCCCTATTAGTGAGGTTGTTAAACCCATTGAAGTTTCATCATCTAGGAAGATTAGAGTTGATTTGAAAGAATCTAAACCTAAGGTGTCTACCCTTTCTAAGGACAAGGTGCATGGTAAGCCTGCTTGGGTGTGTCATTTTTGTGGGAAGTCTGGACACATTCGTCCAAACTGTTACAAGCTGCAAGCTGCTAAGAGAGCAAATAAGCCAAAAGTGCCTGTGCCTCAAGCACAAGATCCTATAACACTTATTGGTGAATTGGTAAAGGCACTTAACCTTTATTCCAATCTTGGAGTTGGAAATCACTCTAATGTGACTACAAACTCCAATGCTCGTGGTGCATCTAAAAAGTTTTTGATGCAAAAGACTCAAACTAACTGAGTCTTTCTGACATGATCCTTGTGCTTCATTGCTTTTCCTTTGTGACCATTGTTCTTTGTTTTTTGTGTTTTTCTTTTTGTCTCTAGGATTTGCATTGCATTTCATTTTAGGTGTTTTTTTTATTTAATATTAATAATAAAAAAAAGAAAAGGAAAGAATGGAAAGAAAAAGGAAGCACATTATTTTTCTTGCACTGTTCTCTTTGTTTTTTGAAAACAAGGTTGGTCAATTTATTTTCACATGACATGTTTGTTGTACTTTGTTTAACTTTGATGAGCTTATTTATTACACTTCACTAGTGGAAGCTTTGTAGAACATGTTGTGTGGGAAAGATGTTTATAGTGTTTATCACTTTGTCTTAATCTTAAAGTTACATGTTGTTTGACTGTTGGAATTATTCCTTTTGAGAAAAGCATAAATAACCATCTCACCACTGTGCATTAGCCAATCATGAACACCTTAGTGCATATCATAAGATTTTATACTCAAGAAAGTGTAGCACATGCACAAAAAGAATATAAGGTGAAGCCTCGGTTTAAATGATAAATCTCTTACATTAAAAATTGGTGTGTACTATTAGGCTGAATGCGAAATCACTTAAATTAAAAATTTGTGTGTATATTATGAGGCAAAATTCAAGAAACTTACATGATTGCAAGCTTATGTTCTAGGAGATATGGGAGTTATATGATGTAACACTTTAGGTGATAGTCTCTTTTAAAATTCTATGTGATGAATTGTGTAGACTTTGTGATTGATTTCTGTTCTCATATCATCTCACATGTATCTCAAGCTTTTTGCTAGTTGCACACACAACACAAGTTACTTTTTGCTAAACTTTGTACATGTAATTATGTGTGTTTATGGTCTGACCAACCACGTTTGAAAAATACCTTGAGTTTTATGCAAAACTGTTTTTGTTGCTTTAAAAATGGGGGAGATTGTTTAAAATCTAAATTTTTGGAAAATTGGGTTTAAAATTTGTGTTTTGGGAGAGCATTTCATCTCATACTCATGCATTTGTTTTGTTATATTCAATGCTTTGAGGTAAGATTTCAAAAAAAAATCAGGTTTTTTCTCTTAAAAGTTGTTTTTTCCAGAATTTCGATTGATCCAATCTAATTTTTGATCAATCGAAATCTTTCTTTGAAAATTATGTGAGCCTCTGCCTAGTTCGATTGATCGAACCTGTTTTTCGATCAATTGAAGATCATATTTCAGGTTTTTTAAAACAGTTCTTTGACTGTTTCAAAACATCTTTTTCAAAAATGTTTTTCAACTTTTCTTCTCTCTCCAACTTGGCAAGGCTGCACTTCAAATATTTTGTTGTTTTCCTCCAAAATTTTTGCAAGGTTTTCCTCCCTCAAAGCCAATAAGACCATTCTATCCCTCCTTTTGGTTTTATTTTCATATTTTCATGCATATTTTCATGCATTTAAAGGGTATTTTCAAACCTTTATAGATTTGGGATTTTTTATGTTTCAAGGCTTGTTTTCTGAAATTGATCATTGGGTTTTGTTGGGATATTGTTATATTCATGTTTGTTGTTGATTAATTTGATCAATTTGAGGTTATATGAAAAATTGAAAATTCTAGGGCTTATGTTGAATCCGATTTGGGGACTTTGTTCAATTGAGTTGAAATTGATGAAATTGGCTTGTTGTTTTGGTGTAATTGATCATTCTAATTAGTTTTCTAACTTGTGTAATGGTCAATTGGTCAATTTATTTTGAAAAATTAACAAGTGGTTTAAATTTTTTTAGGGTTTTAGTTAGAAACTCCATGCTCAAGCAAATTTTGTGAGTTTGAACTTAATTTGGACTTAATTTTCTGCATTAGCTCATACATCATGTCATTTAATCTGTTCATGCATCATATAGTTCTTCTTATTCTATATTTTTTTTGTGCTAACTTCCAGTCTGCCCTTGGTTTTTGTTTTTGTTTCTTTTTCCCTTTTTTTTTTTTTTTTGTGTGCTCTTGTTTCTTATTCTAGCACCATGCGTAGGAAGACTAGAGCTAATAGGGTTTCCTCTACCCCTGTTGTGTCTCCTTCTAGGGTTCAGTTGTTTAGGAATGAGTGTGCGCGTGAGGCCTATGAGAAACTTAATAGTAAACGTAAGATTTGGGCTGAGCGTTCTGTGATTCTAGATGAGGTCGATCCAGCCATCAAGGCTAATCTTAAGTCTAGAAGTTGGCTGTCACTCTTAGAGATAGATCATCCACCCCTAATCGCTTTGATTAGAGAGTTCTTCTCTAACCTCTCTTGTCACATCTATGATTCTAACACCATTGTTCGGAGTTGGATACGAAGTGAGGAGTTCACCATTACCTCTAGGGTAGTGGTTGAGGCTCTTGGGGTTCTGATTGTCACTGATCCGATCTATCCCTATGATGAGTCACCTCCTATTGATGAGGTCGTGTCACACATCACTGGATCATCTATCCAATGGGGTTCTGATCCTCGGATCACGTCTTCTGCGCTTTTTGAGACCGCATATTTGTTTCTCAAAGTTGCGTGTCATTCCTTGTGGCCTATTTCTCATCTCCACACCATACCTCTAGAGTGATGTGTGTTTTTATATGCGTTTATGTCTGGTGCTTCTATCAGTTTTCCTCACTTGTTCCTTCGTTTTTTGAACGAAGGTCATAGGAGTTCTGCCATAGGACATGCACTTATATATCCTATTTTCATTCATATGATACTTTTGTTTCTAGGTTTAGCTGACTTTCCCTCTAGTGAGCCTGTCCATGTTGTTAGTCCCCTAGGTGCTACTTTCCTTCGTCAGAGGGCTGCTTATTTGAGAGCTAATCCTTCGGTCTCTCATGGTGCATCCTTTAGCAGTGTCCCCCCTCCTCCCTCTTCTACAGATGCTGCTGAGACTTCTGGTGCTGCTGCTGCTACTAATGTTCCTCCACCGACTACTTCGGATGATTCCGAAATTCGACATACGTTGGATCACATCTTAACTGTTCAGGCAACTCAAGGACAGGTTTTGGTGGACATTTTGGATGAGATTAGAGGTCTACGAGCAGATTTGGCACGGTTTCGGAGTTCTTCATTGCCACCTCCTTTTGATGATGGATTTTGATTGCCCTTTGGCATTCCGTCACAAAAGGGGGAGTACATATGAGATGTTTTTGGCATACTTTGTACCTGTTTTTGTTTTTAGGGGGAGACTTTATTTTCTGATTGGTTAGAGCTTGTGGAGTGGTTTAGACTTTATTGTATCTAGGTGCTTCACTTTATATTTTACCTTTTAGCTCTTGCCACATTGTCTTTACTTTGTTGGGTTATTCATGTTAGGGGGAGTACTTTTTGTGTTTCTTGTTTCAAACTTCTTATTGATTTATGATTATGAGTTCTTCATTATTATATGTCTTTATTGTTTGTGTTTGAAATCAAGATTTTTATTTTTCTTTACTTGTATTTTTTCCACACATGCGGTTATGCATTTTGTTTAAGTGTTTCAGGAAATATACAGATTGATTCAATTAAGCTGCTATCTACTCTTGCAACTGATGGATAGTAGTTAGAATTGAATTTGTGTTTTTGAGCATTATTTTGTAAAGGGCTTTTTCTTGTAAACTTTGAGCTATTTAAGTTGTGTTTTGTCACAGATTGCCAAAGGGGGAGTTTGTTAGGTTCTAAAGACTTAGGTTTTATGTATTTAGAATCCTAATTTGTATTGTTGGCAAACCATGATCAAAACAATGTATTTAAGTTGTTTTAGAAGTGCTCAAAGTTGGTTCTTTGTTGTAAAGTTAGAACGAAATACTAAGCTAATTAAAAAACTGATTTAGTACATTTCGATCGATCGAAGCTTAGGCTCGATCAATCGAAAATCGTACCTGTCATTTTTTAAGTAGGTTTTCCAACTCAGTCCTAAAGTGTTTTAATTGGTTTAAGTTTCTAATTTACCCTAGGTATATAAGGGAAACCCTAGCCACGTTTTTGTGTTGCTCATATTGCGGTTTATGTGAATCTCTTATGAGATCTTTGAAGAGGTTTCCTTCACATAAACTTAGGGTTTTCAAGGAGAAGATTTTTCTACACCTTGATGATCATTCCAGTTGCTGCCATTGAAACTTAAAGAAAACACAAGCGGGTGTGCTTGTATTTGGTGGAGAATTCAAGAAAGAAGGAGTCCGTGGATTCGGAGCTTACACGTGGTCGTGTCAGTAAGTTCTACTGGTAGGTAGCAATAAGAAGTCGAGCGTGGGGGCTTGTAAATCTTATTGTATGAACTTCGATTCTTTCAAGATAGTGGATTCAAGTTTACCTTGAGGATAGCTAGGTTAAATCCTCCCCAGGTTTTTACCGGTTTGGTTTCCTAGGTGATCATATCTTTGTGTTCTTTATATTTCTGCTACTATACTTGATATGATTATTTGATTGTGTTAACCTAGATTTAATTAATTTGACTAAGTAACAACTTGGCTAAATTCCTAAGTTAATCCAATTGTGTTTTAAGAGATCTAAAAACTAACAATATCTTCCACTAGCTATAGGAATTTCATATGCTTGAATATGTGCATTGGCAACATCTTTGACATTAACCCATCCAACGTCTTTGAAAGAACATACCATTGCTGGAAAACCATTCAACAGGATACCCAAAAACATTAATAGCCATTAGTAGCATGGTTCCCAGACTTACAAGTTATCATAAATCTCTCATTAAGAGAATAAATTAACCACATGTTTGATGAGCTAAATCTGCATAACAATGATGGATGCAGGATCACTTAAATTACATGGTGCTGGTCAAAATCACTTGGATGGACAAGGAAATCTTAAGTCTGATATTGCAATAAAACATTGAATGGGACAAATTATCCAAGTAATTATGTGGGAGTAGGAGCAATAGAGCATATCCCAAGTTTCAGATTAATTCTAGAGAGTGAGCTCATGCAAGTTTTAGAAAAATAAATACTTTCACACGTAATTGTAAAAGAATCTCTATATTATTACTTTTGCAAAACCAGTGTTCCATGTTTTCTTACAACATATTCAAAAAGATCAGCTCTCAAAATAATGAGGTCATGAACAGAAGCAAGACTCAATATTATAGATCTGGTTGCTATGTATAACTTTTAATGTAAAACCATTCCGCTTCAATCATAAAGTATCTCTTAATTCACTAAAAGGCTCTTATATAAATACTCTCTGTTTCAAATTTTTTTATCCATTATTTCAATTTGGGATGTCCCAAAACATTGTCCATTTTAAAAAAGCCAATGGACACAATTTTAAAAAATTTCCTTGTTTGACCTTAACTTGAAAACTCAACACCCATTTTAAATTGAATTTTTTTTTGTTTAAAGTTTTAAAAAAGGAGGCTAATTACTAATTACTTTTTATTTCAAAGAAAATGTCATAAATAATTACCCCTTAAATTTTGGATTTCTTACAGTAGACAAACATTTTGGGACACAGGATTATTGCTTTTGATGCTCCAAATCCTTTTGCAAAAATTGCAACAATCATATGAAATGGGAGGATTCATGATGGACCATGGAATACTCCACTCCAACTTTCAAGCACCATATTCCATTTTATGAACATCCAAAAAAAAAAAAAAATGCCCCAAACCCCACACCCTCTCTCTTTTCTGCAAAAAAGAAATGACATATGTAAGTTATGTAAAAGAAATGATATGAAGATTAACCTATGGCAAGCACTAATAGCTTGACAAGCCCTCATTACTTGATGGTTCTAACTTAATAGAAGACAAGTTCCCATTACTTTATAATATTTTAAGTTTTTAACAGTAGGATTGCTAAAACTAAAAGTTCAAATTATCAGTCTCAATGTTCTCAACAATTAGGGATTAGAAAAAGTTGCAATCATCAATGTAACATGCACAATCCCAGAGATATTGATGCTTACTGGATGCATAAATCATCTCAATTAGTACGTAGTTTGTACATGGTACATAGTAAATAAAATAACAAGGCAAATCACCATTGTTTTTAATCTATGAAAATTCCAAAAAGGGAATCTGAAAAGTAGTTCTAGTAACCTAGTTTGCACTGGAATCACTGCAATATTATGGGCCATGATTTATATGTATCACCATCTTTATTATCAAAAATGCGTGAAGAGTAATGCCCCTACATACCTTTGCTTCTTTACAAACGTCTGGATCAGAAAACCAAGTCTCATCAACAACTACATCAGGAGTTCGAGCTTTTTTATCGTTTAAAACTACAGCCATAGAGGATGTCACGACTACCCGCTTAACAGATGGAAATTTCGCACAAGAATTAAGAACATTAAGTGTTCCCTTCACTGCAGGTTCAAGTAATTCTGCCTGAATGATGAGAGCAAAGTGAAGTCATATTCTTATTCTTTTTGTTCGGTGGCTGGGGGAGAGTGCCACTAACATTAGCTAAGGCAACAAAATCATATGGCCATTCACTGTTTATAAAAAACTTAGAATACTATTATAATATTTTATTTTATTTTTGATAAGTAATTTAGAATACTGTTATAATATAATATTCAAAGACTAACTAAATACTACCATCATGTTTTTTAAGTAGGACACCAACCTACAATTCCAGGCAGCATTTTAATAGTGCTTATAGGAACAAGAAGATCATATTCAGGTAGCAATAGCAACACAGTTAACATTATTAAAATTAAAAATTGTGAAACAGGCAGTTACAAGCTGTGCTTCACAAGGTTATGACTTTGTCAATTGGAAATTATTGGGATTACTGTTTTGTTTAAAAGATTCTGGTCCATTCTGGATAGATATTGTATAACAAACTTCTCTCAATTATAATCTGTTACCAGGCATCACCACAGATTAGGACTAGAAGGGCTTAAGGCATCGGATTCTTTTCTTTCAAAACCAATCCTATTCGAAAGAATATTGCCTTACGATCTCCAAAGCAATAACCACCATAATTATGGCTTCCAGAGGACCCACATCTCTGATTTGTCCAAAGAGACTCTTTTGTAATACTAACGCCATTTCATGAATTATGCCTCCACTTCTCAAAAGTTGAGTTTGGGGTAGATTCACACTTCACCAGGTTTTCTTAGCAGGTCCTGCCTAAATCACTACTGACAATATAGTTGGTGGTAAAGAAGGAAGAAATAAGTCTAATAAAAAAATAAAAATATATATTTATAAAATTGTAGTGTCTTTATGAAGGGGAGATACATCACTTTTCAGAAGTGTGCTATATATTTTCTACTCACCATCCTTATCCAGGAACCTTTGAAAGTGCACATAGAGGCTGAAGTAAAATATATTACAATTACAGCTTGGGGGGTACATTACAACCACACCATAGTTATTGGGGGCAAAGTGCAATTAACCCTAACTTTTTTTCATCGGTAAGCCACATAACAACAGGTGAGTTTTGAACCTGAGACCTCACCCTAAAGTTGAATTTAAAAAGAAAAAGGCAATAGGCTGCAATTTTAACTTTCAAGTCCAAAAAAGTCTGCTTAAGTAATTAACTTGGTTAGTTTAGTGTTGGCAATGGTACAAGAAGCCACACTCAGAACAAAGAATAGTGCCGGTAAATCAACTCTGAGATTCCTATTACGTGCTTCTCATCTCTTGATAAATAGAGATAAAGACCCATTGTGGAATTTTCTAAAAAGCTTGTTGAATTTTTCAGAAGAAAAGTGTACGGATAAATTCTTTAACCAATTCCATCAATAAATCATAATTTAAAAATTTACAATTATTAAACATTTAAAAAATAGTAAAATGAGATGAACCTCTACATCCTTGACATTATTATAGAAGGGAGATGCAATGTGGAAAACCCCATCACAGCCCTCAACAGCAGAATCAAAAGAACCTTCTTCCAGTAGATTTGCTTTGAATAGGTGAAGTCTATCCTTGGCCCCATCAAGTACTTGTAAGTGGTTTGTTTTCTTTGGATCATCTGCAAGAGGTAGAAGTGACCTTGATTAGTATATCCATCCGAATCTTAACTATACAGTTGACCTACGGAAAAGGGTAACAATCTCAATGACTCATTTATAGAAAATCAGAATGAAACGGAAGAGTCATCCGGTAACAATAAAATAGACTTGCAAAACAAAGGACAGAATAGCATTTTCATTTCCCTAATGTATGAGAGTGCAGTATGAAATTTAAGGGCAGTTTTTAGACAATCTAACATATAATCCAAATTCGTATACTTCTATTTTATGAGCACATTGACAAAAACAATACTACATATACCTATTGTGCATTATCTCATATATATTTGCATTTTTATTTCCAAGACTGTTAATAGCAACAAAAAAGTCCAGTATACTTGGTTGGTCTTTCTAAAAAAGTTTCTTACATTACTTATAAAAAAAACAGCAACAAAAAAGAAAAGTTACAGCTAAAATCTTACATAATTACAACATCCATTTAGAGTGCAAAGACTACAAAAGAGCACTACCATACACCAGAGGACATGTTATTCTAAATCCCAAATTGTCTGATGATTTGTTCAGAAATTTGGGGGTGAAAAATCATATAGGAAACGACGATGATTCAATTTTAATCATCCCTTCAAGTTCCAAAAACAGCTCTGAAGTAATTTACAGCGAGTGTAATTACTCAGTCATTGTAGTCTTCATCAGATTTTTGTCTCAATGTTTATTTGATTTGTTTACAAAAAAATTTCCAATCACTTAGATGGACAAAAATTCCTCTATTTGGGTTTCCATATAATACTCAGTACCAGTTAGGTTCAACATATTTTTCAGCTTTTTGAAATTTGGGATGTTTGAAAAAGTTGTCCTAAGAAAAAACTGTAGTTAAAAAAAACCGTAGCTGGTGAAGTGTGGCTTGAAGCCACATTACCAAACAGGCACCAATTCCAATTTCTTCTCCTTCATTTTATATATGTAAATCATATTACTTTGCCAATTTTCAAGACGAAGAAACATACCATATGACATCGAAATCAAGCATGTATAATCAAGTATTAATAATTAATTCCAGAGTTCTAACCATCCATTTCCACTTCAGACATTGATCAAAATGCATATTAACTGAAATGGGCATGTACAATCAACAAAAATCTAATCACTTAAAATTAGAACAACCATCTCCATGAGTTTATGCCATTTTCAATCCATTAATCTAGCTATTAATATTGACTTTCCAAGACACCCCCACCCCTCCCCAACCAAAAAAAGGAAAGAAAAAAATATATAAGAATCATATGATAAATCAACCTAAACCACTTAGTAGCACCAATGCTATATTCAGAAGAAAATATTAATATATTCAAAATTACAACAAACTCAATCTGCATATGTTAGCTAACCTTTGCGAGGGTGGAAGAAGCGACCACCAAACGTTCCTAAACTTTCTGAAATAGACCTAGTAAAGGCTGGCAGCTTGCTCTTCCTGTCAAATAAATTAAACTCTCTGTCCGAGCAACATTTTTGCTTAAAGCTAGAGAATCTTCTATATGCTTCTATTTGCAGACCAGAGATGAGAGGTGCAAGACCACTAGAACAGGCTAATTCCAATGCACCACTTCTTGTAGCCATAACAGCTAGGAAAAGAATATATTGATCAAGCTTTTGCACTCAAGAATCAATACTACAATCCTTCACTCAGATAGACACATGCAAACATTAATATCAACAAAGGTACACATTCACAACTGAAAGAATCCAGGCAGATAATGCATAAGAAAAGCGTGAATCATCCTTGTATGCAAAGAAACTGATAGAAAATGTAGCATGTGAAATGGTTAAATTACAGAATGAATACCATACCACTGTAAGGAACTTCATAGAGGCAATTTGTAGGTAGGCCAATGCCAAAACCAACCAGAGTGATACCAACGCTAAATCCAACACCACAGCCTGCGCCAACATAACCGACTGCCTCGGGGCCAAAACCAGGGCTCCACCCAAGATCAGCAAACATGGCTTCAGAACCTAGAAAGAGAAAATGGGTATTAAGAAAACAAACAAACAAACTACTTTGCTAGTAATGGCAATAGAATCAAAGTTAACCATCAAAAGTTCATAGTCACCTATTATGCACAACAAAATTCCACCCAAGGACATCCAATAAAGATTAATTACCTGACCCACAGAAGTTGCACCATGCCCCCCTGACAGCTTACTCCGATCAGGTGCAACAATTTACACATAGCAGCTATTGTGTAATCTAATATAGAGGCCGGTTTTCAAGTTCTGCTTCAGCAACAGCAAGATTCTTTTTAGCTAAAATGATTCTTTGTTGCCGAGATTCTTCTTGCAACCTCAAGTGTTCCACTTCTTTATATTTTTTCCTAGTACCCCCTAGGAAAAAATATAAAGAAATGGAAGACCTGAGGAAGCAAGAAACATCTTGGCAACATAGAATCATTAAAGCAAAGATAATGTTGCTGCTACTAAAGCAGAACATGAAAACCTGCCTCCATATGAACCTCCAAAAGATGAACTTGTGAGTAACTTTGAGAACCCACGACCTGAAGCATTAAGCCCATTTTGAGGAAAAGCCTTTTCAGTAAAAAAATATTAGAAACCTAGTAGCAATAAGTCATGACATGGAAAAAGAAACCAACTTTAGCTAGAGATGAGAAACCCCATGTGAATTAAAGCCTATCTATCCCAATATATGAATGAGAAATTGAAAATTGAGGGACACCCACATACCTGTTTGCGAGTAGAGATGACAACAGAGGCACCTTCCAAGACGAACCTCTATGCAATGGTGAAGCCAATGCCCTGAGTGGAAGCAGTCACAATGGCAACCTTGCCTTCAAATCTCTTGGCAATCTTTGTCCCCTCCAGTTTGTTTGGCTTCCTCATCTATGTGATGTAATCGAGTAAATTATAGAATCGAGCTTTTATTTTATTTTATTCTATTTTTATTTTTATTTTATTTCTATTGCTAAACCAATCACCTATAGTAATAAGAGAGAAGTAGAGTTTATCAACAAAAAAAAAAAAAAAAAAAAAAAAGAGAAATGTTGAAAACTTTATGAAAGTTGACAGCAATATAAACACTAAACAGCTAGCCATTCTTGACTTTTATCAAGTTTGTAGGAAATCTCTTAAACTATACTAATTCTGAAAAATTCATATTCTGCAATAATAGTAGTTATTATGGCTAATTTAACCAATATTGCCACATTTTCAACAATTCTTAGAATGTATTAGAAAATAGAAAATTATGACAAGTTGACGGTATCAAATATCTATTTCCATCATGACTGTATTGTATAACCCCACAACCTCACTCTCCACTAAATTTTGTACAACGGAATAAGGTATGATTTGAGTTACCTATTTTGAACCTTATGTTGTCTCGTATAACGAGGAGAAGGTCTTGCATGTCCTTCGTCAGATGCCTCGGGCCCAGCTTTGTATCCATGTTTGTGCCCCCTTGTCCCACAAGGAGGTGCCTTTGATATGCGTTTCGACCGACCTTCTGCCACTGCAGGTAACCCAACAGCTTACTCAACCTGAACATAGGGTGGGTCAATGGCTAAAGAAGGGCCAATAGACGTACTGTGAGAAGGTGGCTCCTACTGCATGTCAGGTAGGGTTGGATTAATACCCAGGTCAAAGGATGGAATGGGTGACAGCTCGGGAAATGACCGTGGGGTGGGTGGACGAATGTCAGACCCAGGACAAAGATGTGGAGTGGGTGGAGGGATGGTGGGGCGAGGAGATGGATGTGGGATGGGTGAAGGGATGGTGGGGGTAGGGGATGGATGTGGGGTGGATGAAGGGATAGTAAGGCTAGGAGATGGATGTGGGGTGGATGGAGAGGGATCGGGGATAGGGACAACCCAAGGGGTAGCAACAAGCGGACGAGAGGGACATCTGGCCGTAGCTGAGCTCGTGCTTGGGCCCTCAGTAGTGCTTGGGCCTGCAGGAGTAGCTGCCTCCTCATTCAGGTCCTCGGGGATGGGAGGTTGTACACAGTCAAGGAGGTGCACTGCCATTAGGACATCAGTAATGTCCTTGTGGTCTTCCGTGCCCACTGGGTGATGCCTCAACAAACAGTTGACAAGTGAAACCTGCACTTGGAAAACCCACATATATTAGTAATGCCTAAATCATCAACAATGCCAATCGATAATAAAAGAAATGTTGGTTTTGAATTGGTTCTGCTAGTAATAATTGCAAATTATAGGTAGAGCAAGTGCTAAGCAGAAAATGTAGTAACATATATCATGTTTTGTAAACAATGGTTTCATGCTAAGAAGTACGGTAAGATGTAGAAAACATGGAGAACTTACCATCATAGTCAATTTAGCACTAGGCTTATCGATGAACCTCTAAGTTACCCTATTGAACCAACTGAGGTACTCGTGCTGTGGAGGCATATCACTAACCACTACTTCAAAACGCCGTTGAAGGTGATTACCCCTGTCAAGTATATGCACACGCCTGTCTTCGCATCCAATTAACACCGACCTTCCCCCTCAAATCAATTTTATGTAGGACTTCATCAGTGTCAACATCATGGGGAATTACTTGGATCATCCCAAATTGACGAACGACATGATCCGGTGTATGTTTCTCTATTATGTGGAAACATACAAGCGGCACCGTTGTCGTCCACACGGCCCTCCCTGCAATGCACCACGATGGAAGGTCCTCCAACTCAGCTTTATATGGCTGCCACACCACCTACAATAGTGGAAAAACAAGTACACAACACATTAGTCAAGTAGTTTATATATCAAAATTCACCAAACCTATAAGATTGTTTCTCAGGAGTTGTAAAAGAAGGCATTTTCATACCTGGCCTGGCAACATTGAAGCTATTTGCTCGCGATACCTATCCCTGAAGATGTGGGCGGGCCTATTTTTCTTATTTAGGACCCACAACCACCTACAACATTCAAGAACAAGGGATCAATATGTAGAACTTTCCTACTAAGATAATGTGATGATGAAACCTATAATGTAATCACATATAACAACTAAGAGAATGTTATAGATTTGTACTCAATTAATAATATCACTAGAATAAGAAACAGTCCTTATAAAAAACAGTGCACATATAAGCCACATGACAGTCAGAAAATTAGAGAATGTGTTCACGTAATCATATATATTGAACCTCTGTTTAAAATTTATTTAGGTTGACATAAATAATTCCTAGAAGCCTTTAAAATAAATAAATAGAATCCTCTGGGTTTTGTTGGAATTGTAGAGTATGTTGTGTACACACAGAACCAATACTTTGGATGATGTTGCAACATCGGCAAAAAATTGGGTTTATCAAGGAGGAAGTATATTGCTTTAATTCCATAAGTTTACAGCCACATCTGTAAGAATACCTAGTCTTTTTAGTTAAAATATTATGTTCTTATACAATGCCCTATAAAATTCAAACAAAGTTGTAGAACTTATCAGTTATCACTAAACAAAAATAAGAACAGAATACTATTTGTTCACACCTAAGCACATTTTCACAACATCCTTCCATATCAAACATGTTTCAATTCATCAAGGATTGCCCAAAAATGCCTTTATAAAAAAACAATTAGTTGCCCAGTCCACCAAAAAAGGAAGACAACCCAAACAATAATAATTAGTTAAACCAAAATGGATTGGGTTTTGGGAGAGAGGATGTAGTCTGTCCAAAATGAAGGGAGTGTGAATGGGATTGAAGAGAGAATTACTTCAGGGACAGTGGACCACGCACTGGAGGACCGTAAGCACCCACTGGCGGGCCACGCTCAACTGCCGGGTACAAATAGGGGAACCTGGCCCATGCCTAATACTGGACCAACAGTAAGCACCCACTGATTTGACTAGTGCCCCTATCGCTTGCCCTGCATAACTCTCGGTACAACCATGCAAGGCAAGCACTTCCCCAACTATACATTTGTGGGTTGCGAAGGTCTTCCAACTGTTGTACCCACATTAGATGCACTCTATCGCCGGATTTGTCCCCGAATATCGTGTCCCCCAATAACGCTAGGATGTAGCATCGTGTGTACTTATGCACCTCATCCTCTTCAGCATTAGGTGGCAATGGACCAGCAACTTGCTCCAAAAGTCGGCTAATGAGAATCCTCTGTCTAGTGAGTTGCTTATGTGGCTCTTGATTTATAGGTTAAAACCCAAGGAAGTCCCAACACACCACTGTCCAGGTTTTCTGCGTGCTTCTTGTTATAGCGTCACCATCAACAGGAAGCCCGAGAAGAACCTCCACATCCTGCAATGTGGAAGGTGTGAGTCTTGGGCCGCCATCGCTCCACAAGGGCCATTATCAGGCCATGGTCAATCTCTCTACCCGGGACCTAGAGGAGTCCCTCCAAACCAAGTGCCTTAATGATGTTAACGACTCGGTCGTCCACCATTGGCTCTCGATTGGAGAACTCTAAACTACGACCGGGGTAGGTAAGAGTCCCTAAATCCTGCACAGAACAGAACCATGGATTAATATATGACATCTGCAGTGTGTACATTGTATGTCATAAATGCATGGACATTAGTTAAAGATTTAGTGTTGCGTTTTACCTGCCCATTCCAAATAGCTTTAGATTGATGGTTGGCATGCTGTGTCAACACTGACCTGTCAATGGGTCCAGGCTCTGCATAGTTAATCCGTCCAGCATTTGTAACAGCCATACTGCACAAAAATGATAAGCAGTTAGCACGTAATAGATATTATTGAAAACAAAAACAAAAACAATATAAGAAAGATTCTCAAAAAAGAAGCCACAGACAACACAAGTTAGTAGGAATTGAATAATATTACTTTATGATTAGAGATGTACAGAAGTTAACACAACAAAAGGGAGGAAGCAAGATGGAGGAGTTGGCTGGATCAGAATCCAAACTTCATCATGCTACATGTAATAATTGTACAAATATCCATGTCTCCATAACTATGGCATGAAATTCTACTCTTGAATATTTATCATAATGCAAACCATTGAAGATGATGGTTGCGAAAATAAACCCATTTAGGTAAGATTAAAGAAAAGAGAAAAAAAATAGACAGGACCCACACATGCAATATGCCTATGTCTACTGGCGGAGACAAAGAAAGTTTCACTATAAACTAATTTGAATTATTTTAATATATTATTTTTCTTACACCCACTAAACTCATAACACAAAAAACAAACAAGTAGTAATAGTACTATATAAAATGCTACAAAATTTTTGGTGGCTTCATTATCAGTTGTAGGTGTTTTTTCTTTGCCTCACTATTAATATAATGTGTAAGGTCCCATTTACACATTGAGATTTTTGTTGTCGGTGAAACTCTTCAAACTTCTCATGTGACTTATTTTTTTACCGTATTACATTTAAAATTTTAACCGTTGAATTTCATATTTCTCATGTGGTTAACATGCATATCAAATTTCGTTCAAATTGAATTTTATTTTTTATTTGATCAATAAACTGATTTTTTATATACAATTTTAGATGAAAATAATGGGAAAATTTAACATTTGTTTGATAAAATAGCAATTGATCTTTGTTATATGAAATTTTTCAAGCATCAATGATATAATACAAACATTCAATCTAAGGGTTATATTTTTAAAATTTACATTCAATATAAAGATATATAGGGAAGTTTGAAGAGTTTATTTTCAAACTAGTTTAGAAAGGAATTTTGTTCGTTAAAGTTAATTATCATATAACAAAGAACTACAATTATACACGTAGAAAAACAATTACTTCTTTACACAACAAGTTGAAGACGTAGAAGTAAACATTTCTTGAAGGGTAAAAAAAATTACCAATAAGAGTCATAAATCATTGAACAAAAGAGTATACACCTAAAAGCATTTACATCTGCCTTCTCATATTTTTTAGCTAAACTAATCCAAGAAACTCTACTTTTTTTATAGTTTAGCTATCTATGTTTTTAATGCACACACGTTAGACATAATTACTCTATTTTTTACTTCATTAAAATAATTAGTGACATCCCTCTCCTCTCAGCATGTTTGGTAGCCACCACTGTACGCCACCACCAAAGACAACAACACCATGAAACCCAAGGTTAAACCCGAGCACAACTACCACCACTACAAAGACAACCACCGTCACCATCACCACCAAAGACAACACAACCGCACCAAATTAGACAACCACATCAAGAGGGGCATGGCATAGCACCACCACTGCCAAACCTAAATAAAAAACCCAATATGAAACCATCACGGCATCACACCACCACCACCATAAACTCCATGCCAGGAACTATAATAAAAAAAATATTAAAAAATTAGAAATATCGAAGAACATTGTGAAACAGATGGATTGAAGTCGAATCTTGACAAAGCTCTAGAATTTGATTCACCTAGCTTACATTTCATCAAATTCTTATAATGCACAGTGTGATGATAGTGTCTTCAAGGCCTCCTACTATTAAAATATGTGTATTTTAATACGCATTAAAATTTTCAATTCAAGAACATAGGTACTGTGTTGAAAAGCAACTTAGTATTCTAGACTACAAGAATTTTTTTGTAATAGTAAATTTCGTATCCTTCCAACTTTAGAAGAAAATTTTGTTGTTACCAAAATCCCCAAAGTAATAAATATTTTAGTAGTTACAAAAAATCTCATTTCTACACCCTACCACCCAACACAAGTAGGTACGCAAATCTCATTTCTACACTTCATCCTACCAAACATAATGTAAGAAATCATAAAATCATTTCAACATTGCAGCATTGCCTGTGTAGAGTCATGTGAAAAATATGAAGAATAAGTGAAGAATCAGATGTTAAAAATAAGACAATATAATGCAAATTTTAAATACCAGGACAAAAAAAAAATTCTTCAGTAACAGCAATATATAGTAAAGCAAATGAACAAAGGTAACAAAGCAAACATGGCAGCCAAGATTTGATATGGGGCAACATAGTAGAATCATTACCTGTAATATCACTATGCAACTACCTTCTCTACAACATTATGTTGTGAAGCCTTTTCAAGCCTTTTCCTGCAAGGTAAAAAATGCTTGGTATGGCACCTCAAATATGTATATATAGAGAGAAACATCATTTCTATGCTTATATAAAGAAGGAAGAAAGGAAAATAAATTTGTAGACAGGCATTTTAATATATATGATGAATTTGAGATTGTAATATTTAGGATGTAATTTTTTTATAAGAATAATTTTATTGAAAAAAAGACTACATACAAAAAGCACAAAGCAGCCAAAACAATTACACAAGAAAAAAAATATTATGTTCACTTAACTCAACCAACCAAATGAGTAAGTTTAGGTTCCGCAAACTTACTAACTATATTAATCATACAAATTGTAGCATTCATAAAAGCAAGAATACAGCTTTTGCATGTCGTATCATGCATGTTCAGAATGTTTAGCTTCAATAATTTTTGAAAAAATAAACAGCAAATAACCAGTGCTTAACATTGCCTCCAACATAAATGAGACAAACCTAATGGTCACCATAACTGAGACAAACCTAAATGCTACAATCAGGAGCATATTTATATAGCTTAGATTAGATTCACGCCCACACCCCAAAAAAAAAAAAAAAAAAAAACCATACAAACAAACCGCAGAGGCAGAAAAGGAGATGGGTCTGCCTGGTTCAGTTCAATTAGTGAAAGAAAGCTTGTTTAAATGACGAAGTTTTTTTAATTAATGAAAAGGGTATATTGGCTTTTAGTGTAAACCATATGGCTAGCATTTACATGGAAGTATTTTAAAAGGTAAGAGAGTTGTAAGGGTAGAGGTAACTACCAAATGTTATTGCTAAAATTGATCTTTTGAAGTGTTTGGTTGTCCAAATTGAATGATGTCCAACAAAATGGTAAATTTGTGAAAAATGATGTCTTGATTAAGAATGAGATTTAAAGCTAAAATCAAGATACCAATCAAGTGAGTTTAAGGAGGAGACGGAATCTTTGTTAAGTATACAGTGACACATTTGGTAAGAAGGATAATATATTTTCATTGCCAAAGAGTTTTAACTCAAATGGTGCCTCCTCCTCTTACAAGAATATGGTAGAAGATAAGGTTCTGGCTTGTGAGTTTAAGACCCACTGAGTGTATGTGTTACTTCCCATTCAAATAGAAAAAAGGTCCATTCATGGATTAAGATCCTCTTGAGTTCTTAGGGTAGCCCTACAACGGAGTTTCTAAATCCTATCCATCCATTTTGAAATGAGTGGATTGGATTTTTTCATATTATCATTAATCTAAATTGACGCTAAAATGGAAATAGTTTAAGGTTGATAACATGGCTAAATCCAATCCATGCATTTAGAAATAAATGGAAGATTTTAGTAACTCCATGGTGAAGTTAGCTAAAAACTCTAGTTTATCCTAATCCTTTAATACATTTTCATTTATCTGAATATGTTAAAAATTGACTCCCTGAAAGTAACAATCTCTCTTTAATAATGAAGAAAGAAGAATAACTTTCTACCATTGTGTGAACATAATTGAGAAACTGCCTTAACACAAATGTACTGTTCCCACTCCAAGTTTAGTTTCTTCAACGTCTGATCATCCTATTTTTGCTTGTTTGGGTAAAATATATCAGGGTCATATACTACATTACAGAGAGAATTGCTATGTGATTGGTTATACTTTTCATATATAATATCTTATGGATTTCTTTTGGCAGATTCATCCAACAAAAACTAGGTGGTTCGTTTGTATCTGAATATGAAATGCTACAAGCTGAATTGTCAAATTTGCAAATAAAATATGATGAGCTTCTAGCAGAACACCAAGAAACTTGCAAAGAGGTGCGTTTATGATTGTGGAATATACCTACATTTTTCACTACATACAATTAGTAGCTAATGATATTCATATAGAAATTATCATTTTTGGATTCTGGATATGCACTTGTACATAGGTGATAAAACTATGTTGAAATAACTAAATGTGTGCAAATGAACAAAACAGATTATAAAAAATTTGATCATATTCAAATGTAAAGGCTAGGTATTATAATGATGATTGTATGGTAGCACCATGGTCACACATTCTTTTTTGTAAAATAAAAGTACAATAAAATCAAACAGAGTAACACACGAAACCCATAACTTTGGAACAAAAACCACAAACCCACATGAAAAAATCACATAATAACAAAATCATACCTAACAGAACTGACTGACGGGTGGAGACGGTGCTTGACACCACCAGAGTGACTGACAGTGGAGAGGGTGAGTGAGAGAGCCTTCAGAGTGAGAGAGGAGTGAGCACAAGAGGTGTGAGGGTGGCGAGGCGCGACTCAGCGTGAGAGGGTGTGACGGAGGCGTGAGAGGGAGAGTGACAGAGAGTGGAGAAGAGAGGCGTGAAAGGGAGAGTGAGTGACAGAGAGTGTCTTAGGACTGTGCGAGAGTGAGAGGCGTTAACATTAGCTTTATTTTTTGAAAAAACCCTATTAGAAACCGAGTCTCTGAGACTCGGTTTCTAGGTGGCACCACAAATCAGTTATTTCCACGTGGATGGACACGTCATATAAAAATTGAGACTCTAAGACTCGATATATAAATCGAGTCTTATAAACTCGATTTCCACGTGCAAAAAAATGCCAATTTAGATCTGATGACAACATAAAAACTGAGCCTCAAAGGCTCGATTTACAGGCCCAAAATCAAGCCTTTGAGGCCCGATTTGTTAATAAAGGATATAGTTTCAGAACTAGCCTACTAACTAAATAGGTAGAATTTTATGGTTGTTTACCCATTTTGGCCTAATTTTGGGAATGGAAAGTCTGACAAATGTAATGTGTGTCTGCATAACTAGGAAAATCAAATTGGCCTTACTTGTTGCTAATGAATGTAGGGTAGTTCTTTGCACCCTAGATATTGAAGGGGCCTTTTATAATAGACTGATTTAGTTTTAATGCATATATCCTCCTTTACCAAAAAAAGAAAAAAATAATGTAGGGTAGTTGGAGAATCAAGACTTATTCCACGACTTTGCCAATTCTGTCGTAGTTAATCATTACTTATATATATATATATATATATATACATATATATATATTCACTATTTTTTCTTCACTAATTATACTTTGTTGTTACATAATAGTAATAGTAAGAAGTTGTAAAAATTTTGTAGTCCTAAACTTTTCCATGAATGTAAGAGTCTTGATGTCTTAAAGAATTTGTTAACAAGTCATTTAAAAAAAATTAAAAAAAAATTATGAAATAAGTAAAAAATTTAAAAAAAAAAAAAAAATTTACGTTTTTCTTCTTTTCTCCTAATTTTTTTTTTTTTTTTAAAAACGTTTCATAAACTAATACCCTTAGGATATTTGTTAATATTTTTGTAAATGTTAATGACACATTAATTAGTAATACATTTTTCAAAAACTAATTTACAGCTTTATTGAATAATATTATATACATATTTCGAAAATATATTCAAATTGTACACATGTTCAAAAAACTACATGCAACCACAATAAATTCGTACGTATAAGTCAATAAATCACTTTTTTTTTTTGGTTGAAATCATTCACATGTATTTTATCTTTTAAAAAATATGCATTACACACCATACTTGAATATTTATTAATTTTTAACATATGCCTACTCGGCGATTAACATAGCTCTAATTAGTTATCTTACTTGTTGCTAAAGTTGGAGTTCTCTTTAGACTTGAAGGTGGCTCACACTAGTAGACTAACAGCTTTCCCTGGTCATAAATCATAATCCTCTAAAAAAAATGGCTATGAGTTCCCCAGACGGAATCAACCTCCATCTCAATTTGGGTACTCCACACCAGTTGTGGGGATATAAATTTTTTCTAGAAGGCAAGCTAAATATAATAAGGTTTTAAGTAAAAAAGAAAAAAATGATGCTAAAAAAATACGTATTTTATATGTTAATTTAACTCAATAAATTTGTTCCCTATATTCTTTCATGACACTAAATTTATCTAATATAATGTTTAAAAATTAAATTATACCATTTATTATTATTAAGCTCTTGTTGAGTCACATAAGTGTAACATTTCATTTCATTTCACTCTATTTTGGTCTAATCGGTCTACTTCGGTGATGTTTTGGGAGAAGATGTTGTTGTAGAATTAAAGGGGAGTTGTTTCATTGACAATTATGTCACTTTTTCAGTGTAATATTGGTAGTTTCTTAATAAAATTACATTGTTTTATTATGTTTTTAAAGTTGTGTATTATTTTTTTTTTCTAATTTAAGTGATTGATTTGTCTGCTTCCTCTTTAGGTCATTCAAGATATATAGAGGATGAATTGTTTGCAAGGAGCACTAAAAACAAATTTTAACTACAAATTAAATTATTTACAAAATATCTTTCCTTATATAATAGTTGAATGTAAAATACATTATGTTTCCTCAAAAATAGAGAAAGAAAAGAACACTTGCAAAGTTTAAAACACTTTTTTCAAATAACAAATATAGATAGCTTAATTTAGAAAATCTAATACATTATATCAACTATATATTTTGTTAGTAAATAATCACATCATTTTAAGAAATTTTGGAACTTGGAACTAACACTTATATAAGTCTCATCTACCATACTTTGCACCCTAAACTATCACACTTATTACACTTTGCACCCCGGTGTTATTTTTGCTGTTATGTTTAACAAAATCCTACTATACATGACAAGTATATGCCTCTTGCTTAGGTGAAGCAAGCTTAAAAGACTGAAACACCTTGCTTCAAAATCAATTAAAAAAAATACTCAATTTTTTCCATATCTCTCTTTGTGTCTCACGTGCATACCCACTGCCTAAACCCAAATTTAGATACTTGTCTCTCACCTTCTTGCTTTTCACCAAAAAAAAAAAACTGAAACTCAAAATTTTTTCCCTAGATTGAAACATCAATCCACCATTAATGTGACGAAATCCGTAAGTCCCCAATTATTTAATGATTTCCCAATCACATACTAGTGCAAGTGCAAACTCTAGGTCACAAACGTCGTTCTGCTCTGAATGGAGTTAATTGTTGGTAATAATGACATAGCTGAATTATGTTGATTCAAATTTCACACATGTGAGGATGCCAATAACGTGTACACACTACAAGAAATTTGGCTATTTTTAACAGTTGAAACCATTGAAAAAAGTACTAAAAACCATCAAAAATACTATTTTCAACGGTTGAAATGACCGTCGAGAACTGTCACTAAAAACTATGTCGAGAATATTTTTCTACAGCCTATGCAACCATTGAAAAAAATAGCACACCTTTATCAACGGTTAATAAATGTTTAAGTATTATTAAAAATTGTTGAAACATATACACATAAATGTAGATTAAAGTATGCTTATTACTTTTTCTCACATGCACTCAACCGTCGGTAAAGAGTTTCTTAAGAGAAGTTTCAATGGTTTATAAACGTTGAAATAAGTATTCTTCTTAAAAAAATAAATAAATTTGGATGTGCTCTTTCACATTTATCAAAATTTAATAACTTGATTCAAAATATAAACATAAACACAATCGTGTAGTTCCAAATTGAATTACAACAACCAATCAACTACTCTTATAACACAGTGAAATGAACTGTACAAATCAACACAACTTAACTACTTTGCCTACTGCCCTCTACACTGTTAAATTTGAAACAGAAATCACTACATGTAATCGCCAAAACCAAAAAATATGACTTTTGAGTTCGATACATACACTGTTATACAATGGATAGAGGTTAAACCAAAATCACATTTATTACTATAGCTTTAGATCATTGCACCCTATCTTTTTCCTTTGTTTCTTGTTCTTCACCATCATGCATAGAAACAAGAAAAGACATACTTCATCACTATGTACATAGTGATGGAGTATGTCTTTTCTTGTTTCTGTTCTACTTTTAATGGAGAATATTTTCAGGATTTCTAAAATGGTGTTTAGGGTTTTGTTTAATTGATTTTGAAGAAGAGTTTTTTGGTCTTTTAAGTTTGTCCCACCTAAACAAGAAGCATGTGCTTATCACATGAAGTAGGATTTTGTTAAACATAACAACAAAAATAACACCGGGGTGCAAAATGTGATGAGTGTGATAGTTTAGGTGTAAAGTGTGCGTTCGAATAATTTAGGATATAAAGTATAATTTGGTACATAATTAAGGATGGTAAAAAGTAATTTTCCAAAAAAGAAATTCATCAAAATTTTCCGTGTGTCGAGTAGGTCTATGGCTAGTTTATTATTAGTTTTAATTAAGTTGTATGATGGTATAAATGGAGTGTCTATATTCACTCCAATAGTGAAAAGTATGAAAAAAATCTAGATAAATTAAATTTCATTATTTATTTATATATAATATTTATCATTGATGAAATTTTTAGATCCCCCCCCCCCTTTTTTTTCTAAATATGAATTTCAATAATTATTTTTGTTATCATAGATATTTATTATAATTTTGTTTGTATGGAACTATATATTCTAGATTATACATTTATTACAATTAAATACCAAGATTGTAATGTGTGTGTGTGTTTCAAAAAAAAAAAAAAAAAAGATTGTAATGAATTGTTTAAATATAAACATAATTTAAATATAACATATATACACACACACTAAAGAATAATGAAGAGTAAAATTGTGAGGTTTCAAAAGTTTATATGCACCACCACAAACCTTTAGTGCGATGGTCACTTCATAAGTATAAGTGCTTATGGGGTGTGGAGATTGCAAGGGCCATAGTTTAAGCCTCTAGGAGGTAAATTCACACACATATTCACTTACCTTAGGATAGAGTATAATTTAGATCTTGTATTAAAAAAAAAAAAAAAGTTTATATGGCACAATATTATAAACTAAAAATAAATAAAAAGCGAAATGGCTTTAGTTTTATATATAACTTCAATATCATCTCACATAATATTAGGTCTTAGTAATACAATTTATGATGAAATTTATTATTTACGTATGAGGAAGGAATATCACGTAATTGTTCTCAAAAAAATTAGTCATTAATTTTCCCACTGCAAGTTTCAAGTAAAGAAGAATATTTAAGAATAATAAGAGACAACTCCAGCGGACTTGCGGAACCTGAACGAAACTTGGAGGAATTTATTCCATAATATGGTGAGGAGGAAAAAAAAATTAATGCCACTGCTACTCTCACCTTCAACGACCCCAATTTACATTATTTGGATTCAGCCGTTGAGAAACCTCGTTCCCTCATTGTTGCCCCTTCCCATAGTTTGCCAAATAGTGAGAAAGGAAAGAGGTTTATTTAGAAGAAGGGTTTATCGGGTAGAAAGTAAGAACTCAACCTCAAACTTTAATTAATTAAAAAATATATAAAAAAATTATTGAGATGTAAAATTCTGAAGTCTCCAAAGTTTAGATGTCAAAATTTTACATAATCAATAAAAAGTCAAAAGTTTCGATCTTCATATTTATATATAGATAAATTAGATATATATAGAAGCAAATATAGTAATATTTAATTAAGTAAAACAAACGACTTAATAATTAAACAATATAAATAACCACCGCACACCCTTAGTGCAATGGTCACTCCACAGGTATAAGTGCTTATGGGGTGTGGAGGGTAAGGGTTAGGGTTCAAGTCTTTAGGAGGGAGTTTCATACACATATACACTTAAGGCTAGAGTATAATTTTATCTTGTATAAAAAATAATAATAAAAAAAAATAAAAATAACTCTCTACAATTTCTAAAGTTGGAAATGCACGTTTTTAGACCCCTTAAAACACAACCAGATTAGTCTAATTAATTAGCCAAGTGATTACTTAGTCAAATTATTCAGATCTAGGTTAACACAAACATATCATATCATGTAAAGTAATGGAAAATAAATAACACAAAAATATGATGACCCAGGAAAACCAAATCAGTAAAAAACCTGAAGATGATTTAACCTAACTATCCTCAAGGTAAAACAGATCTACTATGAAAAAATTGAAGTTTACACAATAGTGATTTAGACCACTAACATCCTATTGCTACCTCGAGTAGAAAACTTACTACCACAACCACATGACAACTCTGAGTCCACAGACTACTACTTTCTTGAATTCACAGTAAGCACAAATACTCCCACTTATGTATCTTTAAGCTTTTTATGCAACAACTAAAACGATCATTAAGTTCTTGATATAATCTTGATTCGTGATAACCCTAAGTATATATGAAGGCAACCATCTCGAGATCTCACAAGAGATTCACATACACAGCATAAACAACAACATAAAAACGTGGCTAGGGTTTTCCCTTTTATACTTAAGGCAAAACATAAAACTCTACACGTCAAATGGGCTTGAGTTGAGTTGGAAAATTCTGCAGAAAAACAATCTGCATGAGTTTCGATCAATCGAGTCTAATTCTCGATCGATCGAGCCAAGCAGATTTACACAATAAAAATAAATCTTGCAGTACACTTGATTCCAACTTTACATATAAACATACTTTGAGCAAGTTTTAAACAAGACTAAATGTTTTGATCATGGTTTGCCAACATTACAAAATGAATTTCTAATATATTTAAACCTAAAGTCTTAGAACCCAACAAACTCCCCCTTTGGAAATCCGTGACAAAATGCTCAAAGTTTACAAAAACAACCTATTACAATAACATTGCCCAACAAAAACAAATTCAACCTAACTACTATCTATTAGTTGCAACTTGCAAGTGTAGACAATAACATGACTGAATCAACTTGTATATTCCTGTAACACTTAATAAACACATAAACGCATGTGTGGAAAATACAAGTAAAATAAAATAACTTCTTGATTTCACATAATCATAAAATACAAGACATATATCATGAATAACCTTATATATATAAATCAATAAACAATGTAGCACAATGTGAAACAAGAAACAGAGATAAACACATCATAGTATCTCCCCATATCATAGACAACTCAAATAAAACAAAATACATCATGAGCCAAAAAATATAAATACAAGATGAAGGACTTAGTTATAATCTAAAGCTCCATAGCTCCAAAACAACAAAAAACTCCCCCTATCAATAAAAGTTCTTATCCATATGTACTCCTCCTTTTTTGTGATGAATTACCAAAGGGCAATCACTCATCATTAAAAGGAGATGGTGGAGGTGACTGTCTAAAACTCACCAAATCCGCACGCAATGCCTATAGCTCGACAAGCACGACCACAATAAGCTAAGCATGAACCACTTGAACGGTCAAGACAGTGTCCAATGTACGACGAATGCTAGAAACATCCGAAGCAGAAGGTGGAGGATCAATAGTAGCAATCGGATCAACGAACACATTTGCAACCAGATCACCCGAAGAAAAAGGAGGAGGAGGTGTGACACCAAAAGACGACTCAACTCTAGGGCATTTAGAGCTTGCTCTCATCTAAACAACCCTCTACCTAAGGAAGGTGGCACCTATAGGAGCTATAATATGAACAGGCTTAGACGCAGGAAACTCATCTAATCCTAGGTGTAATAAAATCCTATGAATAAAAACAGGAAGGAAAAGAGCATGAGTAGAAGAACTACTCCTATGAACCTCAACCAAAGAACGAATGGAAAGATAAGAAAAACTCATAGGAGCGTCTATGACAAGAGCATTCAAAAATGCACATCTCTCGATAGAAACAGTATGCAAATAAGAGATGGGCCAGATAGAATGGCAAGAAATCCAGAAAAAGAGATAGTGAATCTCAGTCAACTTATGAGAGGTGATCTGAGGATCAGAACCCCACTGGATAGAAGTCCCAGTAAGATATGACATGATGTCATCAATGGGAGAAGACTCATTGTAAGGATAGACATGATGCTGGACCTTAGGCACCCCAAGAGCAGAGGCCACTATCGTAGGAGTAATGGTATACTCTTCACCCCGTATCCAACTTCTCACAAATTGAGTGTTGGAATCATTAGAGTGGATAGAGAGGTTCGAGTAAAACTCTCTAATCAAGGTAGCCAGAGAAGGATGATCAACATCCAACAAAGGCAACTAGCCACTACGCTCAAAGTTTCTCCTAATCTCTGAATCAAGCTCATCTAAAACTACTTTCCTCTCAGCTCACACGAGTATGCCTGATTGGTTAAAGTTTCTCCTAATAAAAATCTCAAAAAATTGATCAAATGATCATTACACAAGTTAGATAACAGAATATAATGATCAAATTTATCAATCAAACAAGCCAATTTCATCAATTTATGCTCAATTGAAAAAAAATCCCCAATTCGGGTAGTTTCAAGCCCTAGAAAATTCTATTTTTCCCAATTCAACAAATTGATCAAATTAAACCACAAAAATCAGTTTAATAACATCTCATAACAAAAACCCAATGATCAATTTTGAAAGAATTGATTGAAAACACAAAAAACCCCAATTTTCCATAGGTTCAAAATTCTTCCCCAAAATGCGTGAAACATGAAAATAAATGAAAAAGGAGGGGCAAAAAGGTCTTACCGGTGTTAGAAGAAAAAACCCTTGAAAAATTTTAAGGGAAAACAACAAAAAATCTTGCTTTGAATCTTGACCAATCGAAGAGAGAGAGAAAGAACTTTTGAAAAAGTTTGAATAGTGAAACAACACGTGAAAAGCTTATGTTTTTAAAAAACTCTTTAAACAATTTTTGATTGATCAAAAAATTACATTCGATCCATCCAGCAGCAATCGAGCATCGATCGAGTTAGGCAGATTTAAACCAAAATTTTAATCGTAATTTCAATCGGTCGAGAGACAGATTCGATTGATTGAAAATCTGGAAAAATCAAAATTTTGTAAAATAGAGCAATTTTATGCAGAAATTTCTCAAAGCATGATATTTTATTAATAGAATGCATAAGTGTGATATGAAATGTTTTTTCAAAAACACTTGTATTGAACCCAGATCTCCCAAAATAAGATTTTCAATCAATTTTTCCGTAAATCTCAACCTTCAAACACATTTTGCTTTTAAAATCAAGGAATTTTTCAATCTTGGATGGCCACAACAAAATCACACACAATAACATGTACAAAGTTTAGCAGAGAGTAACTTATGTAGTATGTGCAACTAGCAAAAACTTGAGATACATGTAAGGTGATACGTGAATAGTAAGCAATCACAATTTCTACAAAATGCATCACATAAATTTGAAAGAGACTATCACCTAAAGAGTTACATCATATAACTCCCACATCTTCTAGAAAACAAGTTTGCAATCATGTAAGTTTCTTGATTTGCCTCATAATGTACACACCAATTTTATTTGATCAGAAACTTATTTAAAATAGCCAAGATAATGTACACACCAATTTTATTTGATTGAATTGATTATAGTCCAATAATGTACACAACAATTTTAGCAATTAAACCAAGGCTACACATTATATTCTTTTTGTGCATGTGCTACACTTTCTCGAGCACAAAATCTTATGATATGTACTAAGGTGTTCATGATTGGCTAATAAACAATGGTAGATGGTTATTTATACCTTTCTCAATAAGTGCAAGTCCAACAATCAAAGGCATATGACTTCAAGATCAAAATCAAGTGATCAAAAACTATAAACATCTTCCCACATAACATACACTACAAACCTCAAACTAGTAAAGTGCAATAAATAAGCTCATCCAATCTAAACATAAACATGTTATGTAAAAATAATATGGCCAACCTTGATTTCAAATTCAAGAAAATAATGTAAAACACATTTTGCTTCCCTTTTCCTCTTTTTTTCTTTTCTTTTTTTTTTTTTTTTGGAAAAGAAATAACAAAAGCAACCTAGCATGAAATGCAAGAATGATATGCAATGCAAATCCTAGAAAAAGAAGAAAACACAAAAATAATAAAGAAGAATGATCACAAAGGGAAGAGCGATGAAGCACAAGGACCAAGTCAAAAAGACTCAATTAGATCGAACCTTTTGCATCCAAAACTTTTTAGATGCAAGTCTAGCATTGGAGTCATTATTCACATTAGAATGCTGAGCAACTCCAAGATTGGAATAAAGGTCTAAAGCCTTTACCAATTCACCAATAAGTACCATAGGATCTTGTGTTTGAGGCACAAGTATTTTAAGTTTATTTGCTCACTTAGTAGCTTGTAACTTGAAATAGTTTGGACGAATGTGTCCAGGCTTTCCACAAAAATGACAAACCCATGCAAGTTTACCATGCACCTTGTCCTCAGGAGGGTTAGGAGTCTTAGGTTTAGACTCTTGAAGATCAACTATAATCTTCCTAGAAGGAGTAACTTCTACTTGTTTGACACTCTCACTCATAGGAGGCTTAGAAGAGGAAACAAAGTTTGTGGAATGAGTCTTAGAAATAGTGATGCTATCTTCAAAACCTAGACTAGTTTTGTCTAAGGGAGATTTTTGAACACTCAGCATGTGATCAAGTTTGGAACTAGCAGACCTATTTGTTTGTTCTCTAGCAACAGATAATTCAAGTTCCAAATTTTTAACTTTATCAAACAAAAGCATGTTCTTAGTCTTCACATATTTAACAATTCATTAGCATTAAATAGTTTCAAAAGCAAAATTTTCTTATCAAGTTTAAGAAATGCAATTTTCTTTAAGCCTAAATGAACACTCATAGCATCATTTGCAACAACTTTACAAAACTTATTGTAGGCTTCTTGCAAATCTGTATCTTCAGAGAGTTCCCCATCAGAGGGGCTTTATTCAATAGCAACATTTTCCTTAACTACAGCAATAGCTGTGAAAGTAATGAAATTTCCATCCTCATCACTGCTAGACTCATTGTCAGAAACTTTATCATCACTAAGCGTTACAGCCATAGCCTTACCCTTAGACCTTAAGAATGTAGGACATTCTGATTTCATATGATTATACCCTTGACATCTAAAACATTGTTGACCCATAGAATTATTAGGGGTTTGACCTCCTTTCTCTCTAGGTTTCTTAGTATTATTCACCTTAGTGGGATCATTCCTCCTAAAATTTCTAGGTTCATAATTGTTTTTACCTTTTGCCCTTATGTTATTGTTCCTAAGAAAATTTCTAAAGTTCTACGCAAGGTAAGCAATATCTGTAGCAGAGAGCTCATCATTAAATCCATTCACATCAACGTCATCAACAGACTTAAGAGCCATTGATTTGGATTTGCTCGTCTTCGGTAGGTCTAGCTCATAGGACTGAAGAGATCCTACAAGTTCATCAACAGGAATGGAGGCCACATCATTGCTTTCAGTAATGGTAGTTACTTTGGATCTAAAGTCCTCAGTCAAAGATCTAGGAATCGTCCAAACAATTTTAGGTTGATCATAGATTGCACTCAAATTATAAGCAAAATTAACAATGTCATTAAGTTTAGCATAGAATTCATCAAAACTTTCATCATCTGACATCCTAATGCTTTCAAATCTAGTTGTTAACTGCTGTAACTTATTGATCTTAACTACCTTTGTGCCTTCATGCATAGTTTGAAGAATATTTCAAGCAGTATAAACAACCTCAACATTTGAGATTCTCTTGAATTCCTCCATAGAAACAGCATTAAAAATAGCATTTATGGCTTTGTTATTAAAAGCAACTGCTTCTTTCTGAGAAGTTTGCCACTCACTAACTGAAGTAGTGGGCTTTTCCCATCCGTATTCAATGGAGTTCCAAACTCCCTCATCAATAGATTTCAGGAATGCTTTCATCCTTACTTTCCAGTAGGCATAGTTGCTCCCATCAAAGTGAGGTGGGATTACAAGAGAGTGACCGTGTTTCATGACAACAAGGGTTAAGGATCAACTTTTAGATCAAAAGATCTAAAAAATAGTGCTAACTCGCTCTGATACCACTTGTATGTTTTTAGACTCCTTAAAACATAACCAGATTAACATAATTAATTAGCCAAGTGATTACTTAGTCAAATTATTCAGATCTAGGTTAACACAAACATATCATCTTATGTAAAGCAGCAGAAAATAAATAATACAAAGATATGATGACTCAGGAAAACCAAACCGGTAAAAAACTTGAGGAGGATTTAATCTAGCTATCCTTAAGGTAAAATAGATCCACCATGAAAGAATTGAAGTTTACACAATGGCAACTTAAACCACTAACATCCTATTGCTACTTCGAGTAGGAAATTTACTACCACGACCACGTGACAGCTCCGAGTCTACGGACTACTTCTTTCTTGGATTCACAGCAAGCACAAGTACTCCCACTTGTGTATCTTTAATATCTTTATGCAACAACTGAAACGATTATTAAGTTCTTGACATAATCTTGATTCTTGATAACCCTAAGTATATGTGAAGGCAACTACCTCGAGATCTCACAAGAGATTCACATACACAGCATAAATAACAACATAAAAATGTGGCTAGAGTTTTTCCTTTTATCCTTAAGGCAAAACATAAAACCCTACACGTCAAACGAGTTTGAGCTGAGTTGGAAAATTCTGCAAAAAAAAATTTGCACTAGCTTCAATCGATTGAATCTAATTCTCGATTGGTTGAGCCAGACAGATTTACACAATAAAAATAAATCCTGTAGTACACTCGATTCCAACTTTACATATAAACATACTTTGAGCAAGTCTAAAGCAAGACTAAATGTTTTGATCATGGTTTGCCAACATTACAAAATAAAGTTCTAATACATTTAAACCTAAAGTCTTAGTGTAAGACAAAATTCAGAGTGTAGTGGAAACAAAGTAGCATAAACATACCTTCAGCCATAGTTGTTTAAGTGTTTAGAGAAAAAGAAGACTCACAATACGATAATAGTGTTTATAAAAGGTGTCTTCTAGTCTACAACCTTTACTTTTCATATTTCCTTTTGATGGAGACAGGCTATATATAGAGGCTAGACTAGGGACCCTTTTAAATTAAGATTTGTTTCATAACCCTCCTTCCATCAAGGAGTTTAAAACTAGTAACTTCAAGGTGTTTATTAACCAAAGAGGTTATACCAATTAAGAGTTACTTAGAAATTGTTATTCACCATAACGTCTTTCACAAATAAAATCTTTAAGACATGAATTTTCATTTATCACTTAAATGTGGGCCACATAAAGTTTTCTTAAAATCTTACATTCTCCCACTTGGCCCACTTGACATTTGAATTACTTGATAAATGATATTAACTTTAACATGGCCATGATATTACTCATGTCAACTAATTGTGAAATGCTCCCACTCAAATAAAGAATCCAATACACGAATCATGGCGGTAATACCCTTAATTATAATGAGTGTTTCCTTCCATGTATTATAATGTATGGTAATCCTTATGTGAGTACTTTATGAGCCATTAATTCTTTATGAATAGACTACCTATTAGCCATTCGGGTCCTCTTTTATACATCCCCACGGATATATCATCCTTATACATCTCTAGAGATATATCTAACTTAATACATATATTTTATGTGCACAAAATAAAAATCATATATTTTCTTCTCCAAAAATAACCAAATATGTGTCCAAAACATAGAATAATTAGAGAGAAATTAAACACCAAATGAGCTAACAAGTTCCATATGTCCAAAAGACTTTTATACTACTTTGCCGGCAAACCTTTAGTTATGGAATTAATATATATTAGCTCAATAATTTTAACTCAATGGACACATTTAATTTCTTAAAATTCTCTCTTAGACTAAGTTACTTTATGTCGATATGTTTATTTCGGCTTTTACAATCATTGTCCTTAGAGAAGAAAATTATAGCCGAGTTATCTTTGAAAAAAATTTTTAAAGGTCTCATCATAAAATCGACAACCTTAAGACCTATCCATAATGCCTGTCTTATAGCTTCATAGCATGTAGGATATCAAATCCGACCTTCCTATGGGTAGAGGCGCATCATGCATGGATTCACTATAAAATATTATTCATAAAACTAGTAAATATAAACACTAAGAATCAAATTTTCCATACCTATGGGCCTAGGAAAAATCTCATCTTAATGCTACATTCACCATTTTATTCCAATTAAATCATAAAAATAATAACCTCCCTATGGGGCCAAGTCATTATCTTCATGAATTAATTGCCACTTAGATGCCTTTATCCTAATGAAGTATTGTAAAAATTTCTTGATGTGATTATCATCATGGCTTAAGATGCTATGGCTACTCCTAAGTCATTTTGATATTCACTTCTTCAAATAGCATCATAAAGATCAATCAATCCTAATCTTGATCATGACAGTATGCACTCCAAGATGACATGAAATAATATTTCACAACATGATAAGTGCAAAGAAATCTAAAATGCACTTAATTAAACACATTCTTCACTTCAATGATCCAAATCTCAAATGTAACAATAAACTTTATGAAATAATTGCAAACTTACATGCAACACATTTATCCCCATAATTTATTGTAAAAAGTTATGGTTTCCAAAATATAAGGATCATTTGTGTTATCATGCCAAATCTATTGATCCACAAAAAATTGTCTTTAAAGCAATTTACAATTGAAAATTGTACAAATTATTGAGGCATGTTTGTCATATGAGCCACCATACTGTTACAAATTATTTTCCAAATAATTAAGATTTTCTATCTAGGAAACAAACATAAATACTTGGATGAGCACTTGATGAATATCAAAAATCAAAATCAAATTTATGAACACTTTAAGTGCCTTGGCATGTATTTTAGTCAAATTACCCACTAGTCCACATTAGCATATTGTAAAATACTATATGTGGACAGTTTAAGATTAGAGAAAACAAAATCCTTGAGTCACACATGTAATGAAAAACAAATACATACAACATAACTACCATTGAACATGTCTAGTTCTATATAGATAATAATCACGTGGATTCCAAATTAATACTTCCAATCTCAAAACTCAATGGTAATTCGTTACACATATACCAATAAAGATGCAAAACAAAACTTGTTCTCTAGGATTTAGAGTACACATGCTCTATATTTGCATTCAGGACAACTTAAATTAGTGCATACAAACTTTTACCATAAATGGTATAAATATACTATGATTGGAAATAATAGAAATTTCTCAAACTAAGATCACTAAACAACATAGCATGAAAGATGGCTCTGATACCAAATGTAAGACAAAATTCAGAGTGTAGTGGAAACAAAGTAGCATAAACATACCTTCAGCCATAGTTGTTTAAGTGTTTAGAGAAAAAGAAGACTCACTATACGATAATAGTGTTTATAAAAGGTGTCTTCTAGTCTATAACCTTTACTTTTCATATTTCCTTTTGATGGAGACAGGCTATATATAGAGGCTAGACTAGGGACCCTTGTAAATTAAGATTTGTTTCATAACCCTCCTTCCATCAAAGAGTTTAAAACTAGTAACTTCAAGGTGTTTATTAACCAAAGAGGTTATACCAAATGAGAGTTACTTAGAAATTGTTATTCACCATAACGTCTTTCACAAATAAAATCTTTAAGACATGAATTTTCATTTATCACTTAAATATGGGCCACATAAAGTTTTCTTAAAATCTTACACTTAGAACCCAACAGGAAACAACGTTTGTTTAAATCTAGAATTGTGTCACATTTGAACAAAGAATGTATAACTGTCATTTTTATCAGGCAGCCATCCACTTGCCAGATTATGGAAAGACTATATTGACTTTGAAGTCTCTGTCTAGGAGAGTTGACGTTTCTTTTAAAACCATGTCTTTGTTTTTGCTGAATCACAGATTACTACGACTATTAAAGGAAGCGTAGAATTTTATTTATTTATTTTGTAACTGAAGACTGGATGAAAGTTGTGGAAATAATATGTCGTAAAAATCAAGACAGAGGTTGATTAAAAAAAAAAAAAAAAAAAAATAAAGATAGAAGACGCTCTCATATGAATTGTTTCATTAAAATCGTTAGAGAGTCCAAGTTTACATAACCCTAGTGCACTATCTAGTTGAGCTAGTGTTTTAATGATTAAAGAGAAGTTGGGTGGATTATAGAATTATTTAATACACCAGTTGTATAATATTGGTTTCTTCCAATAAGATGATATTTCATGAGACCACTGTGTGAGATTATTTTCTCATAATATATTAAGAATCGCTCACGAAGCAGAACTACATATATTGTGTGAGATGTTTCATAAAACCATCTCATAAGATCTTTTTTTTTATAACAAATGAATCACCCTATTAGAAAATATATATATATATATATATATTCTTTTGTTTGATAAAAAAATGGCTCATACAGCTGGGTATCATTGTCCTAGTCAACTTAAACCCAAATTTATAAGCGTAAGATCACCGAAACTATTTTGAGGGGACTTCTACCATCAGGTAACCACCTATATATATATATATATATATATTATTGAGATGGTTTTATTGAATGCACTTACTGCATGCAACCGGTGTCGTATCGCAAGTGGGATTTACATCCCTAAACTCTCTGTTGTGTGGGCATCCATGACGTGCAACGGGTGCTCTAGATAATCTCTTTATTATACGGCACACTTGTATTACATGTAAAAGATGGACTAGATAACGCCTCTTGGATAAGGGAAGGTTTACAGGGAGTCAGGATTGAATAAACGTCAAGTCATTACCTACTCAATTATCTAGTATTGTAACAATTAATTATTAAGTTAAACAAAAGATTAAATAATGAAACAATAAGAATCGAAGCATAGACCTAGGAAAAATGTTGTTTGAATAAACCTAAAATTTTGTTTCATTTGAACTTTAGATCCATCCATTAATTTTGTATGTTTAAATCTAAAATTTTGTTACATTTTTTTTTTTTTATACTTTGATTTTTTTTTTTTTTTTTTTAATTATAGGATACATTGATAGTTAAGGTGAGGAGATTTGAATCTTGAATATTTCCATTGAAAAAATTATAAAATTTTCTTTAAAATGACTACTCGCTAGCTCAAACCAGAAATAAAGTGAGTGAAATTACGAAAAAAAATATCAATAAGCTGCCCAACACAAATGGAGTCTTGATGATTTGAGACAAGGTGTGATATTTTGGTGATGCATCTAAATGTGTCTTTTACCTTTTGCTTATTTAAGAGAATTTTCTCCAACCATTATATTTCTAAGATGTAGATCCAGAAGTTCGGTTCCACGTGTAGATGCATGATATTAGGCTAAAAAATGTCCTAAGCGTTCCTAAGCTAAACTAAGGTCTAAAATCATGTATCAAGCCAAAAGATGTAGATTCAGGAGTTCGGTTACATGTGTAGATGCATGATATTAGGCATTGTACAACGTCTATCTTTTGGCAATACCTTCTTTTTTCATATGATTCTCTGTCTGAAAAATAACTTGAATATTCGACATGATATTTTTGGATAAACATGGTTTTATTTCCCAAATCATTTTTTCTCATTAAAAAAATACAATTGTCAAATTCTTGAGGAGTATCAACTTGATCCTTGTCAATTTTGTTGATCATGAGGATATTTAGTATAATTTGGTAAAATTTGGGTTTGAAAATGTTGATGTCTACGAACTATCAACTTATGGACTTTTGTGCAATTCTAAAAAGTTTAGGGGGAAAAGTGCAATTTTTTGTAGTTTAAGAATTGAGGTGAAAATTTTGAAATGTTTTGAGCAATTATTTAGTTTTCTAGGTCAAAGTGTAGTTTTAGAAAGCTTTTGAATTTAAAATGTAATTTTGGAAAAGCTTATGATCAAAATGAAATTTCAAGTAAATTTTGGGGTATTAAAATATAATTTTGGAAAAATTAGTGGGTTGAGATGTAATTTTGGAAGAATGTGATGGCATTTTCAGAGTAATCATAATTGTGTCAAATTTACACCTTTTTTTTTCTCTCTCTCTAAAAACTATCCATATCAAATAAGGTAAAATTTTCTAAATATGCATGCTACAATAAGTATGTAAATTTACATTATTTTATTTTATATTTTATTATTTCTTTACGTATTCTGAGTATGAATGAAGAAAGTGAGTGGTTGTTGTGTGTTAAAAAAAAAAAGTAAATAGAGAAAATTGATATTTTATTGAAATATAGTGTAAAATAAATAATCTTATGTGTAGTGTTTTGAAAATTAAGCAAGTAAAATAGAAAAAGTAAGTCTTTATAATAAAATAGACATAAATTTTTGTACAAACTAATACAAATATTGTAACTATGTTTAAGCTCAGCTGAATTATAGCTTCTTTTTTTTTTTGAATAGAAAGCTGGGTTATAGCTAATGTGTCAGTTGGATTCGATTTTTGGATTGGGCTTTTAGGTGACCTGATTGAGTTTTGTAAGAAGAACGGCAACTAGGCCCATTACTGGTGGTGGCTCTTGCACTCGTTTGCTCTTCCCTTTTTCTCTCTATCTCACCTTTTTTTCATGACTCAGACATCATGGATGAGCAACTTCAAGGTTTCGATCTCGCCACTGGGTATGTTTGTGTTTATGGTATATGTAATTTCAGATGTTTAGAAGTGGAGCTATGTATGTGGTGGTTGTAACATTATCAAATTAATTATCTGACCGTGTGTCTGTGTTGGTTAGAATAGCTAATGTGTTTATATACATATTTCTGACGCTGCATGAATTTGGTGTATCCGTGTTATGTGTATGCGATGAGTGTGTGTGAGTGAGGCGTACAGATTATACATACTAGAGGATGGTGAATATGTGCGATTGTTTAGCAATGTTTGTAAATCAATGTGTGTTAGGGGAATCACTGTACTGAAACTAGCATTAGTAACCATGTGAAAAATGAAAAGGAAAATGATGTTACACTTCTTTGAGCCTTCTGCCAGCTTCTTCATGATCTTGGGTTTGAATTTCTTGCTCTGCAGTTTCTCGAGATTTTGAATTCCTTCGTAATGGTGGCCCTCTTTATCATTAGTTAAGATACCAATAAATTTATTTTTAGTATAGTTGAGATTCAATCCAAATTATCAATCCAAATTATCTTGCTTCTCAAAAAAAAAAAAAAAAAAAAAAAAAAAAAAAAAAAAACACCTATTTATTTATTGAGATACAAAGAGATTTTAGCAGTTGAATAATTAAAACTCATTCTTTAATACTATATTCTTAAAAGGCCTCTTAATGAACCACTAGCCTTTTCTTTTTCTTTTTTCTTTTTTTTTTAAATTACTTTATTCAACAAACTGTTTATTCTTTCTCTATCGTATATTTATTCCGTTTTCCAATGTTAGTATGTTAGTGCTTGATATTGATACAAAGAGTACTCCCATTTGAGCATATTTTACCAAGGTAGTTTTGTATTAAAGGAGGAAATTACATGAAAAGACCAACAATTTATTTGTTACAATTTTTTAGTTTTATCAATTAAATTTATAAACTTTTGAAACCTTTTCAATTTAAAGCCTTCATCAATCTTTATTATTGTGAACAATAATAGAGTAGAGAAAAAGTGAAAAACATGAAACTTTGGATAAAATTTTGCATTTCACTTTAATAAACTTCAACTTTTTTGGGTATAAGATTCATTTACAGCTTATCATTCTAGGTAAAGCTTTTTCTATTTGTCTATTATTTTTAATGGCTATCAAATTGATTTATGAACCAAGAGTAAGATAGTTACAAAATAGTTTGGGCCCAGTTGTTTCAAATTGATTTAACTCAAACTCAGTTCTCAACCCTTAAACCCCACCTATCCCTAGTTGTTGGCTCAAGTTAGGTCAGATTGATACCCATTTACAAACGGGTTTTTGCTATTCCTCCAACTGTGTAGATGAAACAGAGATTTATTGATGATTTCTCCTTTTTTTTCTCCCCTATTTACTACTTGAAATAACAAATATGAATAAATGAGATAAATAGAAGTTCCAAAATCAAATGGTTTTATAAGTTTAGACTTTAATAGAAAAAATAAATTTATAATCTAATAGAAATATGGTAAAAACTGTCAGTCTTTTTATATAATTTTCCATAAACAGTGGCTGATATACTCTTGTGTGTGTCCCTCTCTCTCTATATATATATATGTGCGCGCGCGTGCCTGCGTGTATTTAAAAAAAAAAAAAACTTTTTCTTGAAATTACAAATATGCCTTGTCCATTTAAAATTGATCTCTTTCACCCGCTTCTCTCACACTCTTGCATTATTGCATAGCAACAGCAACCAAACAAAAAGCTCGCGACTCGCAACACCATACTCTTCGAATCTTCGGTCACCAAAGCATCTAAAATTATTACAATGGATTTGAGGATTTGTGAATGGATTGGGCCTTGAAGATTGGGTATGGCTGCGTGTACGTGAAGTTGGGGCAACGGCGTGGGCAATTTTAGTAATTGTGTTTAGTTTTTTTTTTTTTTTTGAGAATCAAGACAGTAAAATATTATTAACTTAGGCCACTCAAATCAGCCAAGTATATAGAGTTAAGGTCTGGTGGTATTTCTTCCATCCAGATTGACAAAACAGGGGTAGAAGATGCACGTCGTGCTAAAGCATGTGCCAGGCTATTACAATGTCTCCTAACATAAGATAAACGAAGCGATGAAAACCAAGCCATGAGAATATGAATGTCTGCAAGTAAATGACCATAGTGAGCCAGAGAAGTGTCGCCCTTCACTAAAGATTTGATCAAAACTTCAGAGTCCCCTTCAAGAGTGATGTTATCGAAGCCTAATTCAATCGTAAGCTCCAATGCTTTCCACGCAGTCAAAACTTCCACCTCTATAACTGAACTAGGTAGAAGTATTTGCTAAGTAAGAGAAGCCATGATCAGTCCATAATCATTACGGATCACAACTCCCAAGCCAGTAAGTCCTTCATTTGCGAATACCGCACCATCAAAGTTGACTTTATAAGCATGTTGAACTGGTGCTTGCCAAGCTGTTATCTAATGAGGTCGTGACTGTTGAAAAGCAACGTTGCAAGGATTTCTCTCTATGATTCGATCTTGAGCAAATTCCACCACTTCACCGAGTGAGAGAGTAGGCTTGTCCAGGCGTAAATTATTCCTCCTATTCCATAGAGTCCATAGCACAGCAGCAAAGAGATCAGGCTCTCTATTACCTGCAAAAATAAACTAAAAAATAACAGTGAAAAGGAGCACGCTTGAAGCGAGCTGTGATTTCATTGAACTCGAGACCTCCAAACTTATTGCAAAGTTGGGCAATGGAACAAAGCATGAACCACATCCTCTTGGTGTAGTTTGCAAACATCACAACAGCTCTCAATAATGACCTTTCTGCGATCAGATTAGTCTTGGTTGGCAATAATTGTGTTTAGTTTTCATTCTCTATATATTATATTCCCTGAACTTACTCAACAAACAAAAGATATAGCTTTTTTAAAAATTTTTAATATATATTATATTTAATATGCTCATAATAATTATCTAAAAACATATAAATATATATTTTTTTTTGGAGAAAGTTATAGAGTAAATAGTTGAGCGATTCACTAGAGTAGTAATTTACTTCGATGGAAATGTTTTGTTGTTTCCTTTGTAGTTGGGTAAAATTTAATATTCTGCATCATGTTTTTCTTGGAAACGTTACAGTAATTAGTAAATGCACTCTGTTACTGTTAGCATTTGTTTTCGTATCTGTGCTGTTACAGCTTCTCAAATGAGTTCATGGACATTCAAAACGCTTGTACAGCAATATGGTAGCAATTACCTAAGTCAACTGTTCATGTGGGGAAGAATGACTGGGTGTGAGAGCAACTTACCAAAAAAACAAAACCTTAATATGATGCATCATTTTTCTGCTGGAAATGTATATTTTAGGAGAGATACAATAGGATTTTAATTTGTGACGTCGATTTCATGATTATTGCTCTCTACAGTTAAGCTACAACACCAATGAGTTTTATATTAGTATAGGTGGGATTCAAATCAAGGTTATCTTATTTGACAAAAAGTGACTTCATTTATTAAGCTAATTGAAACTTACAAAAAAAAAAAATGTTATAGTAAATTAAACTTGAACAAATAGAAGTACCTCACCATGACCCCATAGTAAATTTCCATGTCTTCCAGGAAACAATTCTCTGGTTTTCGTTCAACACCACATCAATTCTCAGGGACCAGGAGAATAATAAAAGGAAGCAATCGTCTGCTACAAGTCCTTGCGTTAATCTTACAATATTTTCGAAGGAAATAAAATCAAATGCAAACCAAAGGGAAAGAATGACGTACCTAACATGCACTAAAGCTGGAGTCTTTCCAGCTTGTAGTCAATTTCTTTTCAGTAATGGTAGGAAACGGTCATGACATCCCAAATTTGCCCCTTATTTCCTCGATTCTTGTTGTGAATTCCTCTGGCATACCCCATGAGTTCAATTCACGTAAATTCTTTAGGTGCTTTAACCCAGTGGGAAACTTCAACTCCTTGCAAGACCTGATATCCAACTCCCTCAAATTTTGCATTGCTTCTTCCTCCACCTGCAGCTCTTCTAGCATCTCTAGTTTCCAAAGTTTCAGAACTAGAAGCTTGGTAAATCTCCCTCTGGAGCAGACCATCTCTCTTCTTTCATAAGAACCAGAGTAGAAACAGAGTGATTTGAGATTGGGGAGTTTATCTAAAGCTGGCATCGGGTCATTCTTAAGCCCAGAGGCAGACAAGGTAAGGTCTGAGAGACTTTGTGGAAACTCAGATATGATGGATGGAATCTCTAGCTTTCCAAATAGATAGAGGCTGGTGAGATTTTCCATACCTGACAAAGACTCCAAGTATAGAACCTGAGGTTTGCTCATTTCATCAATCGATCTCAAACTCAAACGTTCAAGGTTGTTCAGTTTCACTACACACTTTGCCACCCTTTGCTGTTGTGATGGTAATTGAAGTGCCAGTCCCAATTTCCGAAGGTTTGTCCACTTCTCCAGCCCATCCTTCAGATGACTGTCCTCACCCACGAAAACACCCCATAATGTTTGCAAGTTCTTCAAGGAACTGGAACTTGGTTGATGCGCGAATTTACTTCGATAAATCTGGTTCAAATATAGGTGCCGAAGTTCTTTCAGTTCCATATTGAAGAAGGGAGAGTGTGGAGATAAGTAACTTTCACATCTTGAGTTTGAAGCTTCCGCAAGTTACCTATGGATGATGGGATCATCTCGAGGTAAGTCCACCTTAAGCCAAGATACTTCAGCTCAATTAAGTTTCCTATGGTGTTGGGTAGTTGCGGTCTGAATACACGTTCAAGATCAAGAACCTTTAAAACTTTGAAGCATCCACTTGAAATGGCCTTACGAAGGAAGTTCTCAATGTCTTCTCCAGGCTTAGTTCCCTCCCGTGTGTCAAAGGACAGGAAGGAAACATGCTTTTTATAACGTTGCAGATCAGCCGATGTTGTGTTGTTACCATGAATATGAGCAAAACTGGCATCATTTTTGTTAAAATGATCGGCAAGTTGCCGATCTGTACTCACACATTTGGACAGGCAGAGCTCTAGCAAAGCATTTGGCAAGCGACATGTCTTTACTTTCCCATTAATCTTTTTTTGTACTACTTGAATCATGTTCAGGCCAATCAATTCAGATAAATACTTCTCTGCAACATCTTCTAGAGTTTCTTTCTCAACATCACTTTGTTTCACCAACCCTTGTGCAACCCACAAAGCAATTAGTCTACTTGTAGGAATTTCATAGTTGCTAGGAAAGAGTCTGAAGTAAGAAAAACATTTCTTCAAATCTTCACTCAAATCTTCATTCTCCAAGGTTTTGGACCATCCGTTTTGGAAATGATCATTGATAGGCACCCTTCGCAGATCCAGAGCAGTCACATCCTTTCCTGAAAATTTATTCACAAGATATTCAATGGCCTGGGGTAAGCCCCCACATCTTTCCACAACTTCCTTTAGTGCTTCTGTGTGTGACGGTGACAGATTATCAGGTGGAAACTGTGCCCTCTGGATAAACAACCGCCAGCTCTCTTCTTTGGTTCGAAGTCGAAGTTGGTAGGGTGTGTCATCTTGATTAGCATGTGAAGCTACAGTCCTGCTGTGTGTGGTCAGCAAAATTTTACTTCCATTTGTGGTTTTCGGGAACGCTTCCTTTGTCAGATGTTGTCCAGAACAAGAAGGAACTTTTTTTCCTTCAAGAACTTGTTCATTTTATTGATCCAGAAATCCTTTCCATCCGGTTCCTCCTGTAATTCACTAATCTTTAGGACCTGGTTTCCCACATCTTCTAGAAGTGTGTTGACGTCATTGGACTCTTGAGGTACCGATACCCAAGCACGGAAAGGGAAATGGTTGACAATGGCTTTATGAATTATGGTTATACACAATTTTTGCGAGAGTTGTCTTACCTATGCCCTGCATCCCTACAATGGAATCAACAGAGATGTCCTCATTGTTGGTTAGTCGTGAGACTAATTCATGTGTGTCTTCTTCAAAGCCGATGCTTGATCTTGACTTTTGTCTTAGTGCAATGTGGTATACTTTGGTACTTCTATTCAGAAGATTGATAGCATGTTTGATTCGCTTGATTTCCATGCAGAGCTTTGACCCATGTCCTGTGTTGTCTAGATGATTCTCCCTGCCTTTGGCTGAATTTATATATATAGTTATGGAATCCTCTGCATCAAGAGAGATGCATCTCATTTTTTTCCAAGCAAGCCATTCTTGAATAATTTACACCTTCAGTTGCTTTTGGATCTTCAAAAAGTTTACATGAGTCTTTCATCTGGTTCAATAGTGCCTTGATTTCAAGATATACGTCTATAAGTATATCTTGTTCCTGATTGAGATGACGTTGGATCTTGTTAACAGCAGATATCGTGTCATCTATGGGGACAGGGTTATTCTGAGATTGGAGTCACTCTGCTTTAGTTCAGTAATTCTGCGTTTGAATGGGAATCCCAGAGTTGACGTTGACTACGTTCGCCATCAATCAGAACCTCTAAATGCAGAAGTTCACTACATATTTTACAAAAGCTTTCAAAAATCTTGATTCTCTTCTAATCCACTTAAATTCATTGTCCAACATGGGAAGTATTGTGTAATTCAAGAAAAGGGCCACAATGCAAACAATGGCAAGGATGATAAGGCCACAATAGTAAGTAGTCATAAATGACTTAAGGGAACATAAGAAATCATGGAGAAGGTAAATGATGCGCCCATACAGGTGACAAATAGAACAATAAAGGATATCAATGACAAACGAAAGTAGAATACAAGAGACACGATAGTGGTTAGGAAAAATAAGAGAAATCTGGAACCGCAAGACCTGATAGAGAATTTTAAAACCAAGGAAGAAGTCCATGATTACTTTCTTCCTCTTGATATGCAAAACAGCTTTTCTTCAAGGTAAGAAATCTGTAATTGCATGTTGCATTGTGGCTGAAAAATGACTTTCTGAATCTGAAAGAACAGGGTTCCTGCAAGCAGCGGACATGCTTTCGACAAATCTTTTGGTGGTGGACTGAAAGTTTTAGCAGAAAAAATGAGTTGAGAGTAGAGAGTTGCAGAGAAATTTCAGCAGAATATTGGAGGGAACTCCTCCATGTTGGTCAATGCATGCCTACGATTAAGATAATAATTTTGCTAGAGCTCTATTTCTAGCCAATGAGCAAATAAATAATATAAAGGCTATAGACTATTTACAATAAATTAGTCTCTCCAAGATTGTGACATTTGTTTATTTAATCATTGACGTTTTAATTTTATCCATTGACTCCAAAAATTGGTTAATGTTACATATCCTTCCAGCAGCATCCATCTTGAGGTTGCTGTTAAGTGGCTACAATAACACCTTGGGGCCAATGCATATATATATATATATATATTTTTTTTTTTTGGTCACATTTTTAAGTCATTACTTGGATGCACTATAAGTATTTACCCTAAACTATCAATTGCGATATCCCTTAAAAGTTTGAAAATAAGCAATTGACCCTCTAATCTTGTTCAAAATAATTGTCAGAAATTGCCTCAAATATCTATTTTGACTTGGTTACCATTATTAGTTTTTTTTTTTTTTTTTTTTTAAATCATATTTTAATTTATTGTCGATGGAAATTATATTCTTTGTCAAAGTAGTAGTGTTGTACTCTTTGTCCACCAAGAAACAGGTTTCAAAGCTTTATATGTAGGTAAGGATGTAAAGGGTTTGATGGCTTTGCCTCTAGAAGTCCTTTTAGAAGAACATGAGTGAATTTCTTCTCAGAGTTGTTTGGAAGTTAAATTTGAGTGAAAAGATACTTACATTTGTGTCTTGAAAATATTTTTATTATGTTAGTGTGACAGCACCATTGTGTGTTTTGGGTTTTTGGACTGTCTCAAATTTGTTAGTGTTGAGAGTAATGAAATTGGATTAATTCGTGTTTGTGCAATATTTTATGGGTTGGGTTAACAAGTGTCTTTAATAGGAAGGTTTTGATACCAATTTTTTGGAGAATATAAAAAATTATAAAAAAATTCAATTGTTTTTTTTTTTTTCTATAAAAAATTCTAAAAGTATTTCTTAAACTAATATTTTTAGGTCATCTATTAATATTTCTCATATCTGATTTATATTTATGTTTGGGAGATTTGATTTAGAGTTATTGTAACCTATGATTAATAGTGAATTTTACTAATATTATCTTTGAAGTTAGTTGAATCAAATTAAATATTGTGTCTTGTATTGATGGTTTTACTTTTATTTACATGCATGTGCTTCCATTAGTCCCATCTTCCAGTTCCAACAATTATAAATAGCTCTTTAACAGTTCAAACACCGTTAAATTAATTAGCCAGCTAGAGGTGCTTTGCATTAGCCACACCCACCAGGAAGTCAACTAGTGTGCTGATTTGTCAGCCAGAGTTATAATTTGCATTTATGTAATTATATATGTACTTGAAGGTCCTCTCGTAACTTGAAAGTCAACTTGATACCATTGCATGGGGTGTTTTTTTTTTCTTTTTTTTTCCTAAACCATTGGGATCTGTGTTCCAATTTTTACTGAATTTGTAATATGTCACCAGGAAAACGAAACTAAAATAACATAAGAGCCAAAAAAAGACAAAATATAAAGGAGGCTCCTTTATTTGCTTTTACAATCAACTAGTACGTAAGCGGGGATATATGATTATTTTAAAATATGGTATAATATATTATTTACTCTTTAACTTAATTGTATATAATTTGTTTTTCCGAAATATTAAATAATTTCTAAAAATAATTTCTAGTTATCTTTTTATTTTTACAAATATGTAAATTTATCATTTTTTTTTTTTTGATATTATCCTTTTGATTGAAGTGGTCCTTTTTCTTCAAAATAATTTTTTTTATGAATTATATTTTTCTTAATTTCTTTTAATTAATACAACTAAAATTTTTAAATTTAAAATTTATTATTTAAAATTTTCATTCTCTCAAAGATATTATCATGATAATAAAAAATTATCACATAATTACAATTGACATTATTCAAATAATTGATAGGCACATTTAAATTCATGATAGTCATGTAGATTGTGTTTTGATATAAACTCAAATCCTCACTTCCAAATAAATATCAACCCAGAACTATAAGAGGGAGTAAAAAGACTTGTAATGCAAACTCAAAAAACACAACACCAAAACATATCAAGAGTTGCAAGAAAGAATTTTATATATATATTAACGTAATATTATTATATAATACATTTATTATAAAATAGTATCACATCTAATAGTCAAAGAAAAAAAAGATAACAACTTAAAAACACAACTAAATTAGATAAACTTAAAGTAGAGCTGTAAGATTGAATTAAAAATACACCAAAAGAATATACACACGCGCACATACATACATAACGAAGAGAGAGAGAGAGAGAGATTCATTACCCTATAGTGGAGACGCAAGAAAGAGACCCACCAAAAGGAAACCAAAAGAGAACTATGTGAGAGAGAGAGAGAGAGAGAGAGAGAGAGAGAGTTATCATATTCTGGTGTGGGAAATATAGATAAAATGAGAAAAGATAGTTTATTTATAGTAAAGAAGATGGGATAAGAAGAGTCAAAATAAGAGGAAGATGAATGGATAGAAAAAGAGTAACGGTAGGGTAGAGAGGAGTGGGAAGATCAAAAGGTAAAAGTTAGTAGGAAATGTTGGAGAAAGTGGGAAATTAATAAAGGGAAGAAGAGTAAAAAATGAGAGAGTAAGAACTGAAAATAGGTGGATGATGTGGCACAATAAAAGAGTAGCTACATTAAATTCTATGTTTTAGCTTTTATATATATATATAGATGGAGCCAATTTTACTTAGTTGTGTCCAAAAATAAAGGAGAGTTAGTACTAAGCAGTTTGGAAGGAGGCTTCTTTGGTACTTGTGCATTTGATTTAAGTTTTATATATATATATATATATATATGGTACACGCTCTTAATTTGTGTGTACCTATTTACCTACTCTTAACTTGCCTTAAATTCCAATTATGATTTGGAAAGTCAATTAGGTTTCCTAGTTGAAGAAGGAAAAATTAATTTGGGTTTTCTTATTATAGAAGGAAAGACTATTCCTTAGTGTGAAAGGAAGTCTATTTCTTGTTAAAGAGGTAATGTGTTCCTATTCCAAGAGTAAATAGACTCCTTGTTAAAGAAGTAATGTATTCCTAGTCCAAGAGGGAATAGCAAAAGGGTTTTATAAATAGACAATGTTACAAAGAATTTGATGGCTTTGGCCCAAGGATTCTTCCTATGAGGAGGGGGAAAATAGAGCATGAAACCAAGAGAGAGAAAATAGATTTTCGCTTGGGAGAAACGCAAAAGGAAAAAGAGTGGAAGGTATTGCCACCTTCAAGAAGATAGTCAAGGAGGAGAGAGTTAAGGGTCGCCGCTTTCGAGAAGATGGCTGAGGAGGAGAGAGTAAAGTGTTGCTACCTTTGAAAGAGAAAATTAGTGTATGTGAGAGAGTAAAGAATTAATGTTACAATAATTCTTGTGTATGTCGTGAGACATACACAAGAATTATTGTAATTAATTTGATAATAGTGAAATTATTCGGAATTTATCCCATGGTTTTTTCCCTTTACGAGAAAGGGTTTTGCACGTAAATATTTGTATTCTTGTGTGTAATTGCTATTTTGGATTGCTAATATTTGTGATAATATTATTTGGGACCTAACAGTTTTTGCACAAAACGAATAGAGGAGAGCAGGGAGATAGTACCATTCATTAAAAAAAAAAAAAAAAAAAAACTGCTTCCGCAGCCATTTTTGCCCAGTAATCCGATTGAAGAAGTATTGTGAGCTTACCCAAAATATTATCATCGCCTCCCTTTCATTTTTAGTTCTTGTTCTTGATCTTCAGATCTTGATTTGCTAATACCAAGAATTACCTATTGAAATATAAGGTTTTTGGCGTGAACCATTTTATCAACTCACTCACATAACAAATGCCAAGTGTTTGAGAAAATACCCATCATTGTATTCACCCCACTTATATTTCAATCCCAGTATGAGTAAGTGTGAGGTTGGAAACCATAGAGATAAAATCCAATGAGGTACACAGAAAAATTTTTAAGGAGGTTACACGGAGTGTCAGAGGTTCTGGATCAAAGGAGAACAGTATGCAAGGATCACTGAGGTTTTGGGACTACCGTGGCAGGAAGGTAAGCTGGGAGATTCCAGAGGTTGACTTTGCAAGTGTTCCTTCTACAGTGGATTTTCAACAGGACTTTGTAGTTTTTTCATTTACAAGGTTCTCATTTGGTTTTTCAAATCATGACAATCTTTGTGTATTCATTGCTTTAATTTCTAAGTTATATGTATATGATCTGTTATATTCGGGGATTAACTGTTAAATTATTTATTCTGTGTTGTTAATCACAAAGGAGTCTAACTATATGTTTGGATAGCAGCCATGTCCAGCTTTTTTGCACATCTAGCATTTTTTGTGGGTCTTATGCACTGTTTACAGGACCCACAAGTATTATTATTATTATTATTATTATTTCAGAAAAATAAATTTAAAACTGGGTCTCATAGTACTATTCACACATTTAAAATTTATTTTGTTATAATGTTTTCAGTTTTTAGCAATAAGTGGTATTCAAACAAATCCTAAGTAATTTTTCTCACTTTTGTTGCTTTTATTGTCTTGGTTTATGGTATGGTGAGCTGCTGATTTATTTATTTTTTATTATTTTGATAATTTAATAGTTTGAGGTAGAGGGATTTAAATCCTAGATGTCTTTGCTGAGACATAAGAGGTGTCAATTAACTAAAGGCTCTTGGCGGTGAGTTGCTAATTAATATTACTATATTTACCCGAGGGGCTATACCAGATTTAACAATAGTATTTTACATGATGCAGTCCATTTGGTTTCAGGAAGAACTGATATTGAAACAGCTATTTGTCTTGAATGGGAATAATAAATAGAACCGAAAGGATTCAATTCTTCAAGAAAATACATCACTGTTTATGATGATAGAGAGAAACAAGTACATTCTCTACATAAAGGTGAAGGATGTACCAATAACAACATAAGAAACCAATAAATGGAAGAACTTCTTATCGACCAAGTCTCCCAATTTATTCAAGTCATCTGCATAACAAATGAAACACCTACGTAACCAAGCAACATGTGAAAGAAAAACAAGTACCCTCATGGAGTTCGAAGTAGAAGATTCACACGTGATGGGAATATGTACAATTCTCAAACCTGTGAGATGTAAAAATAGAGAAAAAATACATCAAAAGAAAAAAATAATAATAATCACACACAAAACAGTATTTACATGATTTGGCAATTTGCTTACGTCCACGGAATTACAAAGATTTCACTATTTTCAAGGAAAAAATAAAGGTTGCAGCAATATAGTTTTTCTCTCAAAAACGACAATAAGCCCTAATCTCCAAATGCAACAGTTTTTATATCTGTGCACAGGATTCACAATGAGCATTACCTCCACTCCATAAACTGTCTCGAAAAATCTCCCATTAAAAACTATAATAATATTATTTCAAGTCAGGTCATAATCCAAATCAAACACAATTAGACTCCACAGAGCCTAATAACACACTCATCCACCAACAAATCCCTCTTACTTTCGTCCAATGCCACATAATATGGGATTGATGATAATGAAATCTGTTGCGAACAATATTAAGGTGCGATTTGGATTCCACGTTTCCTACATCGCGTTTTGCTTTTCTTTTTCTTTTTTAGCTGTGAATGTTGATTTTTCTATGAACAGTGTATCCGTGCACTGTTTACGGGACCCACGAACATCATTTTTCAACAACTTTTTCATTAAAAATAAGTCTCACAGGACTATTCACACATTTAAAAATTACTTTCCTACAGTATTTTCAATTTTCAATTTTCAGTTTTCAGCTGTATCCAAATAAACCCTAAAAATTTCAGCATTAATTTGAAGGACAAAAAAATCAAAAGTATTTAAAAGAAAGACATACCTAGAATGTATAAATGCTTGATCAGTTACTTTCCACTCAACTCGGACTACCAGTTGTCTTTTGTGATCTTGGGAGGGTGGGCAGTGTCGTCCCAGATTTGCCATTTCTTTTTCTCTATTGTTGTGGTGAAATTTTCTCAACTTCAATTCTTGGAGACTCTTTAAGTGCTTCAACCTTGTGGGGACCTTCAATTTGTTGCAGCACCTGATATCTAGCTCCCTCAGTTTTTGCATTGCTCTTTCCTCCACTTGTAGCTCTTCTAGAGACTCTAGTTTCCAAAGTTTCAAAACTAGAAGTTCGGGAAAACCCTTCCCCAAGCAAACCATCTCTTTTCCTTTGAAAGAGCCAACGTGGAAACAGAGTGATTTAAGTTTGGGGAGACTCCCTAAAGTTGGCATTGGATCCTCCATAAATCCCAAGGCAGACAAGGTAAAGTCAGACAGACAAAAGTAGTCGATATTTGGAAATAGAGATTTGATGGACTGATCCTCTTGCTTTCCAAACAAATATAGGCTGGAGAGATTGTTGAGCTCAGAAATATTCTCCAAGTAAAGATCCAGAGCTTCACCATTCTCACCAACTGATCTCAATCTCAAAGATTTGAGGTATTTCAGACCTTTCACCCATTTGACCAATGCATTTTGCTGTGATGGCGACTCTAGGCAGAATGCCAGTCCTAGTTTTGTAAGCTTGTTCAGCCCATTCTTTATAGCACTGAAATCATCCAAGAATAAACCCCACAATGTTTGTAGATTCTTTAAGGAACTGCTCCTTAGTCGAGGCACAAATTTACTTCGATGACTTTGGTTCAAGTATAGGTGTCGAAGTTAGTGCAACTTCCATATGGACTTGGGTAGAGTTCTGACATAAGTATGCTTCACATCTAGAGTTTGGAGGTTCAGTAAGTTGCCTACGGATGATGGGATTTCCTCCAGGTAAGTCCATCTTAAGCCTAAATACATCAACTGAACTAATTGTCCTATGCTGGGCAATTGAGGTCTGAATACATGCTCAAGATCAAGAACCTTTAAACTTCGGAAGCATCCATTTGCAATGCCCTTCTGAATAAAGTTCTTTATATCTTCTCCAGGCTTATATCCTTTCTCCAGTGTCAAATGAGAGATAGGAGATGAGATCTTTGTACCTTTTCTGAAAATTTGGTGAATTAATACCATGGCAATGAATATCATTAAAACTATTGGAGCTTCCGTCACAATGATCAGCAAGATGCTCATCTTTTATTTTATTTTTTTGAGAAACAGCAAGATTCTCATCTGAAATAATACTTTGAAAGAATTTGTGATCTCTGAGAGCATTGGGCAGGCGACATTTCGTTACTTTCCCATTAATATTCATTTCAACTGCTCGAATTAAGTTGAGGCCAATCAAGATTGACAGATAATCCATTGCAACAGGTTTAGGACTTTTATTCTTGTCACGACCTTCTTCCACCAATTCTTCTGCAACGGACAAAGCAACTAATCTCCTTGTAGGAATTTCATAGTCTCTAGGGAAGAGATTAAAGAAAGCATATATTTTTCTCATATTTTCAAGCCAATCTTCAAAATATATTCCCTGGCTAAGAAGCCAATCTTCTAGAAAATTACTACTTCCTATTTTCAGGTATGCAAGCCATTGTTTCAGGTCAGGATAGATGTGCTGCAGCCATTCTAGCAACGTCGGATCATTCGCATTTTTCCCTGACATTAGATACCCAAAATGAAAAATTTGTAGTGGCAAGCCCACACATCTTCCAACAATTTCTTCAGCTAGTTTTTTTACATTGTCAGCAGCAGACCCAAAATCGTCTACCATCCGGATTAATAAACAATCTCCAACTCTCTTCTTTGGTTCGTAATCTAAGATAATGGAGTTTGCCAGGTTGACCAACTGTCCTAGCTACACACTGGTCATCTGTGGTGAGCAAAATTTTACTCCCATCGTCTCCCGAAATGCTACTTTTAGAGTTTCCTAGGCATTTTCATTTTCTGCTGAATTGAAAGGTACTCTTTGTTCAAGATATCACATACCTTATAACAAACAAAACCAAAGATCACAATGAATGTACTGTAACTAACACAACACTAGAAGAAAACATGCTAATCAATCAGAATAAGATAAACAAAAAACTTGATTTACTTAATAAAATTAAAAAAAAAGGAACTCGCAACATTCACTAAATAACTTCAAAAATGACATACCTTGTTTATCCAGACCTGCTTGGCCTTTTGATCAGTTGGAGTCACCCAATCACGTGCTGTAAAATGACCCACAATAGCACTGTGGTCAAATATTTTCTTTGCCAGGGTGGTCTTACCGGTACCCTTCATCCCCACAATGCAAACGACATGTTTGTTTTCAGATATCAGTTCTGAGACCACTGCCTGTATGTCTTCATCCAAACCGACTACTCCCGTCTCTTCCTTTATTTCAATGCTATATGCTTCCATAGTTCTTTCAAGGAGATCCAAATCATTCTTGATTTGTTCAATCTTCTTGTAAAAATCCGTCTGACCACTTTTCCAAAATGTATCTGACCAACTCTCCTTGGCTAAATTCTCTTTATATTCTTTTAAGCATTTCTCTGTCTTGTCAGCCAAAATCTTCATTTGCTTCGACCTTTCCTCTGTTGAACTATTTATGCCTTCTCATTATCTGGCAATGTGGCCAGGTTGTGCAATGTAGCTTCTCATTATCTGGCAAAGTGGTCTCTAGCTTGTAATTTTTTTTGTTCTTTTGATATTGGTAACAGCCCCTTCTTTTGTTTCTGTTGTTCTGGGTGAGGTGTGTTTGTTTGTGTAGTTTGTTTTCTCTCTTAATAAAATTTCCGATTCATAAAAAAAAAATTAAAAAAAAGGCTACACTTTACCCCTTAAGGTTAATTTTGTTAGCCTTTGTACCCCTTCAATGAGACTGCCGTTAAAGAAACCTATAATCAAAATTTTGAAGTTATGAAATCTCTAGATAAACCTAATTGCTAATTCAATGAAATATACAAATTATTTCACAAACCCTGATTTTAGTAGTTGACCCAAAATTACACCTATTCCCTTTAATTTGAATATGGAAACAAGTTTAAACTCCTACAACAGCTTACCACCAATTTTGATAATTTATTCAAGACTTAAATCAAGTAGTTATTTAGTCGGTATTAAAGCATAATGTAAAAAATAGTTAAATAACAAAACAGTCAATTATGATAGACTTGACAAGTTGAGCAAACTCGAACTCACAATATGGCATTAAAATTTATGAACATTTAAAACCCTATTTTACATTAAATTGGACTTTCAGAACAAAATATCAAGTTGGAACGGAATTTGGACTTAAATTAATGTAAATCCTAGGGGCCGCGACTCTTGGATTATGGAATAGATGGGTTGGTCCCTAGGGCTTTGGTTATTTCTTATTCTTTCTAATTAAAATGCTATTATTCTGGTCAAAAAGGAAGAAAAAAAAAAAGTAATTTATCTTTATTTTTTATTTTATGAAACCTATTATACGAAGGGAAGCATGGTAAACAACACATCAGTAGATTAAAAAGAAAATCTCTATAGACTAGGGCGAAAAATTGGTAACTATTGTATGCCTCGATGTGGGAGGAACTGCTACTACTGCAAAAGATGTGCTATACTGCTATTCAAAGGCTCAGGCGCTCAGCTAGGAAGAACAATATAATTATTTTTGAAATTGTGATGCAAATAGAGTTCCTAGTCACTGGTTGTCTTTGCCAATGCCATGGAAGATCCCAAACAAAATACGAAGAAAAATTAAATGTGTAGAATTGCGAGCCATGTGTCATGCATATATAATAAAGACTAGCAACATAAACATTAATCCATTACAGTACAGAGGTCGATACAATCCATAACACCTTAACATCAGATCACCAGCGTAATCAAGATGCCCTTTATTGTAGCACTCATTACATAATTAAACTTTAGCACTGATAACAACAATAATTATCTTATAGTATCGGCATTTATTTATTTAGTTATTAGACCCACATGGTGTGAGAGAGACATGCCGTATGAGCAATACAGGAGGTACTCTCTCCTAACGCTGGTTTTGGTGGCAGCAGCATTTGAGCCTGAAGCACTTCGTATCCATGGTCTTGGAACAGTCAAGGCATTTTATACCATCTGTGATCAATCCATCATTCTTTGGGATCTCAAAGTTGCGGAAAATACCATCTTCACGAAGTTTTTTTTCATAGCGTGTCACGAGATGTTTTACAAATTCAGTGTCTCCACGAAACTGCTTCCATTCGTCAAACTGCCCCAAGACTTTCAGAACTGTTGTCCCAAAACCACTGAACACCAATTTAGAACCTTTGCACAGCACAACCCATCGTTTCTCTATCTCATTTCTGTAGGAAAGCAACTTTAGGCATTCCTTTGTCCCTGAGTCCAATTCAGTATCCTTGTGAAACTTGGCGAATAAAAAGTTGGTTATGAGCTTCCAGAAATTGTCAAGCTCATCCTTCCCTTTACCATCCTTTCCCACACAAAACAACTCTATGGAAGTCCTTGCACTGCTTTCATTTTTCACCTTGGTTGCTTTCTCATGAAATTCTTTGCTCCAGCTCTCATCGTTGCCTCCATAAATGAAAATGCACTTCTGATCTTTGATCTGATTGAACAAGAGCAAAATTTTAATTTGTTTGAATGAGCTTAGTTGTTTTTATTCTCTCTTTTTGTTTTTCTTCTTTTTTCTTTTTGTTTTTTTTTTTTTTCAATTTTTAAGTAGTCTAAATAGAATATACAAGAAAATGCACTTCTCCTTTGTTTTATCTCTTTAAAGTACAGTCCTTTGTTAATTTCAAAACAAATTATAATATAAATAAATTGTATCTTCTCTACAAGCTCAGTCATTTGTTTATATTTTAGTTATTGATATATATTTTAAAATATATAACATAAATAAATATTTTTGTTTATTGTTTATGAATGTTAATGATGGGTAATACTTAGGTAGTTCGTGAGCAGTGCTCCGAGCTTTAACAAAGTGAGTGGGCTACATGGTGGGACTCACGTGTAGAGTCCACTCAATTTGTAAAAGCCCAGAGCACTGCTCCAAAACTATCTAAGTTTTTTCCGATAATAACTAACTAGCTAGTGTTTATATAACCCTGGACTCCCATTACCATTGCAATGTTTGCATGTTTATGCATTTAGAAAGGTGAAAATAAACTTTACCCAAGTTGGTAACATGCTGTCAGGACAAATTTCAATCATTAAGGAACCAAACCAGTCATCTCCATTGTGTAGATTGTCTTCTTTGCTACGAGTAAGTTCGTCTTCTTTACTTCGAGTGAACGGGATGGCCCTTATCCCCCATGTCATAATCATGTGGAGTGCATTATGGTGTTCCACTCTCCCTTGTGGATTCAATACCACGATGATAGGCTCATTCTTGAATTGCCATTGCTCCTTAACGTACTTGATGCTTGATATTGATGAAAATTGTTGCACTACATACCAAGGCATATCATCACGCTGAATATCAAACTTCTTTTGCGTGTCATTGGTCCAGGGCTCAACAATTGGGATCCACATAATTTTAAACTCTTTCTTCATTTCTTTATAAATGGGTTTGAGAATAGAAACATATTCTGAGATTTCCAAACCCGAAAAGAACAGCAAGACATTCTTTGTTTTCACCACTTCCATATTGATGAGGGTCTGTTTGCGCAACACAAATTATAAAAATCAAGCTAGGTTAGCACGAACTTGTAGCCTCTTAATTAAATTGATTCTTCTTCTTTTTTTTTTTTTCTTTTTTTTTGAGAAAGAAATTGATTATTCTTTGTTTGTCTATTTAATGTATTTATTGCATATAATAAATTAGATTAAACGCATAATTTTTAGTTGAACCAGGAGTAATTACGGGTGTTTTTAACATCAACAAAAAAGAAGTAGAGAGAGACTAAGTTGGCGTGTAGCTATGATCATAGACAAGCACATTCATGAAGATAACATTACGGACATGCTTGGAAAATAGAAGTAAAGAATCATAACAAAACAAATTGTCTTCATCAACTAAAAAATAAACTCACTAACGAAAATATATATATATATATATATATTCAAACTATACATGGTATAATATTAATTAAGCAATATTTTATCACTGAATATTTATTTTTGACAAATATCCATTGAATTACATTTTTATCTTATACAATTAATGCATATAAAATTAATTTCAAAATGATCAAATATCAATAATTTTTTCATCTATAAAATTTTCAATTTCAAATTTTTGTATTTTAAAATTATTTATATAAGATGAGTTTTTTTTTTTTTATTAAAGACTGAATAGCATTTTATTGATACAAAATTTGGTATGCATATTAATAACATAGAAAAAATGTAATCTAATGATAGGATTTTAAAAATTGTAATAGAAAATGTCGTTTGTTGAAAAAATGTGAGATTTTGTTGTGATTATAGAACTCTTATATACAACCTCATTTAAAATTCTATAAAATGTAACCTCACTCTTTTTTATATAAAAATTAATACGGAGTACTATGTGAACTATAAAATGATAATTTTCGATTTCATTTGAAAAATGCTGAGAATATTGGTTCCATTTTCATTTCTTAGCAAAGAAACTTTGTGGAGACAACTCTTGTGCAACAACTTTTATAATAACTCTAATACAACCAACTATAAATGGTGGTGAAAAATAGTATATAAATCCATAATAAGTAATTTCTTACAAGTTACAGCTTATATCTTATAAAAGTCGTAAAAATTTTGACAAAAGAGTCATGGTTCTAATAAAAGGGGTTACTAGCTAGTATAGTATTAACTAGAATGTCAATAACAGTAGGATGAATAAAACCACAAAAGTATCTGTGACAAGCCAATGGTCCTTCAGCCTAATAACACGTCAATTCTAGTGGTGGCTTTATGTTAAGACATTTGATCCCCAATAAATGAATACAAGAACTAACCGTGTCGCTGTCAAAAACTTTGACTGGTTGCTCCATGTCCTCGACACCAATTAGCTTATTCAAGACCTCCACAATACAATGCGGCTCTTTTAAGAATTTTGTGAGCTTCCTATAAGCCTTTGCTTCCGCTGCATTGAACAAAAATCTTTGTTCAGGGTTTTGCGCATGTTTAAGTCAGATGGAAATATAGCATGTGCAACATATCATGGTAGCACCTGTCGGGGGAAAAAAATGTAATAATAGAGGTTGCATTTGCGAGTAAAATCAGCCTGAGTAACAAACCTATCTGTATTTCAAATTTTAGTTCGACAAGAGTGTCAGCAATTTTATCAGCAAAACACGAAATTTCCTCCGTTTCAATCCTGAAATTATGAAACCATAGTTATTTGCATTAGATTTGTTAAATTCATAGTTAAGTGATTAATTAAATTCGCCATTTTCAAATAGTTCAAGTTTTTCAAACAACTGATCA
>CM068734.1:67086138-67100229 GCA_035136125.1 Quercus rubra | reverse complement strand
AAGTTTTTCAAACAACTGATCAATTTACAGAGCAAGTTGTGAACCCTCCTATTGTATCAAACCTTAATTATAACTAGTGATATCAGATAGGGTAATTCTTCTCAAATAAATTTAGCATGTACTTTACATTTCAAGGGTAAGGACTTACTCATCTTTATCGAGACAATTCATCCAAGTAGCGCAAGCTACAACAGTTATGATAGCCCAAAAATCGTAATATAAGATATTGTCTGTTGACGATTTTTGTTCATCCCCGTAACATAAGATATTGTCTTTTGAAGATTTTTGTTTACCCCGAGTCTCCTGATCACCATGCTTAACAGATAGATGCCCCAACATAACAATGCAATCAATGAAATTGAATGTCTCCTTGATCAGTTTGTTAAGTTTAAGAATAGCATCCTTGTGTTTATCATCAAATTTTGGCTGTGTTCGAAGAACAGGAATCTGTTTCATGATCCCAACTGGCTTGATGAGATGGTCTGATGAGTGAAACTGGTCAAGGTGCCTGCAGAAATCTCCATAATCCGAAGTAAAAGCCGCAAGTGTCAATACTGCCTGCGCATGCCCTGAATAACCTTCGAGTTTTTCTAGTATTGACTCCGTTGTGCCTATAAGAGCTCCCTTTCTCAGATTCTCATTGCATGCCATCTGACATTACATATTTTCCATTATGAAAAAAGTTTATGTAATTATGTACATAGCAACATGATCACATTCATATCACTATATCAGCACTTACTTATTTACTTGGTACTTGAAATGGTACATATGCTTTTGGATATTAACTATTCTGCATATTTAAAGTGAAATAGAATTGCTATTTTTTGTCATTGAAAAAACAAATATTTCCAATATTGTTATATAGGGCTTACAAGGTAACATCGACATATCTGATTAGTTTCAAATCTATTGCATGATAAATAATTTTCTTAATTTCTTTTTTAATACCCTAAGATTGCTCTTAAAATGATATTAGTTATACTATAAAAAAAATTTCAATTTTTATGGCAAAAAATGGTTGTAAATTCTATAATAATTTATTGGCATAGAGTCACTTGTAACGCTAAATACCACCCCCTCCCCCCTAGCTTTAAGAGTACTTTTGGACTGGAAATAATTACCATTCATACCTTTAAAAAAATATTTTGGCATGAAGAAGAACACACAACCAAGCGCATCCTAAAGAATAAAAAAAATAAAAAAAACTGCTTCAAGGAAACATGTTAGACGTACGATAGTTCTTCTAGTAGGTTTAGTTGAAGAGAAATCTTCTTACAACCAATTTAGTGATCTTCAACATTTATATTTAAGTAATCTTCAAATAGTTCCTATTATTCTTTTATCAAGATTGTGCTCTTTGATTTAGTTGAAGGAGTTTTTAATGGAAATTACTTTATGCATGCTATTACTTTCGTGTTTATTGGAATCTCTGGATCATTAAAAAGTCCTCTTAGAAACTTACAAAAATAAATGCTTCAATTAATTTATTCTTGTCTAACATATACCATGCAGGAAAGTTCCTTGAGTTTACATAATGGTGGATTGAAATCTGGTGCGATGGCTCTTTCACTCTTGATCACCATGTGTGGTTGATTGTTACCCTTGAGTATGACAAAAATAACCATCAGTGAGAACTTAAACAATATAAGTAAAATAACAAAAATAACAATCATTGTTTACTTCTTGAGTTTAACAGTGTGTTTGGATGAAGGGAGAAAAAGGAAACAGAGAGAAGAGGTTGGGGGAATGGGAGGATGGGATAGGAGGGGTTTAATTAACCTTATTTGGATGCTTTATTTTTTAGTGAGAGAAAGCAAGGTTTGAGGGATTTGGAAGGGTAAGATACTCATCAAAACTCACCATTTTTAATTCCCTCAACTTGAGGGTATTCTATCAATGGTGAGAGGTTCCACTCATTCTAAAAAATAAATAAATAAAATTCAAATTTTCTTTTATGATATCAACATATATATATATATATATATCTTTTTGAACAAATAAGTTGTATATTGACAGTTAAATGATTCCTTAACATTTCCACCCATTTATATTTTAATTTTTAAAATACTCAAACAATAGGGAGGGATATCATGCTTGTTTAAATTGCATTTCTTTTCTCTTTTAAAATTATTTAAAGCAAAAATGGGGGCTTAAAAAACACATGGTTGAAAATTTTTGAAAACATAACGAATTAAATTTTATGCTCGTCTCTATGCAATTTCAAAATGACTAGGCCAAGAAGGGTATTTTTTTTTTCTTTTTTTTTGGTGAGAAAAAGAAGGTTATTTATTAAAGGAAGTGTTACCACAACAGTGAATCGCAACCTTCGGACTAGATGATAACATTATAAAATAATAATTATAAAAATAAAGAGTTTGTGCAGAGTAGTAACATATACATATACCCCAAAAATATTGTCAGCAACAATAGTAGCAGGGTTGAGAATGTTTGTGACCATAGCAAAAAGAGAGGCAACATCAACTTTTTTGTGAGTACGAGGACGGGAGGGAAAAAATTTTTCCTTGATATCATCGGCTGTCATTTCAAACAGTGACCACGGCTTCTTACAGGTAGCCACGTCCATTGGGTATTACAAAACAAAGCTAGAATGGACAGAAGGGAAGGGATAAGTTAGTTTGTTTGTGGTAATGGTGTGGTGCAACTAGCTTGTCCTATTGCCCTATTTATAGATAACAGGACAGTAATAAGGGGACCATCCAACGTACCATACACTGAATGCAATCATGCATGCACATGGATTGGAACAAATAAAGCTAAGAGTAATAATCCGGTACTAAAAAAGAGAAGAGCAATGTTACACGTTGTAAAATGCTTTCAGATAAAATATATAACGTGTTGGGTAAGCATAACCAGTATTCTTAAAATAATGGTTAACAATTTAATTTAGAAAAATTTTAATACCATTTTTATGAGAAATTAAAAAAGTTATCAAAATATTAATTTTGTTTTTCTCTTCTCATAATTTTTTTTTTTTTAAATAGATGGTTAATCATTACCCTAAACTCATCTGTTAGCATTTTTCTAACATATTTATGAGTTTAGATATAGAGGCACCAACTAACCCGAAAACTGTGGGTTTCAGTTAACTTAACTAGTAAAGTCTGTGATGATTAAATAAGAAATCTAGGATTCAATTCTCGCCTACACCAAAAACTTATTGGTGTCTTGATCTAATGATAAAGAGTTATCAGAAGGAATGAAAGCCATGAGTTGAAACTCTCCAAAAAAAACTAACTGAAAAACTTACACATATATAAACGAGTTTAGACTCAATTATGTTATAATAATCACTCACTCTTATCGTTATTATCAAGAGAAATGTTGTACACCAAATTTATAAAATTTTAAAAACATTGTATGCCAGAAAAATGTTGTAAAACAATTTCCAAACTGTGTCCTACACAAACCTGCAATAGACCTATAGCTACTTTACAAGCTACAAATAACAATAATTAAAGATTTAATTTTTTATTAATCGAACGAACTTTTTTCTTATGAGAATTTTTTATTATAAATAATTACAATATGCTGTTAGCTTCTTAACCTCCTAAAACTTCCAATCACTTTGTACATGAAAAGATGCTAATTAATCTATAAGACTCTTGATTTTTTTAAGAGAAGTAATTGACCTAATTAACTTGTTCAATTATGATAATACAAAACATTTTTATTATATCATCTTTTCTCATTGCTCACGTAGACTTTAAACCACTTTAAGATGCCTTAGTACCATAGTTTGCCAAAAGATATCAATATATTTCTTTTTGTTCTAAGTGGGATTCAAATCCATATTTTTTGGAGCTCACAAGATGAAGCTCTTTTAGTTAAACATCTTTAATCACAAAAGCTTTACCACTAAAGTTCTACCTCATACATCCTATTCGATAAAAATAAATTTTATTTGTTGAACTTGTTTTTTTGAAACTAATTATAAGTTGAATTTGAACCAGCTGGAACCCATGCTAAAACATAACTATTTATGACAAAAGTCATTTACTCTATCTCATTTTTTGTGGTCAACTTTATATTTCACCAATTACAACTTGTGATACATTATTTTTTTACTTTTCTTATGGTGGATACTGCCACATGACACCCCTAAAAAGAAGTTTTTAGAAAATAGATTTAAAAAAAAAAAATTTATGTCGAAAATCACGAATTTTGAAAAATTTAAGGAGTAGCCACTTACTTTATATTTTTTGAAAGCTAGGGAAAATAAAATAAGAAATGAATAAAAAGTTATTAAATAATTCCGTGCATAAAATTTGTCTACATTCCACAAAGGACGAGTTCAATGTTAGATTATGTCATGAGAATGAAGGTGTGAAGTACCAGCACACTCATATGTCTACCGATCTCTATTAAGTAAGTGCTACTCAATATTTAATGGATTATTTGATGGACACGAAATTAGTGACTGAATTTATTACATCAACTCAATCAAGTAGTAAATTTTATAGTATGGATGCCTAAAACTAAACCATATGACAAGACAAGCAATTAACAAAATGACATGATAATAATGAAATTAAAAACAAGTATGAATAATAGGGAATAATAATTATATTATGTAAAGGATGTCTAAACTCAACTTAGATTTTTTTTTAGGATAAGTCAACTTGATTTAATCTTCATTATTTGGATAGGAAAGATCAAAATTGTTTTATTTTGGGCCTTATTTTGAAAGACATGTTGAGATTGTGTTTAAAAAGAGTGGGATAGTACGCATTTATGTAAGAGAGGGAGTACACATTTATGATACTCTGGGAGTACCTAATAATTTTCCAAAGAGGGAGGGGAAGTAGAGTAGAGTAGAATAGATTTAGCACAAAATTAGCTTATTTTTAGCCAACACTACTCTGCTCCCCTCCACTTCTCCTCCTTCCCCTCTCCATCTAAATAGACCATAAAACCTGCTGCACACAAATAGAATTGGAAGATGTTTCAGATGTTTGATGATTTTGCTGTATTTAGGGCTTTGGAGGGATGATTAAGATGGCTTGAGTGATGTTAAAATGATGTTTGAGAGGTGGAAAATGATTGCTAATAAGCAACATAAAAAAGCAACATAATTTACTTTAATTGATTAAAACATCATTTGATAAGTTGGCATAATGAGATAATATAGTCAATTCCATTGCATAATTAAAAACCGGGCTCTTAATAACCCAACCCTTTTTGGTATAATGTAATGACATTGCTAAACAACTCATATTTCTCTCTTTGCAATGGAGTCAAAAGTATTTATCCTGCCTCCATTCTTTTTCTTAATTTTTTCCATATATTTTCCTAAGTTGTCTGCAACAAAACGTAATTTTTAGAAAAACATGCTCGCAAACAATCAAAAGGGGAAAAACCTAGTAACATAAAATTAATATGAAAATATCCACTTAATTTTACAATTATGATTTTATTTCCCAAATCTGACAATATCAGCACACTAGATACAACTATAGATTTGTAATATTTAATCTAAATCAATGAATCAATCCACTTCAAAAGAAGAAGATACTAATACAAATTTTTACATATATGAAAAGATTTCATAATTTTCAAAACCTAACATTAGAAGACAATACATCCATTTGATTGGGCCGAACTCAAACAACCAATTGCCATGGTTAAACTCTTACATTTCCAAAAAAAAAACATAAAGTTAAAATAAATAGATTAAAAAAGAAAGAAGAAGGAGAAGAAGCTAAGATTCATCAATTTTCCTTCTAATGAAAGACCAACTATCCTAAAAATAGCAGGAAAGATTTGTGCTTACATAAATTAACTTGATTATAGTTGGTAGAGTATTTGCTACCAACTTTATATCATTCCAATTTTATAGAATTCTCTGAAGGGACAAAGTATTTTCTACCATCAACTATTTACTCATAATATCAATTCAAAGAAAAAGTGAATACTTGAGTAACACAGGATGAACAGGTGGTTTTGTTGTTTTTAGAAATTTAATGGCCATTTGAATTGAGGAGAGAAAGGAGAAAGTGGAGGGGAATAGAATAAAATTGACTAAAAATAAACTAATTTTAGGTCAAATCTACTCTACTCTATTTTACTCCCCCTTCTCTCTCTTATTCCAAACAAACCATAACTTGTTTTAAGGACAGTGGTGTCTTTTACCCAAACAATGGGTCTATTTCATTTGAGAGAAGAGTGGAAAAAAGTAGAGTAGAGTTAGCTGAAAATAAAATAATTTTAGATCAATTTCATTCTATTTTACTTTAATTTACTCTTTCTATCTCGACCTCAGTCCAAACAAAGTATAAGTTTTTCAGCAAAATAATAAACCTATGTCGTGGCTCACGCAGCCTGCACCCAACTAACTTACTCCCCACGCTGCTCGCTGGCAGCTTTCCTTCCTTATCACTTTCACTTTTCTTTTCTTTTTTTAAAGAGTACAAGTACAGCTACTGATCAAAAAGAGAGAAAAGAAAAAGAAAGAGTATAACTGTATAACTGAAAAATGGCAAAAGAAAAAGAAAAAGCAATCTCAAAATTTTTTTTAGTGAAAAAAATAACCGCAATTTGGCAATGATAGTAGAGAATTTGTATTTAATAAGCTACTTCCAAAATCAATAGCAATGGTAATCTATCTAATATATGGTGGATATGAATTTAGAAGATACCCAGCCATATAGAAAAGAAAAAAAAAAATTATTTTTTTTATTTTTTTTATATAAGTTAACTTCTACTTTGTCACTGTCACATTTAGGTAGTGTTTGGCACTAATATTAGAATGCATTTTCACAACTTTCTAGGCAAAAAAAAAAAAAAAAATCAAGTCTTCGGTTAGACAGAAGTCGTTAAGAATAGAATGTGTTTTCCAAATCTACATTTCTAGAGCAAAAATCAAAAGTCACAAAAATGTGACTTCTCATTTTTTACTAGAGTATTTGGGATGCACTAATTAGTCACTCGCATGAGAAGATATCTCATGAGGAATTGAGATATATTTTTGATAATATATGGGACCCATATATATGGAACTTACACATATATAATTTTACGTTTTTTATTTATTCACATTTTTAAAAAGCAAATTCTTCATTTCTTCAAACCAAATGCAATTTCATTTAATATAATTATTTTTTAATAAAAATTTCAGCTTAATGCTAAACGCAAGTTTTCAAGAAAATGCATTTTGTCATAATACATTTTGTAAAATGCATTCAATTAGAATGCATTACGGTATTGATCATTCCAAAAAATATAATTAAGCTAAAATGCAAAACTCACCCTCTATGTTCCACCAAAATTAATTTTAACTCCTCTAATTTTTCTTTCATTCACTTCAGTCCTCTAACTTTTAAGTTTATTCAATTAAAACTTTTTCATCAAGTTTTATTATATATTGTGGTTAATTTTCCAATTTTTTTAATTTTTCTTCAAATTTTTTTAATTGAAAAATTCAATTAATCATTGAAAAGTATTTTCTAGATTTTTTAATTTTAACAAAATTTGATGGAAATGTATTAATTAATTAAATCTGAATGTTAGAGAATTGAAATGAACAAAAATAAAGTTAGAGGACTAAAATAATTTATGAAATAACTTAGAGAGTCAATTTTACATTATTGCCAAAAATAAACTACCATAAATTACTGTAAATTACTGGATACAAAACCGACAAACTCAAAAGAATAAGAAGGTTTATGTTTCGTTCTGGCCGCTTCCATATAACTTACAACAATATTGAGACATTGTAAATAGCATAATATGTTATAAATTTATTTAGTTTGATAACACTGTAAAATGTGTAACTAATTTTTCATATACTATTTTGTAAATTAAAATTACAACTTTTTATTAAAGAGAAAATTGTTTTGTAATTTAAACAAATTGACTTTTTTTTTTTTTTTTTTTGGGTGCAATATTCGATTCAACAGATTTTATGCTTTCTGTTCTAGGCTTCATTATGTTCTGTCATTTTGCTTTAACAATCCTATCCTAGTGGTCCATACTTCATCGTACTGACAAACGTGTAAAACAACTCATTGTTTTATCTTTGATAGACTCATGGTATTAATTCATCTAAAAGGGAAGGGACAAAAGATGCACTCAACGTATTTATCCTGCCTCTGTTCTTTTTCTTTATTCTTTTCCTTTTATTCTCCTAAGTTGCAATGACAAACCTATAAAACAACTCATGACTCAAAGTATTAATTCATCAAAAAGAAAGAAAAAAGATACACTCAAATTATCCTGCCTCTATTATTTTTCTTATTCTTTCTCCTTTTATTCTCTTATGTTAAAACTTTGCTTTTAATAAGATACACACATGCAAACAAGAAGGGGGAAAATAGAGTCTATTTGAGGACTGATTGTTGGTATGTATGTGGAAGAGCTCGTTACGCATAGGAATTTTTTTTTTTCTTTTTTAACTTAAAAAAAGTAAAGAAGTTAAAGAATTAATATAAAATAATTGGGTTCAAACTTATAAATTTGTATTTGTGAGTTAAGTACTGTTCCTATCAAGGAAGTCAATACTATATTGAAAGTAGTTTTGGTTTGGTTGGAGGAATGAAATTTTTTAATACGGTGAGAGACCACCTCAAATGGGAAGTTTAATTTACAAGTACCAATGCATTGTTTCATGATTACTACGATTATATAAATATATTTTTATTAACATTTATGTATTAATATTTTTAATTGGAGCTCAAATGATCCTTAAAAAAATGTATATATAGACATATATTTAACTTATATAAATTTTTTAGAATCAATTTATATAAATTAATATCTTTTATTTTTTCCCTCTCAAAAATTATTTCGTTTTTCTTCTCTTTCCATCACATCTCTCTCAAGTCACAAACACAAAGTCACATCTCTCTCTCTATCTCTCTCTCTAAAAGAAAATATTGATTACTTGAAAAAAGAGGTTATTGTTTCACTACGAAATACATGAGACAGTGAAGTTGTAATTTTGTTATTTTAATTAATTCATTGCAATTATTTTAGGTGTGTAATATATAAAGTATGAGAAAAGTTAATGGATGCATTAAAGGTATTTATTTAGAAAATATTTTTAAAAAAAAATTATAGGAAAAAAAAAGCTATTAAACTTTTTTTTTTTACAATTTTTAATAATTCTCATAAAAATTGTATCAAAACTTTCCTAAAATTGTTCATTAATAAATGTCTTAAAGACACCTGTAAATCTAACTCATATTTTATATATATATATATATATTTATATTTATTAAGTAGGGATGGCAATTTTGTCTCGCTCTGCTTGACCCGCCCCTTCCTATTTCGTCCTATGTGGGTTTTTCCTGCTCCACAAAAATGGTGGGGCTGGGATGAGGGCGAGATTTTAGCCCCGTGGAGCAGAGCAGGGATGGGTTTAGACTTTTTAAATCCACCCTGCCCTGCTTGCCCCATCTTGCGTTAATAAAATTTATAATTATAAATTTTACACATCCTAAAACCCTACTATTTAAAGAAAATATATCAATGTTAGCTTATTTTATTCTATCCAATGTGGCTCTTAGCCTCTCTTTTCTCTCTAACAAGGTTGAAAATAAGGTAACAATTTTGTTATGTATTAGGAGTTTGAATTATTTTGTTATGTATTGTATTATGAGATTTTTATTTTTGTTATGATATTGTCTCATTAAATACTTGGATAATATTATTTAGTTTTTGCTAAAATCAGTTTGATTTCATGCGATAAATTTAGTTGCAATTTCAAGTATATATTTATTAATGAAACATAAAAAAATATGTAAATAATTGTAGGTCAAATCAACAAAAATATGAGATTTACAGGGTGGGGCAGGGTGTCAAAGGGCGGGGATGAGGTAAGAAAATTTTACACGTCATATGAGATGGTGGCGGGAATGGAGCAAGACAAAACCATGCAGCGCAGAGGCGAAAACTTCATCCTTCAACCCTATCCCACCCCATTGCCATCTCTAATATTATTAAGTTAACAAAATAAAGATATACTAATAAAGACAAAAAAAAAAAAAAAACATTTTTTATTAATTCTTTTGGAGATAGTTTCAACCTATGGTGTCCGCTTTTGATAATATATTTTTATCATCAAACTAAGGTACCAATCGACTTTTGGTGTAAGTGGGGATTGAACCACAAATTTCTTATTTAACCATTAAAGACTTTACTAGTTAAATTAACTGGAACCCACTATTAATTATTATTAGATGATGGTGTTTATAACTTTCACTAAAATCAAGTCTCATAATTTAATAATGATGTTGTGTGCTCTATTTTATACGGAGAACTAAGGTTCAAAAGGGAAGGGCTTGTATCTAGTGGAAGTTATCACTGGACACGTCAGGATTTGGACACGTGTCCAAAAGTGGACACTTGTCCACAATCCAACGTGTCCAATGATAACAAGCTGCACCCAGTTCTCTTGGACACAAGCTGCACTCAGTTCTTTTGGACACGTGTCCAAATCCTGACGTGTCCAATGATAACTTCCACTAGACACACGCTGTACCTAATTCAAAAACTCTCCATCCCATATCGGTGGGACTATATATTAATAACTATAAAAATATGTTATAAACTTGATAAATATGTTATATTGTGTGCTCCTGTTTTGAATCGATATGTTATAAACTTGATAAATAACTATAAAAATATGGTTTTAAGTAATACACTGAACCACATTGTTACCAAAATATTCCGTGACAAACTGAAGCAGTACTTTGGCAATGGAACTGACAACTTTGGTTATCTCTCCTAAATACCAAATTCATGAATATTAATTATAACCAAAAAACCTATTGTTTTAACATTAATTGGGAAGATCTATGCCCCAATCAGTTTAACTTCTTTTTAGTTGAATGAAGATTTGCTACTCTCAGGGCCTCAGGGGGACGCTACACTCTCTTTAGGGGTTCAAATCAACCCCTAACTTCCCAAATATATATATAATATATATATTGTTGGGAATAATGCACAAAGTAATAAAGAATGAACAAGGATAAAATGTTTCATAAAATTGTTTACAAGGATTGAAACCTCTTCAAATTTTCAAAACAGTCACCAAAAAATTCTACAAAAAATTCAGTTTTACGAGTTTCGATGGGTTAAGAATTCCTTTCGATTGATCGAGTGCTCTTTTCAATCGATCAAACAACAATTGAGCATCGATTGAAACAGGCAAAGACTCTAGGATAGATTTCCTTACCATTTCAATCGATTGAGCAAAAGATTGACCGATCGAAAATACTGAATTTCAAATTTTCACTTAGAAAATTCCAAAACTTGAATTTTCACTTTATCAAATTTATGAAACAATACTTTCCAAACTCAAACATCATTATTACAACCTATATATATATATATATATAAGTGTCTGTGAGTGTCTCTCTTTATTATAAATTTATATTATATGTGTAAGTATGTATCTGATACTAATTGTATGCATTAGTTTTACTTTTATTTTTGTTACAATGTTATTTGTATGAATTATGATGTGTGTGTACAATATTAATATAATATAACTTTATATAATTTAATAATTAGAAAATAAAGAGGATTTCTTACATGTGTATGTATTATTATCATGTTAGAATATTGTTTAGTTATAAAGTTAGTGAGTTTCAAGAAAAACAATAGTAAAGCTAGTGGTTGTTCAAGCATTTGATTGATTTTTTTATTTTTTTTATTTTTATTGTTATTTTTATTTTATTTTAAGAATCAGCATTTGATTGATTAAGTGGACACTATATGCATTATTTATGTATAGATGAATGTAGTTGTATGGGTCAATAATTAATACAGTGCTAGTGAGTTGAGTTTTGTCATTTACTTTTATAAAAATAATGACAAATAGATAATAATAACTACAAGGAAATAAAATGTTATATAAACTTAACAAAATAAAATGGTGATAACTACCCACATTGGTAATAGATAATTACAACTGATAATGAATTGTCATGTAACAATTTCAAAACTCCTAGAAGGAAATTGTAAAACTTCATAGTTTTTTTTTTTTTTTTTTTTTTGGGTTGTTGTTGTTGTTGTTGCTGTTGTTGATATCTCAATATATTCAAGTTCTCTTTTTATTAAATATTGTTTAATTTAAGTTTCTTAATGGTCCTCCTAAAATCACAAAGCTCTAGTAAGGGGATTAAAAAACGTTTCTGAGTAGAGAGAACGGCAATTGTGGGGGAGAGAGAAGTAGTACCTATAGAGATAGGAGAACTCCAGCTACAAGAATTGAAAATTATTGGGAGGAGGGAGATGAAAATTTAGAGGAGAAGGAGCGGCTTTGCTTTGGTTTTTTGAGATTTTAAATTTTTTTTTTTTAATTAAGTGTATTATGCTAGATGAAGGAATAGGGATTAAATAGATTTTGATAAGTGATAGCTATTCTTCATTTTAAAGAATAGTTATTTATAAAAAAAATGACTCTTCACTGTAATAAAAACATGACCAAACAACCATATAGATAAACCACATGAATAAATTACATTATATTGTCTATTATTATATACCAAATGTGCCCTTAATGATTCATTTATTTATTATTATTATTATTATTATTATTATTGCTAAAGGAAAAAATAAGGCTCTTACAACGAGCTCACTGCCCTTGACCTACTTGAACCCTACTCATGATTGGCGTAAGACCATCCGCACAATTAATTAGGTGTGCCTATACTTGAACTCACAAGATGAAGAATTGGATATCTTCATACTAGTAAAGCAGCTCCCCAAGTGGTGACCTTCTTTATTTATTTATTTTGGTAAATATACACATATATTAAATATTAAGATCTTACAAACCGATTAGAAACAAATTTAAAGTTATCAAAATCTAAACAAAAAATAAAAAATAAATAAAACGTTAGAAGGGGGAACCTAATAAAAAATAAACTCAGACATTTGAGAACACACCCTCTCTTGGTAAAAGCATCGGCACACTTGTTGGATTCTCTTAAGCTATGCTTGACTTTGAAGCTATCAAAACCTTGGATGATATTCATGTAATTAGATACAATAATTTGGATTAGCAGTTAAGAGAATGCTCACTTTTTAGAAGCATAACAAGTTCCATTGGCCTCCAATTCCACCGCAAGATGGGTAATTCCAAAGTCTCTAGCAAGTTCAAGGCCATCCCTTAAGGCCCATATTTCACCTAGCATACAAGATGCATTACCAATTGACCTAGAAAAACCTTTAACCCAATTTCCATTATCATTACAAATAATTCCCATTCAGTTAATGATGGGAAAGCATGAATATGAAAAACTTTTGGACTAACCACTGTTTGGGCTCATTTTTGGTCAAGCACAACACCAGTGGCCCAATCAAAAAGAAGGCCATATAATGCAAGCTATCAAACCAGATAAAATTGGGCCCATTATACTTATTTCTCTGCCTCTAGTGACCCAAGCCCACATGGAAAGCCCATTGGGAATTTAGAGATGTGTTGGGGAGGGCAAATAGAGACCTTTTCATATTCCGTCTTTGCCCTCAAGAAAAATGTTGTAACTCACCAATAATAATAACTGACACAATCCCTCCAATCGCAATTGTTAGTTGATTTTGAGATAAACCTTTCGTTTGTAGATGAATTGCATTTGCCTAGCTTCCAATACACATCGCTAGCATTCATAAACCCATGTTCACTAGCTAAAGTTTATCTAGACAAGACAAATGGAAATATATATATATATATATATATATTATTTGTAAGTTTCTCTTTTTTAACTGAAAATTTTGTTTCAACTGTTGTTTAACTCCTACTCAATCAATCAGGATGCCCCTATGTTGTACATCTTTTTTACTGTGTTGCATGTCTTTTCAATTGGCTATTCATTGATCATTCAGCATAGGCTGCTTGTATAATGTGTATCCTTCTTTGGTGGGAAAAAATAGGTTTTTGCATTGAGTTACATTTTAAAATATGCACAAAACTCGATTATAAAGATATCAAATTTCACACAAAACTTAATTTTATATAAATCAAATTTAAAGAACAAAGATATTTTGTTAAATAGTTTTAAAATAACAACATTATGTTTAATATTTTAAAAAGGAAGTACAAGTGTCCAATTTTGCGCTTCTTTT